>JAUIMM010001215.1:0-73319 GCA_031769625.1 Taudactylus pleione
AATTTGGGGATTTTTGAAGAAAAAATTTTTTTGCCCGATTTTTAAGGTCCGGGGCTTACAGAAATTTTCATACGGGTAAATATATTTCCGGAGAGTTCTGTGTCAAAATTAAGCACCAAAATCAACTTCTGTCACCGCATCAAATCTTTTTTTAAGGTTTACTGAAAGTTTTAAGCAGAATTTGGGGATATTTGAAGAAAAAATTTTTGCCCTGATTTTTAAGGTCCGGGGCTTACAGAATTTTTCAAATGGGTAAATATATTTCCGGAGAGTTCTGTGTCAAAATTAAGCACCAAAATCAACTTCTGTCACCGCATCAAATCTTTTTTAAGGTTTACTGAAAGTTTTAAGCAGAATTTGGGGATATTTGAAGAAAAAAATTTTTGCCCCGATTTTTAAGGTCCGGGGCTTACAGAATTTTACATACGGGTAAATATATTTCCGGAGAGTTCTGTCAAAAATTAAGCACCAAAATCAACTTCTGTCACCACAGCAAATCTTTTTTAAGGTTTACTGAAAGTTTTAAGCAGAATTTGGGGATTTTTGAAGTAAAAAATTTTTGCCCGATTTTTAAGGTCCGGGGCTTACAGAATTTTTCATACGGGGTAAATATATTTCCGGAGATTTCTGTGTCAAATTAAGCACCAAAATCAACTTCTGTCACCGCAGCAAATCTTTTTTAAGGTTTACTGAAAGTTTTAAGCAGAATTTGGGGATTTTTGAAGAAAAAATTTTTTGCCCGATTTTTAAGGTCCGGGGCTTACAGAAATTTTCATACGGGGTAAATATATTTCCGGAGAGTTCTGTGTCAAAATTAAGCACCAAAATCAACTTCTGTCACCGCAGCAAATCTTTTTTAAGGTTTACTGAAAGTTTTAAGCAGAATTTGGGGATTTTTTAAGAAAAAAATTTTTGACTGATTTTTAAGGTCCGGAGCTTACAGAATTTTTCATACGGGTAAATATATTTCCGGAGAGTTCTGTGTCAAAATTAAGCACCAAAATCAACTTCTGTCACCGCAGCAAATCTTTTTTAAGGTTTACTGAAAGTTTTAAGCAGAATTTGGGGATTTTTGAAAGAAAAAAATTTTTGCCCGATTTTTAAGGTTCGGGGCTTACAGAATTTTTCATACGGGTAAATATATTTCTGGAGAGTTCTGTGTCAAAATTAAGCACCAAAATCAACTTCTGTCACCGCAGCAAAATCTTTTTTAAGGTTTACTGAAAGTTTTAAGCAGAATTTGGGGGATTTTAGAATTTGGGGATTTTAGAAGAAAAATTTTTTGCCCGATTTTTAAGGTCCGGGGCTTACAGAAATTTTCATACGGGTAAATATATTTCCGGAGAGTTCTGTGTCAAAATTAAGCACCAAAATCAACTTCTGTCACCGCATCAAATCTTTTTTAAGGTTTACTGAAAGTTTTAAGCAGAATTTGGGGATATTTGAAGAAAAAAAATTTTGCCCGATTTTTAAGGTCCGGGGCTTACAGAATTTTTCAAATGGGTAAATATATTTCCGGAGAGTTCTGTGTCAAAATTAAGCACCAAAATCAACTTCTGTCACCGCAGCAAATCTTTTTTAAGGTTTACTGAAAGTTTTAAGCAGAATTTGGGGATTTTTGAAGAAAAAAAATTTTTGGCCGATTTTTAAGGTCCGGGTCTTACAGAAATTTTTCAGACGGGTAAATATATTTCCGGAGAGTTCTGTGTCAAAATTAAGCACCAAAATCAACTTCTGTCACCGCATCAAATCTTTTTTAAGGTTTACTGAAAGTTTTAAGCAGAATTTGGGGATTTTTTAAGAAAAAAATTTTTGACTGATTTTTAAGGTCCGGAGCTTACAGAATTTTTCATACGGGTAAATATATTTCCGGAGAGTTCTGTGTCAAAATTAAGCACCAAAATCAACTTCTGTCACCGCAGCAAATCTTTTTTAAGGTTTACTGAAAGTTTTAAGCAGAATTTGGGGATTTTTGAAGAAAAAAATTTTTGCCCGATTTTTAAGGTTCGGGGCTTACAGAATTTTTCATACGGGTAAATATATTTCCGGAGAGTTCTGTGTCAAAATTAAGCACCAAAATCAACTTCTGTCACCGCAGCAAATCTTTTTTAAGGTTTACTGAAAGTTTTAAGCAGAATTTGGGGATTTTAGAAGAAAAAATTTTTTGCCCGATTTTTAAGGTCCGGGGCTTACAGAAATTTTCATACGGGTAAATATATTTCCGGAGAGTTCTGTGTCAAAATTAAGCACCAAAATCAACTTCTGTCACCGCATCAAATCTTTTTTAAGGTTTACTGAAAGTTTTAAGCAGAATTTGGGGATATTTGAAGAAAAAAAATTTTGCCCGATTTTTAAGGTTTCGGGGCTTACAGAATTTTTCAAATGGGTAAATATATTTCCGGAGAGTTCTGTGTCAAAATTAAGCACCAAAATCAACTTCTGTCACCGCATCAAATCTTTTTTAAGGTTTACTGAAAGTTTTAAGCAGAATTTGGGGATTTTTTAAGAAAAAAATTTTTGACTGATTTTTAAGGTCCGGAGCTTACAGAATTTTTCATACGGGTAAATATATTTCCGGAGAGTTCTGTGTCAAAATTAAGCACCAAAATCAACTTCTGTCACCGCAGCAAATCTTTTTTAAGGTTTACTGAAAGTTTTAAGCAGAATTTGGGGATTTTTGAAGAAAAAAATTTTTGCCCGATTTTTAAGGTTCGGGGCTTACAGAATTTTTCATACGGGTAAATATATTTCCGGAGAGTTCTGTGTCAAAATTAAGCACCAAAATCAACTTCTGTCACCGCAGCAAATCTTTTTTAAGGTTTACTGAAAGTTTTAAGCAGAATTTGGGGATTTTAGAAGAAAAAATTTTTTGCCCGATTTTTAAGGTCCGGGGCTTACAGAAATTTTCATACGGGTAAATATATTTCCGGAGAGTTCTGTGTCAAAATTAAGCACCAAAATCAACTTCTGTCACCGCATCAAATCTTTTTTAAGGTTTACTGAAAGTTTTAAGCAGAATTTGGGGATTTTTGAAGAAAAAAATTTTTGACTGATTTTTAAGGTCCGGAGCTTACAGAATTTTTCATACGGGTAAATATATTTCTGGAGAGTTCTGTGTCAAAATTAAGCACCAAAATCAACTTCTGTCACCACAGCAAATGTTTTTTAAGGTTTACTGAAAGTTTTAAGCAGAATTTGGGGATTTTTGAAGAAAAAAATTTTTGCCCGATTTTTAAGGTTTGGGGCTTACAGAATTTTTCATACGGGTAAATATATTTCCGGAGAGTTCTGTGTCAAAATTAAGCACCAAAATCAACTTCTGTCACCGCAGCAAATCTATTTTAAGGTTTACTGAAAGTTTTAAGCAGAATTTGGGGATTTTTGAAGAAAAAAATTTTTGCCCTATTTTTAAGGTCCGGGGCTTACAGAAATTTACATACGGGTAAATATATTTCCGGAGAGTTCTGTCAAAATTAAGCACCAAAATCAACTTCTGTCACCGCAGAAAATCTTTTTTAAGGTTTACTGAAAGTTTTAAGCAGAATTTGGGGATTTTTGAAGAAAAAAATTTTTGCCCGATTTTTAAGGTTCGGGGCTTACAGAATTTTTCATACGGGTAAATATATTTCCGGAGAGTTCTGTGTCAAAATTAAGCACCAAAATCAACTTCTGTCACCGCAGCAAATCTTTTTTAAGGTTTACTGAAAGTTTTAAGCAGAATTTGGGGATTTTAGAAGAAAAAATTTTTTGCCCGATTTTTAAGGTCCGGGGCTTACAGAAATTTTCATACGGGTAAATATATTTCCGGAGAGTTCTGTGTCAAAATTAAGCACCAAAATCAACTTCTGTCACCGCATCAAATCTTTTTTAAGGTTTACTGAAAGTTTTAAGCAGAATTTGGGGATATTTGAAGAAAAAAAATTTTGCCCGATTTTTAAGGTTTCGGGGCTTACAGAATTTTTCAAATGGGTAAATATATTTCCGGAGAGTTCTGTGTCAAAATTAAGCACCAAAATCAACTTCTGTCACCGCAGCAAATCTTTTTTAAGGTTTACTGAAAGTTTTAAGCAGAATTTGGGGATTTTTGAAGAAAAAAAATTTTTGGCCGATTTTTAAGGTCCGGGTCTTACAGAAATTTTTCAGACGGGTAAATATATTTCCGGAGAGTTCTGTGTCAAAATTAAGCACCAAAATCAACTTCTGTCACCGCATCAAATCTTTTTTAAGGTTTACTGAAAGTTTTAAGCAGAATTTGGGGATTTTTGAAGAAAAAAATTTTTGGCCAATTTTTAAGGTCCGGGGCTTACAGAAATTTTCATACGGGTAAATATATTTCCGGAGAGTTCTGTGTCAAAATTAAGCACCAAAATCAACTTCTGTCACCGCAGCAAATCTTTTTTAAGGTTTACTGAAAGTTTTAAGCAGAATTTGGGGATATTTGAAGAAAAAAATTTTTGCCCGATTTTTAAGGTCCGTGGCTTACAGATTTTTCATACGGGTAAATATATTTCCGGAGAGTTCTGTGTCAAAATTAAGCACCAAAATCAACTTCTGTCACCGCAGCAAATCTTTTTTAAGGTTTACTGAAAGTTTTAAGCAGAATTTGGGGATTTTTGAAGAAAAAAATTTTTGCCCAATTTTTAAGGTCCGGGGATGGCAGAATTTTTCATACGGGTAAATATATTTCCGGAGAGTTCTGTGTCAAAATTAAGCACCAAAATCAACTTCTGTCACCGCAGCAAATCTTTTTTAAGGTTTACTGAAAAATTTAAGCAGAATTTGGGGATTTTTGAAGAAAAAAATTTTTGCCCGATTTTTAAGGTCCGGGGCTTACAGAAATTTTCATACGGGTAAATATATTTCCGGAGAGTTCTGTGTGAAAATTAAGCACCAAAATCAACTTCTGTCAACGCAGCAAATCTTTTTTAAGGTTTTTTGAAAGTTTTAAGCAGAATTTGGGGATTTTTGAAGAAAACAATTTTTGGCCGATTTTTAAGATCCGGAGCTTACAGAATTTTGCAAACGGGTAAATATATTTCCGGAAAGTTCTGTGTCAAAATTAAGCACCAAAATCAACTTCTGTCACCGCAGCAAATCTTTTTTAAGGTTTACTGAAAGTTTTAAGCAGAATTTGGGGATTTTTTAAGAAAAAAATTTTTGACTGATTTTTAAGGTCCGGAGCTTACAGAATTTTTCATACGGGTAAATATATTTCTGGAGAGTTCTGTGTCAAAATTAAGCACCAAAATCAACTTCTGTCACCACAGCAAATCTTTTTTAAGGTTTACTGAAAGTTTTAAGCAGAATTTGGGGATTTTTGAAGAAAAAAATTTTTGCCCGATTTTTAAGGTTCGGGGCTTACAGAATTTTTCATACGGGTAAATATATTTCCGGAGAGTTCTGTGTCAAAATTAAGCACCAAAATCAACTTCTGTCACCGCAGCAAATCTATTTTAAGGTTTACTGAAAGTTTTAAGCAGAATTTGGGGATTTTTGAAGAAAAAAATTTTTGCCCTATTTTTAAGGTCCGGGGCTTACAGAAATTTACATACGGGTAAATATATTTCCGGAGAGTTCTGTCAAAATTAAGCACCAAAATCAACTTCTGTCACCGCAGAAAATCTTTTTTAAGGTTTACTGAAAGTTTTAAGCAGAATTTGGGGATTTTTGAAGAAAAAAATTTTTGCCCAATTTTTAAGGTCCGGGGATGGCAGAATTTTTCATACGGGTAAATATATTTCCGGAGAGTTCTGTGTCAAAATTAAGCACCAAAATCAACTTCTGTCACCGCAGCAAATCTTTTTTAAGGTTTACTGAAAAATTTAAGCAGAATTTGGGGATTTTTGAAGAAAAAAATTTTTGCCCGATTTTTAAGGTCCGGGGCTTACAGAAATTTTCATACGGGTAAATATATTTCCGGAGAGTTCTGTGTGAAAATTAAGCACCAAAATCAACTTCTGTCAACGCAGCAAATCTTTTTTAAGGTTTTTTGAAAGTTTTAAGCAGAATTTGGGGATTTTTGAAGAAAACAATTTTTGGCCGATTTTTAAGATCCGGAGCTTACAGAATTTTGCAAACGGGTAAATATATTTCCGGAAAGTTCTGTGTCAAAATTAAGCACCAAAATCAACTTCTGTCACCGCAGCAAATCTTTTTTAAGGTTTACTGAAAAATTTAAGCAGAATTTGGGGATTTTTGAAGAAAAAAATTTTTGCCCGATTTTTAAGGTCCGGGGCTTACAGAAATTTTCATACGGGTAAATATATTTCCGGAGAGTTCTGTGTGAAAATTAAGCACCAAAATCAACTTCTGTCAACGCAGCAAATCTTTTTTAAGGTTTTTTGAAAGTTTTAAGCAGAATTTGGGGATTTTTGAAGAAAACAATTTTGGCCGATTTTTAAGATCCGGAGCTTACAGAATTTTGCAAACGGGTAAATATATTTCCGGAAAGTTCTGTGTCAAAATTAAGCACCAAAATCAACTTCTGTCACCGCAGCAAATCTTTTTTAAGGTTTACTGAAAGTTTTAAGCAGAATTTGGGGATTTTTGAAGAAAAAAATTTTGGGCCGATTTTCAAGGTTCGGGGCTTACAGAATTTTTCATACGGGTAAATATATTTCCGGAGAGTTCTGTGTCAAAATTAAGCACCAAAATCAACTTCTGTCACCGCATCAAATCTTTTTTAAGGTTTACTGAAAGTTTTAAGCAGAATTTGGGGATTTTTGAAGAAAAAAATTTTTGACTGATTTTTAAGGTCCGGAGCTTACAGAATTTTTCATACGGGTAAATATATTTCTGGAGAGTTCTGTGTCAAAATTAAGCACCAAAATCAACTTCTGTCACCACAGCAAATGTTTTTTAAGGTTTACTGAAAGTTTTAAGCAGAATTTGGGGATTTTTGAAGAAAAAAATTTTTGCCCGATTTTTAAGGTTTGGGGCTTACAGAATTTTTCATACGGGTAAATATATTTCCGGAGAGTTCTGTGTCAAAATTAAGCACCAAAATCAACTTCTGTCACCGCAGCAAATCTATTTTAAGGTTTACTGAAAGTTTTAAGCAGAATTTGGGGATTTTTGAAGAAAAAAATTTTTGCCCTATTTTTAAGGTCCGGGGATGGCAGAATTTTTCATACGGGTAAATATATTTCCGGAGAGTTCTGTGTCAAAATTAAGCACCAAAATCAACTTCTGTCACCGCAGAAAATCTTTTTTAAGGTTTACTGAAAGTTTTAAGCAGAATTTGGGGATTTTTGAAGAAAAAAATTTTTGCCCAATTTTTAAGGTCCGGGGATGGCAGAATTTTTCATACGGGTAAATATATTTCCGGAGAGTTCTGTGTCAAAATTAAGCACCAAAATCAACTTCTGTCACCGCAGCAAATCTTTTTTAAGGTTTACTGAAAAATTTAAGCAGAATTTGGGGATTTTTGAAGAAAAAAATTTTTGCCCGATTTTTAAGGTCCGGGGCTTACAGAAATTTTCATACGGGTAAATATATTTCCGGAGAGTTCTGTGTGAAAATTAAGCACCAAAATCAACTTCTGTCAACGCAGCAAATCTTTTTTAAGGTTTTTTGAAAGTTTTAAGCAGAATTTGGGGATTTTTGAAGAAAAAAATTTTTGGCCGATTTTTAAGATCCGGAGCTTACAGAATTTTGCAAACGGGTAAATATATTTCCGGAAAGTTCTGTGTCAAAATTAAGCACCAAAATCAACTTCTGTCACCGCAGCAAATCTTTTTTAAGGTTTACTGAAAGTTTTAAGCAGAATTTGGGGATTTTTTAAGAAAAAATTTTTTGACTGATTTTTAAGGTCCGGAGCTTACAGAATTTTTCATACGGGTAAATATATTTCCGGAGAGTTCTGTGTCAAAATTAAGCACCAAAATCAACTTCTGTCACCGCAGCAAATCTTTTTTAAGGTTTACTGAAAGTTTTAAGCAGAATTTGGGGATTTTTGAAGAAAAAAATTTTTGGCCGATTTTCAAGGTTCGGGGCTTACAGAATTTTTCATACGGGTAAATATATTTCCGGAGAGTTCTGTGTCAAAATTAAGCACCAAAATCAACTTTTGTCACCGCAGCAAATCTTTTTTAAGGTTTACTGAAAGTTTTAAGCAGAATTTGGGGATTTTTGAAGAAAAAATTTTTTGCCCGATTTTTAAGGTCCGGGGCTTACAGAAATTTTCATACGGGTAAATATATTTCCGGAGAGTTCTGTGTCAAAATTAAGCACCAAAATCAACTTCTGTCACCGCATCAAATCTTTTTTAAGGTTTACTGAAAGTTTTAAGCAGAATTTGGGGATATTTGAAGAAAAAAATTTTTGCCTGATTTTTAAGGTCCGGGGCTTACAGAATTTTTCAAATGGGTAAATATATTTCCGGAGAGTTCTGTGTCAAAATTAAGCACCAAAATCAACTTCTGTCACCGCATCAAATCTTTTTTAAGGTTTACTGAAAGTTTTAAGCAGAATTTGGGGATATTTGAAGAAAAAAATTTTTGCCCGATTTTTAAGGTCCGGGGCTTACAGAATTTTACATACGGGTAAATATATTTCCGGAGAGTTCTGTCAAAATTAAGCACCAAAATCAACTTCTGTCACCACAGCAAATCTTTTTTAAGGTTTACTGAAAGTTTTAAGCAGAATTTGGGGATTTTTGAAGAAAAAATTTTTTGCCCGATTTTTAAGGTCCGGGGCTTACAGAAATTTTCATACGGGTAAATATATTTCCGGAGAGTTCTGTGTCAAAATTAAGCACCAAAATCAACTTCTGTCACCGCAGCAAATCTTTTTTAAGGTTTACTGAAAGTTTTAAGCAGAATTTGGGGATTTATGAAGAAAAAATTTTTTGCCCTATTTTTAAGGTAGGGGCTTACAGAAATTTACATACGGGTAAATATATTTCCGGAGAGTTCTGTCAAAATTAAGCACCAAAATCAACTTCTGTCACCGCAGCAAATCTTTTTTAAGGTTTACTGAAAAATTTAAGCAGAATTTGGGGATTTTTGAAGAAAAAAATTTTTGCCCGATTTTTAAGGTCCGGGGCTTACAGAAATTTTCATACGGGTAAATATATTTCCGGAGAGTTCTGTGTGAAAATTAAGCACCAAAATCAACTTCTGTCAACGCAGCAAATCTTTTTTAAGGTTTTTTGAAAGTTTTAAGCAGAATTTGGGGATTTTTGAAGAAAAAAATTTTTGGCCGATTTTTAAGGTCCGGGGCTTACAGAATTTTGCAAACGGGTAAATATATTTCCGGAAAGTTCTGTGTCAAAATTAAGCACCAAAATCAACTTCTGTCACCGCAGCAAATCTTTTTTAAGGTTTACTGAAAGTTTTAAGCAGAATTTGGGGATTTTTTAAGAAAAAAATTTTTGACTGATTTTTAAGGTCCGGAGCTTACAGAATTTTTCATACGGGTAAATATATTTCCGGAGAGTTCTGTGTCAAAATTAAGCACCAAAATCAACTTCTGTCACCGCAGCAAATCTTTTTTAAGGTTTACTGAAAGTTTTAAGCAGAATTTGGGGATTTTTGAAGAAAAAAATTTTTGCCCGATTTTTAAGGTTCGGGGCTTACAGAATTTTTCATACGGGTAAATATATTTCCGGAGAGTTCTGTGTCAAAATTAAGCACCAAAATCAACTTCTGTCACCGCAGCAAATCTTTTTTAAGGTTTACTGAAAGTTTTAAGCAGAATTTGGGGATTTTAGAAGAAAAAATTTTTTGCCCGATTTTTAAGGTCCGGGGCTTACAGAAATTTTCATACGGGTAAATATATTTCCGGAGAGTTCTGTGTCAAAATTAAGCACCAAAATCAACTTCTGTCACTGCATCAAATCTTTTTTAAGGTTTACTGAAAGTTTTAAGCAGAATTTGGGGATATTTGAAGAAAAAAAATTTTGCCCGATTTTTAAGGTCCGGGGCTTACAGAATTTTTCAAATGGGTAAATATATTTCCGGAGAGTTCTGTGTCAAAATTAAGCACCAAAATCAACTTCTGTCACCGCAGCAAATCTTTTTTAAGGTTTACTGAAAGTTTTAAGCAGAATTTGGGGATTTTTGAAGAAAAAAAATTTTTGGCCGATTTTTAAGGTCCGGGGCTTACAGAATTTTTCATACGGGTAAATATATTTCCGGAGAGTTCTGTGTCAAAATTAAGCACCAAAATCAACTTCTGTCACCGCAGCAAATCTTTTTTAAGGTTTACTGAAAGTTTTAAGCAGAATTTGGGGATTTTAGAAGAAAAATTTTTTTGCCCGATTTTTAAGGTCCGGGGCTTACAGAAATTTTCATACGGGTAAATATATTTCCGGAGAGTTCTGTGTCAAAATTAAGCACCAAAATCAACTTCTGTCACCGCAGCAAATCTTTTTTAAGGTTTACTGAAAAATGTAAGCAGAATTTGGGGATTTTTGAAGAAAAAAATTTTTGCCCGATTTTTAAGGTCCGGGGCTTACAGAAATTTTCATACGGGTAAATATATTTCCGGAGAGTTCTGTGTGAAAATTAAGCACCAAAATCAACTTCTGTCAACGCAGCAAATCTTTTTTAAGGTTTTTTGAAAGTTTTAAGCAGAATTTGGGGATTTTTGAAGAAAACAATTTTTGGCCGATTTTTAAGATCTGGAGCTTACAGAATTTTGCAAACGGGTAAATATATTTCCGGAAAGTTCTGTGTCAAAATTAAGCACCAAAATCAACTTCTGTCACCGCAGCAAATCTTTTTTAAGGTTTACTGAAAGTTTTAAGCAGAATTTGGGGATTTTTTAAGAAAAAATTTTTTGACTGATTTTTAAGGTCCGGAGCTTACAGAATTTTTCATACGGGTAAATATATTTCCGGAGAGTTCTGTGTCAAAATTAAGCACCAAAATCAACTTCTGTCACCGCAGCAAATCTTTTTTAAGGTTTACTGAAAGTTTTAAGCAGAATTTGGGGATTTTTGAAGAAAAAAATTTTTGGCCGATTTTCAAGGTTCGGGGCTTACAGAATTTTTCATACGGGTAAATATATTTCCGGAGAGTTCTGTGTCAAAATTAAGCACCAAAATCAACTTCTGTCACCGCATCAAATCTTTTTTAAGGTTTACTGAAAGTTTTAAGCAGAATTTGGGGATTTTTGAAGAAAAAAATTTTTGCCCAATTTTTAAGGTCCGGGGATGGCAGAATTTTTCAAAGGGTAAATATATTTCCGGAGAGTTCTGTGTCAAAATTAAGCACCAAAATCAACTTCTGTCACCACAGCAAATCTTTTTTAAGGTTTACTGAAAGTTTTAAGCAGAATTTGGGGATTTTTGAAGAAAAAAATTTTTGCCCGATTTTTAAGGTTCGGGGCTTACAGAATTTTTCATACGGGTAAATATATTTCCGGAGAGTTCTGTGTCAAAATTAAGCACCAAAATCAACTTCTGTCACCGCAGCAAATCTTTTTTAAGGTTTACTGAAAGTTTTAAGCAGAATTTGGGGATTTTTGAAGAAAAAAATTTTTGCCCTATTTTTAAGGTCCGGGGCTTACAGAAATTTACATACGGGTAAATATATTTCCGGAGAGTTCTGTCAAAATTAAGCACCAAAATCAACTTCTGTCACCGCAGAAAATCTTTTTTAAGGTTTACTGAAAGTTTTAAGCAGAATTTGGGGATTTTTGAAGAATAAAATTTTTGCCCAATTTTTAAGGTCCGGGGATGGCAGAATTTTTTATACGGGTAAATATATTTCCGGAGAGTTCTGTGTCAAAATTAAGCACCAAAATCAACTTCTGTCAACGCAGCAAATCTTTTTAAAGGTTTTTTGAAAGTTTTAAGCAGAATTTGGGGATTTTTGAAGAAAAAAATTTTTGCCCGATTTTTAAGGTCCGGGGCTTACAGAAATTTTCATACGGGTAAATATATTTCCGGAGAGTTCTGTGTGAAAATTAAGCACCAAAATCAACTTCTGTCAACGCAGCAAATCTTTTTTAAGGTTTTTTGAAAGTTTTAAGCAGAATTTGGGGATTTTTGAAGAAAAAAATTTTTGGCCGATTTTTAAGATCCGGAGCTTACAGAATTTTGCAAACGGGTAAATATATTTCCGGAAAGTTCTGTGTCAAAATTAAGCACCAAAATCAACTTCTGTCACCGCAGCAAATCTTTTTTAAGGTTTACTGAAAGTTTTAAGCAGAATTTGGGGATTTTTTAAGAAAAAATTTTTTGACTGATTTTTAAGGTCCGGAGCTTACAGAATTTTTCATACGGGTAAATATATTTCCGGAGAGTTCTGTGTCAAAATTAAGCACCAAAATCAACTTCTGTCACCGCAGCAAATCTTTTTTAAGGTTTACTGAAAGTTTTAAGCAGAATTTGGGGATTTTTGAAGAAAAAAATTTTTGGCCGATTTTCAAGGTTCGGGGCTTACAGAATTTTTCATACGGGTAAATATATTTCCGGAGAGTTCTGTGTCAAAATTAAGCACCAAAATCAACTTTTGTCACCGCAGCAAATCTTTTTTAAGGTTTACTGAAAGTTTTAAGCAGAATTTGGGGATTTTTGAAGAAAAAATTTTTTGCCCGATTTTTAAGGTCCGGGGCTTACAGAAATTTTCATACGGGTAAATATATTTCCGGAGAGTTCTGTGTCAAAATTAAGCACCAAAATCAACTTCTGTCACCGCATCAAATCTTTTTTAAGGTTTACTGAAAGTTTTAAGCAGAATTTGGGGATATTTGAAGAAAAAAATTTTTGCCTGATTTTTAAGGTCCGGGGCTTACAGAATTTTTCAAATGGGTAAATATATTTCCGGAGAGTTCTGTGTCAAAATTAAGCACCAAAATCAACTTCTGTCACCGCATCAAATCTTTTTTAAGGTTTACTGAAAGTTTTAAGCAGAATTTGGGGATATTTGAAGAAAAAAATTTTTGCCCGATTTTTAAGGTCCGGGGCTTACAGAATTTTACATACGGGTAAATATATTTCCGGAGAGTTCTGTCAAAATTAAGCACCAAAATCAACTTCTGTCACCACAGCAAATCTTTTTTAAGGTTTACTGAAAGTTTTAAGCAGAATTTGGGGATTTTTGAAGTAAAAAATTTTTGCCCGATTTTTAAGGTCCGGGGCTTACAGAATTTTTCATACGGGTAAATATATTTCCGGAGATTTCTGTGTCAAAATTAAGCACCAAAATCAACTTCTGTCACCGCAGCAAATCTTTTTTAAGGTTTACTGAAAGTTTTAAGCAGAATTTGGGGATTTTTGAAGAAAAAATTTTTTGCCCGATTTTTAAGGTCCGGGGCTTACAGAAATTTTCATACGGGTAAATATATTTCCGGAGAGTTCTGTGTCAAAATTAAGCACCAAAATCAACTTCTGTCACCGCAGCAAATCTTTTTTAAGGTTTACTGAAAGTTTTAAGCAGAATTTGGGGATTTTTTAAGAAAAAAATTTTTGACTGATTTTTAAGGTCCGGAGCTTACAGAATTTTTCATACGGGTAAATATATTTCCGGAGAGTTCTGTGTCAAAATTAAGCACCAAAATCAACTTCTGTCACCGCAGCAAATCTTTTTTAAGGTTTACTGAAAGTTTTAAGCAGAATTTGGGGATTTTAGAAGAAAAATTTTTTGCCCGATTTTTAAGGTCCGGGGCTTACAGAAATTTTCATACGGGTAAATATATTTCCGGAGAGTTCTGTGTCAAAATTAAGCACCAAAATCAACTTCTGTCACCGCATCAAATCTTTTTTAAGGTTTACTGAAAGTTTTAAGCAGAATTTGGGGATATTTGAAGAAAAAAAATTTTGCCGGATTTTTAAGGTCCGGGGCTTACAGAATTTTTCAAATGGGTAAATATATTTCCGGAGAGTTCTGTGTCAAAATTAAGCACCAAAATCAACTTCTGTCACCGCAGCAAATCTTTTTTAAGGTTTACTGAAAGTTTTAAGCAGAATTTGGGGATTTTTGAAGAAAAAAAATTTTTGGCCGATTTTTAAGGTCCGGGTCTTACAGAAATTTTTCAGACGGGTAAATATATTTCCGGAGAGTTCTGTGTCAAAATTAAGCACCAAAATCAACTTCTGTCACCGCATCAAATCTTTTTTAAGGTTTACTGAAAGTTTTAAGCAGAATTTGGGGATTTTTTAAGAAAAAAATTTTTGACTGATTTTTAAGGTCCGGAGCTTACAGAATTTTTCATACGGGTAAATATATTTCCGGAGAGTTCTGTGTCAAAATTAAGCACCAAAATCAACTTCTGTCACCGCAGCAAATCTTTTTTAAGGTTTACTGAAAGTTTTAAGCAGAATTTGGGGATTTTTGAAGAAAAAAATTTTTGCCCGATTTTTAAGGTTCGGGGCTTACAGAATTTTTCATACGGGTAAATATATTTCCGGAGAGTTCTGTGTCAAAATTAAGCACCAAAATCAACTTCTGTCACCGCAGCAAATCTTTTTTAAGGTTTACTGAAAGTTTTAAGCAGAATTTGGGGATTTTAGAAGAAAAAATTTTTTGCCCGATTTTTAAGGTCCGGGGCTTACAGAAATTTTCATACGGGTAAATATATTTCCGGAGAGTTCTGTGTCAAAATTAAGCACCAAAATCAACTTCTGTCACCGCATCAAATCTTTTTTAAGGTTTACTGAAAGTTTTAAGCAGAATTTGGGGATATTTGAAGAAAAAAAATTTTGCCCGATTTTTAAGGTTTCGGGGCTTACAGAATTTTTCAAATGGGTAAATATATTTCCGGAGAGTTCTGTGTCAAAATTAAGCACCAAAATCAACTTCTGTCACCGCAGCAAATCTTTTTTAAGGTTTACTGAAAGTTTTAAGCAGAATTTGGGGATTTTTGAAGAAAAAAAATTTTTGCCCGATTTTTAAGGTCCGGGTCTTACAGAAATTTTTCAGACGGGTAAATATATTTCCGGAGAGTTCTGTGTCAAAATTAAGCACCAAAATCAACTTCTGTCACCGCATCAAATCTTTTTTAAGGTTTACTGAAAGTTTTAAGCAGAATTTGGGGATTTTTGAAGAAAAAAATTTTTGGCCGATTTTTAAGGTCCGGGGCTTACAGAAATTTTCATACGGGTAAATATATTTCCGGAGAGTTCTGTGTCAAAATTAAGCACCAAAATC
Organism: Taudactylus pleione; assembly: GCA_031769625.1. NCBI lineage: Eukaryota > Metazoa > Chordata > Amphibia > Anura > Myobatrachidae > Taudactylus > Taudactylus pleione. Next base: position 15,099 of record JAUIMM010001215.1, read on the forward strand.
AACTTCTGTCACCGCAGCAAATCTTTTTTAAGGTTTACTGAAAGTTTTAAGCAGAATTTGGGGATATTTGAAGAAAAAAATTTTTGCCCGATTTTTAAGGTCCGTGGCTTACAGATTTTTCATTACGGGTAAATATATTTCCGGAGAGTTCTGTGTCAAAATTAAGCACCAAAATCAACTTCTGTCACCGCAGCAAATCTTTTTTAAGGTTTACTGAAAGTTTTAAGCAGAATTTGGGGATTTTTGAAGAAAAAAATTTTTGCCCAATTTTTAAGGTCCGGGGATGGCAGAATTTTTCATACGGGTAAATATATTTCCGGAGAGTTCTGTGTCAAAATTAAGCACCAAAATCAACTTCTGTCACCGCAGCAAATCTTTTTTAAGGTTTACTGAAAAATTTAAGCAGAATTTGGGGATTTTTGAAGAAAAAAATTTTTGCCCGATTTTTAAGGTCCGGGGCTTACAGAAATTTTCATACGGGTAAATATATTTCCGGAGAGTTCTGTGTGAAAATTAAGCACCAAAATCAACTTCTGTCAACGCAGCAAATCTTTTTTAAGGTTTTTTGAAAGTTTTAAGCAGAATTTGGGGATTTTTGAAGAAAACAATTTTCGGCCGATTTTTAAGATCCGGAGCTTACAGAATTTTGCAAACGGGTAAATATATTTCCGGAAAGTTCTGTGTCAAAATTAAGCACCAAAATCAACTTCTGTCACCGCAGCAAATCTTTTTTAAGGTTTACTGAAAGTTTTAAGCAGAATTTGGGGATTTTTTAAGAAAAAAATTTTTGACTGATTTTTAAGGTCCGGAGCTTACAGAATTTTTCATACGGGTAAATATATTTCTGGAGAGTTCTGTGTCAAAATTAAGCACCAAAATCAACTTCTGTCACCACAGCAAATCTTTTTTAAGGTTTACTGAAAGTTTTAAGCAGAATTTGGGGATTTTTTAAGAAAAAAATTTTTGCCCGATTTTTAAGGTTCGGGGCTTACAGAATTTTTCATACGGGTAAATATATTTCCGGAGAGTTCTGTGTCAAAATTAAGCACCAAAATCAACTTCTGTCACCGCAGCAAATCTATTTTAAGGTTTACTGAAAGTTTTAAGCAGAATTTGGGGATTTTTGAAGAAAAAAATTTTTGCCCTATTTTTAAGGTCCGGGGCTTACAGAAATTTACATACGGGTAAATATATTTCCGGAGAGTTCTGTCAAAATTAAGCACCAAAATCAACTTCTGTCACCGCAGAAAATCTTTTTTAAGGTTTACTGAAAGTTTTAAGCAGAATTTGGGGATTTTTGAAGAAAAAAATTTTTGCCCAATTTTTAAGGTCCGGGGATGGCAGAATTTTTCATACGGGTAAATATATTTCCGGAGAGTTCTGTGTCAAAATTAAGCACCAAAATCAACTTCTGTCACCGCAGCAAATCTTTTTTAAGGTTTACTGAAAAATTTAAGCAGAATTTGGGGATTTTTGAAGAAAAAAATTTTTGCCCGATTTTTAAGGTCCGGGGCTTACAGAAATTTTCATACGGGTAAATATATTTCCGGAGAGTTCTGTGTGAAAATTAAGCACCAAAATCAACTTCTGTCAACGCAGCAAATCTTTTTTAAGGTTTTTTGAAAGTTTTAAGCAGAATTTGGGGATTTTTGAAGAAAACAATTTTTGGCCGATTTTTAAGATCCGGAGCTTACAGAATTTTGCAAACGGGTAAATATATTTCCGGAAAGTTCTGTGTCAAAATTAAGCACCAAAATCAACTTCTGTCACCGCAGCAAATCTTTTTTAAGGTTTACTGAAAGTTTTAAGCAGAATTTGGGGATTTTTGAAGAAAAAAATTTTGGGCCGATTTTCAAGGTTCGGGGCTTACAGAATTTTTCATACGGGTAAATATATTTCCGGAGAGTTCTGTGTCAAAATTAAGCACCAAAATCAACTTCTGTCACCGCATCTAATCTTTTTTAAGGTTTACTGAAAGTTTTAAGCAGAATTTGGGGATTTTTGAAGAAAAAAATTTTTGCCCAATTTTTAAGGTCCGGGGATGGCAGAATTTTTCAAAGGGTAAATATATTTCCGGAGAGTTCTGTGTCAAAATTAAGCACCAAAATCAACTTCTGTCACCGCAGCAAATCTTTTTTAAGGTTTACTGAAAAATTTAAGCAGAATTTGGGGATTTTTGAAGAAAAAAATTTTTGCCCGATTTTTAAGGTCCGGAGCTTACAGAAATTTTCATACGGGTAAATATATTTCCGGAGAGTTCTGTGTGAAAATTAAGCACCAAAATCAACTTCTGTCAACGCAGCAAATCTTTTTTAAGGTTTTTTGAAAGTTTTAAGCAGAATTTGGGGATTTTTGAAGAAAAAAATTTTTGGCCGATTTTTAAGGTCCGGGGCTTACAGAATTTTGCAAACGGGTAAATATATTTCCGGAAAGTTCTGTGTCAAAATTAAGCACCAAAATCAACTTCTGTCACCGCAGCAAATCTTTTTTCAGGTTTACTGAAAGTTTTAAGCAGAATTTGGGGATTTTTGAAGAAAAAAATTTTTGCCCGATTTTTAAAGTTCGGGGCTTACAGAATTTTTCATACGGGTAAATATATTTCCGGAGAGTTCTGTGTCAAAATTAAGCACCAAAATCAACTTCTGTCACCGCAGCAAATCTTTTTTAAGGTTTACTGAAAGTTTTAAGCAGAATTTGGGGATTTTTGAAGAAAAAAATTTTTGCCCTATTTTTAAGGTCCGGGGCTTACAGAAATTTACATACGGGTAAATATATTTCCGGAGAGTTCTGTCAAAATTAAGCACCAAAATCAACTTCTGTCACCGCAGAAAATCTTTTTTAAGGTTTACTGAAAGTTTTAAGCAGAATTTGGGGATTTTTGAAGAAAAAAATTTTTGCCCAATTTTTAAGGTCCGGGGATGGCAGAATTTTTCATACGGGTAAATATATTTCCGGAGAGTTCTGTGTCAAAATTAAGCACCAAAATCAACTTCTGTCACCGCAGCAAATCTTTTTTAAGGTTTACTGAAAAATTTAAGCAGAATTTGGGGATTTTTGAAGAAAAAAATTTTTGCCCGATTTTTAAGGTCCGGGGCTTACAGAAATTTTCATACGGGTAAATATATTTCCGGAGAGTTCTGTGTGAAAATTAAGCACCAAAATCAACTTCTGTCAACGCAGCAAATCTTTTTTAAGGTTTTTTGAAAGTTTTAAGCAGAATTTGGGGATTTTTGAAGAAAAAAATTTTTGGCCGATTTTTAAGATCCGGAGCTTACAGAATTTTGCAAACGGGTAAATATATTTCCGGAAAGTTCTGTGTCAAAATTAAGCACCAAAATCAACTTCTGTCACCGCAGCAAATCTTTTTTAAGGTTTACTGAAAGTTTTAAGCAGAATTTGGGGATTTTTTAAGAAAAAATTTTTTGACTGATTTTTAAGGTCCGGAGCTTACAGAATTTTTCATACGGGTAAATATATTTCCGGAGAGTTCTGTGTCAAAATTAAGCACCAAAATCAACTTCTGTCACCGCAGCAAATCTTTTTTAAGGTTTACTGAAAGTTTTAAGCAGAATTTGGGGATTTTTTAAGAAAAAAATTTTTGCCCGATTTTTAAGGTTCGGGGCTTACAGAATTTTTCATACGGGTAAATATATTTCCGGAGAGTTCTGTGTCAAAATTAAGCACCAAAATCAACTTCTGTCACCGCAGCAAATCTATTTTAAGGTTTACTGAAAGTTTTAAGCAGAATTTGGGGATTTTTGAAGAAAAAAATTTTTGCCCTATTTTTAAGGTCCGGGGCTTACAGAAATTTACATACGGGTAAATATATTTCCGGAGAGTTCTGTCAAAATTAAGCACCAAAATCAACTTCTGTCACCGCAGAAAATCTTTTTTAAGGTTTACTGAAAGTTTTAAGCAGAATTTGGGGATTTTTGAAGAAAAAAATTTTTGCCCAATTTTTAAGGTCCGGGGATGGCAGAATTTTTCATACGGGTAAATATATTTCCGGAGAGTTCTGTGTCAAAATTAAGCACCAAAATCAACTTCTGTCACCGCAGCAAATCTTTTTTAAGGTTTACTGAAAAATTTAAGCAGAATTTGGGGATTTTTGAAGAAAAAAATTTTTGCCCGATTTTTAAGGTCCGGGGCTTACAGAAATTTTCATACGGGTAAATATATTTCCGGAGAGTTCTGTGTGAAAATTAAGCACCAAAATCAACTTCTGTCAACGCAGCAAATCTTTTTTAAGGTTTTTTGAAAGTTTTAAGCAGAATTTGGGGATTTTTGAAGAAAACAATTTTTGGCCGATTTTTAAGATCCGGAGCTTACAGAATTTTGCAAACGGGTAAATATATTTCCGGAAAGTTCTGTGTCAAAATTAAGCACCAAAATCAACTTCTGTCACCGCAGCAAATCTTTTTTAAGGTTTACTGAAAGTTTTAAGCAGAATTTGGGGATTTTTGAAGAAAAAAATTTTGGGCCGATTTTCAAGGTTCGGGGCTTACAGAATTTTTCATACGGGTAAATATATTTCCGGAGAGTTCTGTGTCAAAATTAAGCACCAAAATCAACTTCTGTCACCGCATCAAATCTTTTTTAAGGTTTACTGAAAGTTTTAAGCAGAATTTGGGGATTTTTGAAGAAAAAAATTTTTGCCCAATTTTTAAGGTCCGGGGATGGCAGAATTTTTCAAAGGGTAAATATATTTCCGGAGAGTTCTGTGTCAAAATTAAGCACCAAAATCAACTTCTGTCACCGCAGCAAATCTTTTTTAAGGTTTACTGAAAAATTTAAGCAGAATTTGGGGATTTTTGAAGAAAAAAATTTTTGCCCGATTTTTAAGGTCCGGAGCTTACAGAAATTTTCATACGGGTAAATATATTTCCGGAGAGTTCTGTGTGAAAATTAAGCACCAAAATCAACTTCTGTCAACGCAGCAAATCTTTTTTAAGGTTTTTTGAAAGTTTTAAGCAGAATTTGGGGATTTTTGAAGAAAAAAATTTTTGGCCGATTTTTAAGGTCCGGGGCTTACAGAATTTTGCAAACGGGTAAATATATTTCCGGAAAGTTCTGTGTCAAAATTAAGCACCAAAATCAACTTCTGTCACCGCAGCAAATCTTTTTTCAGGTTTACTGAAAGTTTTAAGCAGAATTTGGGGATTTTTGAAGAAAAAAATTTTTGCCCGATTTTTAAAGTTCGGGGCTTACAGAATTTTTCATACGGGTAAATATATTTCCGGAGAGTTCTGTGTCAAAATTAAGCACCAAAATCAACTTCTGTCACCGCAGCAAATCTTTTTTAAGGTTTACTGAAAGTTTTAAGCAGAATTTGGGGATTTTTGAAGAAAAAAATTTTTGCCCTATTTTTAAGGTCCGGGGCTTACAGAAATTTACATACGGGTAAATATATTTCCGGAGAGTTCTGTCAAAATTAAGCACCAAAATCAACTTCTGTCACCGCAGAAAATCTTTTTTAAGGTTTACTGAAAGTTTTAAGCAGAATTTGGGGATTTTTGAAGAAAAAAATTTTTGCCCAATTTTTAAGGTCCGGGGATGGCAGAATTTTTCATACGGGTAAATATATTTCCGGAGAGTTCTGTGTCAAAATTAAGCACCAAAATCAACTTCTGTCACCGCAGCAAATCTTTTTTAAGGTTTACTGAAAAATTTAAGCAGAATTTGGGGATTTTTGAAGAAAAAAATTTTTGCCCGATTTTTAAGGTCCGGGGCTTACAGAAATTTTCATACGGGTAAATATATTTCCGGAGAGTTCTGTGTGAAAATTAAGCACCAAAATCAACTTCTGTCAACGCAGCAAATCTTTTTTAAGGTTTTTTGAAAGTTTTAAGCAGAATTTGGGGATTTTTGAAGAAAAAAATTTTTGGCCGATTTTTAAGATCCGGAGCTTACAGAATTTTGCAAACGGGTAAATATATTTCCGGAAAGTTCTGTGTCAAAATTAAGCACCAAAATCAACTTCTGTCACCGCAGCAAATCTTTTTTAAGGTTTACTGAAAGTTTTAAGCAGAATTTGGGGATTTTTTAAGAAAAAATTTTTTGACTGATTTTTAAGGTCCGGAGCTTACAGAATTTTTCATACGGGTAAATATATTTCCGGAGAGTTCTGTGTCAAAATTAAGCACCAAAATCAACTTCTGTCACCGCAGCAAATCTTTTTTAAGGTTTACTGAAAGTTTTAAGCAGAATTTGGGGATTTTTGAAGAAAAAAATTTTTGGCCGATTTTCAAGGTTCGGGGCTTACAGAATTTTTCATACGGGTAAATATATTTCCGGAGAGTTCTGTGTCAAAATTAAGCACCAAAATCAACTTTTGTCACCGCAGCAAATCTTTTTTAAGGTTTACTGAAAGTTTTAAGCAGAATTTGGGGATTTTTGAAGAAAAAATTTTTTGCCCGATTTTTAAGGTCCGGGGCTTACAGAAATTTTCATACGGGTAAATATATTTCCGGAGAGTTCTGTGTCAAAATTAAGCACCAAAATCAACTTCTGTCACCGCATCAAATCTTTTTTAAGGTTTACTGAAAGTTTTAAGCAGAATTTGGGGATATTTGAAGAAAAAAATTTTTGCCTGATTTTTAAGGTCCGGGGCTTACAGAATTTTTCAAATGGGTAAATATATTTCCGGAGAGTTCTGTGTCAAAATTAAGCACCAAAATCAACTTCTGTCACCGCATCAAATCTTTTTTAAGGTTTACTGAAAGTTTTAAGCAGAATTTGGGGATATTTGAAGAAAAAAATTTTTGCCCGATTTTTAAGGTCCGGGGCTTACAGAATTTTACATACGGGTAAATATATTTCCGGAGAGTTCTGTCAAAATTAAGCACCAAAATCAACTTCTGTCACCACAGCAAATCTTTTTTAAGGTTTACTGAAAGTTTTAAGCAGAATTTGGGGATTTTTGAAGTAAAAAATTTTTGCCCGATTTTTAAGGTCCGGGGCTTACAGAATTTTTCATACGGGTAAATATATTTCCGGAGATTTCTGTGTCAAAATTAAGCACCAAAATCAACTTCTGTCACCGCAGCAAATCTTTTTTAAGGTTTACTGAAAGTTGTAAGCAGAATTTGGGGATTTTTGAAGAAAAAATTTTTTGCCCGATTTTTAAGGTCCGGGGCTTACAGAAATTTTCATACGGGTAAATATATTTCCGGAGAGTTCTGTGTCAAAATTAAGCACCAAAATCAACTTCTGTCACCGCAGCAAATCTTTTTTAAGGTTTACTGAAAGTTTTAAGCAGAATTTGGGGATTTTTGAAGAAAAAATTTTTTGCCCTATTTTTAAGGTCCGGGGCTTACAGAAATTTTCATACGGGTAAATATATTTCCGGAGAGTTCTGTCAAAATTAAGCACCAAAATCAACTTCTGTCACCGCAGCAAATCTTTTTTAAGGTTTACTGAAAAATTTAAGCAGAATTTGGGGATTTTTGAAGAAAAAAATTTTTGCCCGATTTTTAAGGTCCGGGGCTTACAGAAATTTTCATACGGGTAAATATATTTCCGGAGAGTTCTGTGTGAAAATTAAGCACCAAAATCAACTTCTGTCAACGCAGCAAATCTTTTTTAAGGTTTTTTGAAAGTTTTAAGCAGAATTTGGGGATTTTTGAAGAAAAAAATTTTGGGCCGATTTTCAAGGTTCGGGGCTTACAGAATTTTTCATACGGGTAAATATATTTCCGGAGAGTTCTGTGTCAAAATTAAGCACCAAAATCAACTTCTGTCACCGCATCAAATCTTTTTTAAGGTTTACTGAAAGTTTTAAGCAGAATTTGGGGATTTTTGAAGAAAAAAATTTTTGCCCAATTTTTAAGGTCCGGGGATGGCAGAATTTTTCAAAGGGTTAATATATTTCCGGAGAGTTCTGTGTCAAAATTAAGCACCAAAATCAACTTCTGTCACCGCAGCAAATCTTTTTTAAGGTTTACTGAAAAATTTAAGCAGAATTTGGGGATTTTTGAAGAAAAAAATTTTTGCCCGATTTTTAAGGTCCGGAGCTTACAGAAATTTTCATACGGGTAAATATATTTCCGGAGAGTTCTGTGTGAAAATTAAGCACCAAAATCAACTTCTGTCAACGCAGCAAATCTTTTTTAAGGTTTTTTGAAAGTTTTAAGCAGAATTTGGGGATTTTTGAAGAAAAAAATTTTTGGCCGATTTTTAAGATCCGGAGCTTACAGAATTTTGCAAACGGGTAAATATATTTCCGGAAAGTTCTGTGTCAAAATTAAGCACCAAAATCAACTTCTGTCACCGCAGCAAATCTTTTTTAAGGTTTACTGAAAGTTTTAAGCAGAATTTGGGGATTTTTTAAGAAAAAATTTTTTGACTGATTTTTAAGGTCCGGAGCTTACAGAATTATTCAAATGGGTAAATATATTTCCGGAGAGTTCTGTGTCAAAATTAAGCACCAAAATCAACTTCTGTCACCGCAGCAAATCTTTTTTAAGGTTTACTGAAAGTTTTAAGCAGAATTTGGGGATTTTTGAAGAAAAAAATTTTTGGCCGATTTTCAAGGTTCGGGGCTTACAGAATTTTTCATACGGGTAAATATATTTCCGGAGAGTTCTGTGTCAAAATTAAGCACCAAAATCAACTTCTGTCACCGCATCAAATCTTTTTTAAGGTTTACTGAAAGTTTTAAGCAGAATTTGGGGATATTTGAAGAAAAAAAATTTTGCCTGATTTTTAAGGTCCGGGGCTTACAGAATTTTTCAAATGGGTAAATATATTTCCGGAGAGTTCTGTGTCAAAATTAAGCACCAAAATCAACTTCTGTCACCGCATCAAATCTTTTTTAAGGTTTACTGAAAGTTTTAAGCAGAATTTGGGGATATTTGAAGAAAAAAATTTTTGCCCGATTTTTAAGGTCCGGGGCTTACAGAATTTTACATACGGGTAAATATATTTCCGGAGAGTTCTGTCAAAATTAAGCACCAAAATCAACTTCTGTCACCACAGCAAATCTTTTTTAAGGTTTACTGAAAGTTTTAAGCAGAATTTGGGGATTTTTGAAGTAAAAAATTTTTGCCCGATTTTTAAGGTCCGGGGCTTACAGAATTTTTCATAGGGGTAAATATATTTCCGGAGATTTCTGTGTCAAAATTAAGCACCAAAATCAACTTCTGTCACCGCAGCAAATCTTTTTTAAGGTTTACTGAAAGTTTTAAGCAGAATTTGGGGATTTTTGAAGAAAAAATTTTTTGCCCGATTTTTAAGGTCCGGGGCTTACAGAAATTTTCATACGGGTAAATATATTTCCGGAGAGTTCTGTGTCAAAATTAAGCACCAAAATCAACTTCTGTCACCGCAGCAAATCTTTTTTAAGGTTTACTGAAAGTTTTAAGCAGAATTTGGGGATTTTTGAAGAAAAAATTTTTTGCCCTATTTTTAAGGTCCGGGGCTTACAGAAATTTACATACGGGTAAATATATTTCCGGATAGTTCTGTCAAAATTAAGCACCAAAATCAACTTCTGTCACCGCAGCAAATCTTTTTTAAGGTTTACTGAAAAATTTAAGCAGAATTTGGGGATTTTTGAAGAAAAAAATTTTTGCCCGATTTTTAAGGTCCGGGGCTTACAGAAATTTTCATACGGGTAAATATATTTCCGGAGAGTTCTGTGTGAAAATTAAGCACCAAAATCAACTTCTGTCAACGCAGCAAATCTTTTTTAAGGTTTTTTGAAAGTTTTAAGCAGAATTTGGGGATTTTTGAAGAAAAAAATTTTTGGCCGATTTTTAAGGTCCGGGGCTTACAGAATTTTGCAAACGGGTAAATATATTTCCGGAAAGTTCTGTGTCAAAATTAAGCACCAAAATCAACTTCTGTCACCGCAGCAAATCTTTTTTAAGGTTTACTGAAAGTTTTAAGCAGAATTTGGGGATTTTTTAAGAAAAAAATTTTTGACTGATTTTTAAGGTCCGGAGCTTACAGAATTTTTCATACGGGTAAATATATTTCCGGAGAGTTCTGTGTCAAAATTAAGCACCAAAATCAACTTCTGTCACCGCAGCAAATCTTTTTTAAGGTTTACTGAAAGTTTTAAGCAGAATTTGGGGATTTTTGAAGAAAAAAATTTTTGCCCGATTTTTAAGGTTCGGGGCTTACAGAATTTTTCATACGGGTAAATATATTTCTGGAGAGTTCTGTGTCAAAATTAAGCACCAAAATCAACTTCTGTCACCGCAGCAAATCTTTTTTAAGGTTTACTGAAAGTTTTAAGCAGAATTTGGGGATTTTAGAAGAAAAAATTTTTTGCCCGATTTTTAAGGTCCGGGGCTTACAGAAATTTTCATACGGGTAAATATATTTCCGGAGAGTTCTGTGTCAAAATTAAGCACCAAAATCAACTTCTGTCACCGCATCAAATCTTTTTTAAGGTTTACTGAAAGTTTTAAGCAGAATTTGGGGATATTTGAAGAAAAAAAATTTTGCCCGATTTTTAAGGTCCGGGGCTTACAGAATTTTTCAAATGGGTAAATATATTTCCGGAGAGTTCTGTGTCAAAATTAAGCACCAAAATCAACTTCTGTCACCGCAGCAAATCTTTTTTAAGGTTTACTGAAAGTTTTAAGCAGAATTTGGGGATTTTTGAAGAAAAAAAATTTTTGGCCGATTTTTAAGGTCCGGGGCTTACAGAATTTTTCATACGGGTAAATATATTTCCGGAGAGTTCTGTGTCAAAATTAAGCACCAAAATCAACTTCTGTCACCGCAGCAAATCTTTTTTAAGGTTTACTGAAAGTTTTAAGCAGAATTTGGGGATTTTAGAAGAAAAAATTTTTTGGCCGATTTTTAAGGTCCGGGGCTTACAGAAATTTTCATACGGGTAAATATATTTCCGGAGAGTTCTGTGTCAAAATTAAGCACCAAAATCAACTTCTGTCACCGCATCAAATCTTTTTTAAGGTTTACTGAAAGTTTTAAGCAGAATTTGGGGATATTTGAAGAAAAAAAATTTTGCCCGATTTTTAAGGTCCGGGGCTTACAGAATTTTTCAAATGGGTAAATATATTTCCGGAGAGTTCTGTGTCAAAATTAAGCACCAAAATCAACTTCTGTCACCGCAGCAAATCTTTTTTAAGGTTTACTGAAAGTTTTAAGCAGAATTTGGGGATTTTTGAAGAAAAAAAATTTTTGGCCGATTTTTAAGGTCCGGGTCTTACAGAAATTTTTCAGACGGGTAAATATATTTCCGGAGAGTTCTGTGTCAAAATTAAGCACCAAAATCAACTTCTGTCACCGCAGCAAATCTTTTTTAAGGTTTACTGAAAGTTTTAAGCAGAATTTGGGGATTTTTGAAGAAAAAAATTTTTGCCCGATTTTTAAGGTCCGGGGCTTACAGATTTTTCATACGGGTAAATATATTTCCGGAGAGTTCTGTGTCAAAATTAAGCACCAAAATCAACTTCTGTCACCGCATCAAATCTTTTTTAAGGTTTACTGAAAGTTTTAAGCAGAATTTGGGGATTTTTGAAGAAAAAAATTTTTGGCCGATTTTTAAGGTCCGGGGCTTACAGAATTTTTCATACGGGTAAATATATTTCCGGAGAGTTCTGTGTCAAAATTAAGCACCAAAATCAACTTCTGTCACCACAGCAAATCTTTTTTAAGGTTTACTGAAAGTTTTAAGCAGAATTTGGGGATTTTTGAAGAAAAAATTTTTTGCCCGATTTTTAAGGTCCAGGGCTTACAGAAATTTTCATACGGGTAAATATATTTCCGGAGAGTTCTGTGTCAAATTTAAGCACCAAAATCAACTTCTGTCACCGCATCAAATCTTTTTTAAGGTTTACTGAAAGTTTTAAGCAGAATTTGGGGATTTTTGAAGAAAAAAATTTTTGGCCGATTTTTAAGGTCCGGGGCTTACAGAAATTTTTCAGACGGGTAAATATATTTCCGGAGAGTTCTGTGTCAAAATTAAGCACCAAAATCAACTTCTGTCACCGCAGCAAATCTTTTTTAAGGTTTACTGAAAGTTTTAAGCAGAATTTGGGGATTTTTGAAGAAAACATTTTTTGGCATATTTTTAAGGTCCGGGGCTTACAGAATTTTTCATATGGGTAAATATATTTCCGGAGAGTTCTGTGTCAAAATTAAGCACCAAAATCAACTTCTGTCACCGCAGCAAATCTTTTTTAAGGTTTACTGAAAGTTTTTAGCAGAATTTGGGGATTTTTGAGGAAAAAATATTTTTGGCCGATTTTTAAGGTCCGGGGATTACAGAATTTTTCAAACGGGTAAATATATTTACAGAGAGTTCTGTGTCAAAATTAAGCACCAAAATCAACTTCTGTCACCGCAGCAAATCTTTTTTAAGGTTTACTGAAAAATTTAAGCAGAATTTGGGGATTTTTGAAGAAAAAAATTTTTGCCCGATTTTTAAGGTCCGGGGCTTACAGAAATTTTCATACGGGTAAATATATTTCCGGAGAGTTCTGTGTGAAAATTAAGCACCAAAATCAACTTCTGTCAACGCAGCAAATCTTTTTTAAGGTTTTCTGAAAGTTTTAAGCAGAATTTGGGGATTTTTGAAGAAAACAATTTTTCGCCGATTTTTAAGGTCCGGGGCTTACAGAATTTTTCAAATGGGTAAATATATTTCCGGAGAGTTCTGTGTCAAAATTAAGCACCAAAATCAACTTCTGTCACCGCAGCAAATCTTTTTTAAGGTTTACTGAAAGTTTTAAGCAGAATTTGGGAATTTTTGAAGAAAAAAATTTTTGCCCGATTTTTAAGGTCCGGGGCTTACAGAATTTTTCAGACGGGTAAATATATTTCCGGAGAGTTCTGTGTCAAAATTAAGCACCAAAATCAACTTCTGTCACCGCAGCAAATCTTTTTTAAGGTTTACTGAAAGTTTTAAGCAGAATTTGGGGATTTTTGAAGAAAAAAATTTTTGGCCGATTTTTAAAGTCCGGGGCTTACAGAAATTTTCATACGGGTAAATATTTTTCCGGAGAGTTCTGTGTCAAAATTAAGCACCAAAATCAACTTCTGTCACCCCAGCAAATCTTTTTTAAGGTTTACTGAAAGTTTTAAGCAGAATTTGGGGATTTTTGAAGAAAAAAATTTTTGCCCGATTTTTAAGGTCCGTGGCTTACAGATTTTTCATACGGGTAAATATATTTCCGGAGAGTTCTGTGTCAAAATTAAGCACCAAAATCAACTTCTGTCACCGCATCAAATCTTTTTTAAGGTTTACTGAAAGTTTTAAGCAGAATTTGGGGATTTTTGAAGAAAACATTTTTTGGACGATTTTTAAGGTCCGGGGCTTACAGAATTTTTCATATGGGTAAATATATTTCCGGAGAGTTCTGTGTCAAAATTAAGCACCAAAATCAACTTCTGTCACCGCAGCAAATCTTTTTTAAGGTTTACTGAAAGTTTTTAGCAGAATTTGGGGATTTTTGAAGAAAAAATATTTTTGCCCGATTTTTAAGGTCCGGGGCTTACAGAATTTTTCATACGGGTAAATATATTTCCGGAGAGTTCTGTGTCAAAATTAAGCACCAAAATCAACTTTTGTCACCGCAGCAAATCTTTTTTAAGGTTTACTGAAAGTTTTAAGCAGAATTTGGGGATTTTTGAAGAAAAAATTTTTTGCCCGATTTTTAAGGTCCGGGGCTTACAGAAATTTTCATACGGGTAAATATATTTCCGGAGAGTTCTGTGTCAAAATTAAGCACCAAAATCAACTTCTGTCACCGCATCAAATCTTTTTTAAGGTTTACTGAAAGTTTTAAGCAGAATTTGGGGATATTTGAAGAAAAAATTTTTTGCCTGATTTTTAAGGTCCGGGGCTTACAGAATTTTTCAAATGGGTAAATATATTTCCGGAGAGTTCTGTGTCAAAATTAAGCACCAAAATCAACTTCTGTCACCGCATCAAATCTTTTTTAAGGTTTACTGAAAGTTTTAAGCAGAATTTGGGGATATTTGAAGAAAAAAATTTTTGCCCGATTTTTAAGGTCCGGGGCTTACAGAATTTTACATACGGGTAAATATATTTCCGGAGAGTTCTGTCAAAATTAAGCACCAAAATCAACTTCTGTCACCACAGCAAATCTTTTTTAAGGTTTACTGAAAGTTTTAAGCAGAATTTGGGGATTTTTGAAGTAAAAAATTTTTGCCCGATTTTTAAGGTCCGGGGCTTACAGAATTTTTCATACGGGTAAATATATTTCCGGAGATTTCTGTGTCAAAATTAAGCACCAAAATCAACTTCTGTCACCGCAGCAAATCTTTTTTAAGGTTTACTGAAAGTTTTAAGCAGAATTTGGGGATTTTTGAAGAAAAAATTTTTTGCCCGATTTTTAAGGTCCGGGGCTTACAGAAATTTACATACGGGTAAATATATTTCCGGAGAGTTCTGTGTCAAAATTAAGCACCAAAATCAACTTCTGTCACCGCAGCAAATCTTTTTTAAGGTTTACTGAAAGTTTTAAGCAGAATTTGGGGATTTTTGAAGAAAAATTTTTTTGCCCTATTTTTAAGGTCCGGGGCTTACAGAAATTTACATACGGGTAAATATATTTCCGGAGAGTTCTGTCAAAATTAAGCACCAAAATCAACTTCTGTCACCGCAGCAAATCTTTTTTAAGGTTTACTGAAAGTTTTAAGCAGAATTTGGGGATTTTTGAAGAAAAAAATTTTTGCCCAATTTTTAAGGTCCGGGGATGGCAGAATTTTTCATACGGGTAAATATATTTCCGGAGAGTTCTGTGACAAAATTAAGCACCAAAATCAACTTCTGTCACCGCAGCAAATCTTTTTTAAGGTTTACTGAAAAATTTAAGCAGAATTTGGGGATTTTTGAAGAAAAAAATTTTTGCCCGATTTTTAAGGTCCGGGGCTTACAGAAATTTTCATACGGGTAAATATATTTCCGGAGAGTTCTGTGTGAAAATTAAGCACCAAAATCAACTTCTGTCAACGCAGCAAATCTTTTTTAAGGTTTTTTGAAAGTTTTAAGCAGAATTTGGGGATTTTTGAAGAAAAAAATTTTTGGCCGATTTTTAAGGTCCGGGGCTTACAGAATTTTGCAAACGGGTAAATATATTTCCGGAAAGTTCTGTGTCAAAATTAAGCACCAAAATCAACTTCTGTCACCGCAGCAAATCTTTTTTAAGGTTTACTGAAAGTTTTAAGCAGAATTTGGGGATTTTTTAAGAAAAAAATTTTTGACTGATTTTTAAGGTCCGGAGCTTACAGAATTTTTCATACGGGTAAATATATTTCCGGAGAGTTCTGTGTCAAAATTAAGCACCAAAATCAACTTCTGTCACCGCAGCAAATCTTTTTTAAGGTTTACTGAAAGTTTTAAGCAGAATTTGGGGATTTTTGAAGAAAAAAATTTTTGCCCGATTTTTAAGGTTCGGGGCTTACAGAATTTTTCATACGGGTAAATATATTTCCGGAGAGTTCTGTGTCAAAATTAAGCACCAAAATCAACTTCTGTCACCGCAGCAAATCTTTTTTAAGGTTTACTGAAAGTTTTAAGCAGAATTTGGGGATTTTAGAAGAAAAAAATTTTTGCCCGATTTTTAAGGTCCGGGGCTTACAGAAATTTTCATACGGGTAAATATATTTCCGGAGAGTTCTGTGTCAAAATTAAGCACCAAAATCAACTTCTGTCACCGCATCAAATCTTTTTTAAGGTTTACTGAAAGTTTTAAGCAGAATTTGGGGATATTTGAAGAAAAAAAATTTTGCCCGATTTTTAAGGTCCGGGGCTTACAGAATTTTTCAAATGGGTAAATATATTTCCGGAGAGTTCTGTGTCAAAATTAAGCACCAAAATCAACTTCTGTCACCGCAGCAAATCTTTTTTAAGGTTTACTGAAAGTTTTAAGCAGAATTTGGGGATTTTTGAAGAAAAAAAATTTTTGGCCGATTTTTAAGGTCCGGGTCTTACAGAAATTTTTCAGACGGGTAAATATATTTCCGGAGAGTTCTGTGTCAAAATTAAGCACCAAAATCAACTTCTGTCACCGCATCAAATCTTTTTTAAGGTTTACTGAAAGTTTTAAGCAGAATTTGGGGATTTTTGAAGAAAAAAATTTTTGGCCGATTTTTAAGGTCCGGGGCTTACAGAAATTTTCATACGGGTAAATATATTTCCGGAGAGTTCTGTGTCAAAATTAAGCACCAAAATCAACTTCTGTCACCGCAGCAAATCTTTTTTAAGGTTTACTGAAAGTTTTAAGCAGAATTTGGGGATATTTGAAGAAAAAAATTTTTGCCCGATTTTTAAGGTCCGTGGCTTACAGATTTTTCATACGGGTAAATATATTTCCGGAGAGTTCTGTGTCAAAATTAAGCACCAAAATCAACTTCTGTCACCGCATCAAATCTTTTTTAAGGTTTACTGAAAGTTTTAAGCAGAATTTGGGGATTTTTGAAGAAAAAAATTTTTGGCCGATTTTTAAGGTCCGGGGCTTACAGAATTTTTCATACGGGTAAATATATTTCCGGAGAGTTCTGTGTCAAAATTAAGCACCAAAATCAACTTCTGTCACCACAGCAAATCTTTTTTAAGGTTTACTGAAAGTTTTAAGCAGAATTTGGGGATTTTTGAAGAAAAAATTTTTGCCCGATTTTTAAGGTCCAGGGCTTACAGAAATTTTCATACGGGTAAATATATTTCCGGAGAGTTCTGTGTCAAAATTAAGCACCAAAATCAACTTCTGTCACCGCATCAAATCTTTTTTAAGGTTTACTGAAAGTTTTAAGCAGAATTTGGGGATTTTTGAAGAAAAAAATTTTTGGCCGATTTTTAAGGTCCGGGGCTTACAGAAATTTTTCAGACGGGTAAATATATTTCCGGAGAGTTCTGTGTCAAAATTAAGCACCAAAATCAACTTCTGTCACCGCAGCAAATCTTTTTTAAGGTTTACTGAAAGTTTTAAGCAGAATTTGGGGATTTTTGAAGAAAACATTTTTTGGCATATTTTTAAGGTCCGGGGCTTACAGAATTTTTCATATGGGTAAATATATTTCCGGAGAGTTCTGTGTCAAAATTAAGCACCAAAATCAACTTCTGTCACCGCAGCAAATCTTTTTTAAGGTTTACTGAAAGTTTTTAGCAGAATTTGGGGATTTTTGAGGAAAAAATATTTTTGGCCGATTTTTAAGGTCCGGGGATTACAGAATTTTTCAAACGGGTAAATATATTTACAGAGAGTTCTGTGTCAAAATTAAGCACCAAAATCAACTTCTGTCACCGCAGCAAATCTTTTTTAAGGTTTACTGAAAAATTTAAGCAGAATTTGGGGATTTTTGAAGAAAAAAATTTTTGCCCGATTTTTAAGGTCCGGGGCTTACAGAAATTTTCATACGGGTAAATATATTTCCGGAGAGTTCTGTGTGAAAATTAAGCACCAAAATCAACTTCTGTCAACGCAGCAAATCTTTTTTAAGGTTTTCTGAAAGTTTTAAGCAGAATTTGGGGATTTTTGAAGAAAACAATTTTTCGCCGATTTTTAAGGTCCGGGGCTTACAGAATTTTTCAAATGGGTAAATATATTTCCGGAGAGTTCTGTGTCAAAATTAAGCACCAAAATCAACTTCTGTCACCGCAGCAAATCTTTTTTAAGGTTTACTGAAAGTTTTAAGCAGAATTTGGGAATTTTTGAAGAAAAAAATTTTTGCCCGATTTTTAAGGTCCGGGGCTTACAGAATTTTTCAGACGGGTAAATATATTTCCGGAGAGTTCTGTGTCAAAATTAAGCACCAAAATCAACTTCTGTCACCGCAGCAAATCTTTTTTAAGGTTTACTGAAAGTTTTAAGCAGAATTTGGGGATTTTTGAAGAAAAAAATTTTTGGCCGATTTTTAAGGTCCGGGGCTTACAGAAATTTTCATACGGGTAAATATTTTTCCGGAGAGTTCTGTGTCAAAATTAAGCACCAAAATCAACTTCTGTCACCCC
Organism: Taudactylus pleione; assembly: GCA_031769625.1. Taxonomy (NCBI): domain Eukaryota; kingdom Metazoa; phylum Chordata; class Amphibia; order Anura; family Myobatrachidae; genus Taudactylus; species Taudactylus pleione. The sequence continues at coordinate 33,049 of JAUIMM010001215.1, forward strand.
AGCAAATCTTTTTTAAGGTTTACTGAAAGTTTTAAGCAGAATTTGGGGATTTTTGAAGAAAAAAATTTTTTGCCCGATTTTTAAGGTCCGTGGCTTACAGATTTTTCATACGGGTAAATATATTTCCGGAGAGTTCTGTGTCAAAATTAAGCACCAAAATCAACTTCTGTCACCGCATCAAATCTTTTTTAAGGTTTACTGAAAGTTTTAAGCAGAATTTGGGGATTTTTGAAGAAAAAATATTTTTGCCCGATTTTTAAGGTCCGGGGCTTACAGAATTTTTCAAACGGGTAAATATATTTCCAGAGAGTTCTGTGTCAAAATTAAGCACCAAAATCAACTTCTGTCACCGCAGCAAATCTTTTTTAAGGTTTACTGAAAGTTTTAAGCAGAATTTCGGGATTTTTGAAGAAAAAATTTTTTGCCCGATTTTTAAGGTCCGGGGCTTACAGAATTTTTCATACGGGTAAATTTATTTCCGGAGAGTTCTGTGTCAAAATTAAGCACCAAAATCAACTTCTGTCACCGCAGCAAATCTTTTTTAAGGTTTACTGAAAGTTTTAAGCAGAATTTGGGGATTTTTGAAGAAAAAAAATTTTGCCCTATTTTTAAGGTCCGGGGCTTACAGAAATTTACCCACGGGTAAATATATTTCCGGAGAGTTCTGTCAAAATTAAGCACCAAAATCAACTTCTGTCACCACAGCAAATCTTTTTTAAGGTTTACTGAAAGTTTTAAGCAGAATTTGGGGATTTTTGAAGAAAAAAATTTTTGCCCGATTTTTAAGGTCCGGGGCTTACAGAATTTTTCATACGGGTAAATATATTTCCGGAGATTTCTGTGTCAAAATTAAGCACCAAAATCAACTTCTGTCACCGCAGCAAATCTTTTTTAAGGTTTACTGAAAGTTTTAAGCAGAATTTGGGGATTTTTGAAGAAAAAAATTTTTGCCCAATTTTTAAGGTCCGGGGATGTCAGAATTTTTCATACGGGTAAATATATTTCCGGAGAGTTCTGTGTCAAAATTAAGCACCAAAATCAACTTCTGTCACCGCAGCAAATCTTTTTTAAGGTTTACTGAAAAATGTAAGCAGAATTTGGGGATTTTTGAAGAAAAAAATTTTTGCCCGATTTTTAAGGGCCGGGGCTTACAGAAATTTTCATACGGGTAAATATATTTCCGGAGAGTTCTGTGTGAAAATTAAGCACCAAAATCAACTTCTGTCAACGCAGCAAATCTTTTTTAAGGTTTTTTGAAAGTTTTAAGCAGAATTTGGGGATTTTTGAAGAAAAAAATTTTTGGCCGATTTTTAAGGTCCGGGGCTTACAGAATTTTGCAAACGGGTAAATATATTTCTGGAAAGTTCTGTGTCAAAATTAAGCACCAAAATCAACTTCTGTCACCGCAGCAAATCTTTTTTAAGGTTTACTGAAAGTTTTAAGCAGAATTTGGGGATTTTTTAAGAAAAAAATTTTTGACTGATTTTTAAGGTCCGGAGCTTACAGAATTTTTCATACGAGTAAATATATTTCCGGAGAGTTCTGTGTCAAAATTAAGCACCAAAATCAACTTCTGTCACCGCAGCAAATCTTTTTTAAGGTTTACTGAAAGTTTTAAGCAGAATTTGGGGATTTTTGAAGAAAAAAATTTTTGGCCGATTTTTAAGGTTCGGGGCTTACAGAATTTTTCATACGGGTAAATATATTTCCGGAGAGTTCTGTGTCAAAATTAAGCACCAAAATCAACTTCTGTCACCGCAGCAAATCTTTTTTAAGGTTTACTGAAAGTTTTAAGCAGAATTTGGGGATTTTTGAAGAAAAAATTTTTTGCCCGATTTTTAAGGTCCGGGGCTTACAGAAATTTTCATACGGGTAAATATATTTCCGGAGAGTTCTGTGTCAAAATTAAGCACCAAAATCAACTTCTGTCACCGCATCAAATCTTTTTTAAGGTTTACTGAAAGTTTTAAGCAGAATTTGGGGATATTTGAAGAAAAAAAATTTTGCCCGATTTTTAAGGTCCGGGGCTTACAGAATTTTTCAAATGGGTAAATATATTTCCGGAGAGTTCTGTGTCAAAATTAAGCACCAAAATCAACTTCTGTCACCGCATCAAATCTTTTTTAAGGTTTACTGAAAGTTTTAAGCAGAATTTGGGGATATTTGAAGAAAAAAATTTTTGCCCGATTTTTAAGGTCCGGGGCTTACAAAATTTTTCAAATGGGTAAATATATTTCCGGAGAGTTCTGTGTCAAAATTAAGCACCAAAATCAACATCTGTCACCGCAGCAAATCTTTTTTAAGGTTTACTGAAAGTTTTAAGCAGAATTTGGGGATTTTTGAAGAAAAAAATTTTTGCCCTATTTTTAAGGTCCGGGGCTTACAGAATTTTACATACGGGTAAATATATTTCCGGAGAGTTCTGTCAAAATTAAGCACCAAAATCAACTTCTGTCACCACAGCAAATCTTTTTTAAGGTTTACTGAAAGTTTTAAGCAGAATTTGGGGATTTTTGAAGTAAAAAATTTTTGCCCGATTTTTAAGGTCCGGGGCTTACAGAATTTTTCATATGGGTAAATATATTTCCGGAGAGTTCTGTGTGAATATTAAGCACCAAAATCAACTTCTGTCAACGCAGCAAATTTTTTTTAAGGTTTTTTGAAAGTTTTAAGCAGAATTTGGGGATTTTTGAAGAAAAAAATTTTTGGCCGATTTTTAAGGTCCGGGGCTTACAGAATTTTGCAAACGGGTAAATATATTTCCGGAAAGTTCTGTGTCAAAATTAAGCACCAAAATCAACTTCTGTCACCGCAGCAAATCTTTTTTAAGGTTTACTGAAAGTTTTAAGCAGAATTTGGGGATTTTTTAAGAAAAAAATTTTTGACTGATTTTTAAGGTCCGGAGCTTACAGAATTTTTCATACGGGTAAATATATTTCCGGAGAGTTCTGTGTCAAAATTAAGCACCAAAATCAACTTCTGTCACCGCAGCAAATCTTTTTTAAGGTTTACTGAAAGTTTTAAGCAGAATTTGGGGATTTTTGAAGAAAAAAATTTTTGGCCGATTTTTAAGGTCCGGGGCTTACAGAATTTTTCATACGGGTAAATATATTTCCGGAGAGTTCTGTGTGAAAATTAAGCACCAAAATCAACTTCTGTCACCGCAGCAAATCTTTTTTAAGGTTTACTGAAAGTTTTAAGCAGAATTTGGGGATTTTTGAAGAAAAAATTTTTTGCCCGATTTTTAAGGTCCGGGGCTTACAGAATTTTTCAAATGGGTAAATATATTTCCGGAGAGTTCTGTGTCAAAATTAAGCACCAAAATCAACTTCTGTCACCGCATCAAATCTTTTTTAAGGTTTACTGAAAGTTTTAAGCAGAATTTGGGGATATTTGAAGAAAAAAATTTTTGCCCGATTTTTAAGGTCCGGGGCTTACAGAATTTTTCAAATGGGTAAATATATTTCCGGAGAGTTCTGTGTCAAAATTAAGCACCAAAATCAACATCTGTCACCGCAGCAAATCTTTTTTAAGGTTTACTGAAAGTTTTAAGCAGAATTTGGGGATTTTTGAAGAAAAAAATTTTTGCCCTATTTTTAAGGTCCGGGGCTTACAGAAATTTTCATACGGGTAAATATATTTCCGGAGAGTTCTGTGTCAAAATTAAGCACCAAAATCAACTTCTGTCACCGCATCAAATCTTTTTTAAGGTTTACTGAAAGTTTTAAGCAGAATTTGGGGATATTTGAAGAAAAAAAATTTTGCCCAATTTTTAAGGTCCGGGGCTTACAGAATTTTTCAAATGGGTAAATATATTTCCGGAGAGTTCTGTGTCAAAATTAAGCACCAAAATCAACTTCTGTCACCGCATCAAATCTTTTTTAAGGTTTACTGAAAGTTTTAAGCAGAATTTGGGGATATTTGAAGAAAAAAATTTTTGCCCGATTTTTAAGGTCCGGGGCTTACAGAATTTTTCAAATGGGTAAATATATTTCCGGAGAGTTCTGTGTCAAAATTAAGCACCAAAATCAACATCTGTCACCGCAGCAAATCTTTTTTAAGGTTTACTGCAAGTTTTAAGCAGAATTTGGGGATTTTTGAAGAAAAAAATTTTTGGCCGATTTTTAAGGTTCGGGGCTTACAGAATTTTTCATACGGGTAAATATATTTCCGGAGAGTTCTGTGTCAAAATTAAGCACCAAAATCAACTTCTGTCACCGCAGCAAATCTTTTTTAAGGTTTACTGAAAGTTTTAAGCAGAATTTGGGGATATTTGAAGAAAAAAATTTTTGCCCGATTTTTAAGGTCCGGGGCTTACAGAATTTTTCAAATGGGTAAATATATTTCCGGAGAGTTCTGTGTCAAAATTAAGCACCAAAATCAACTTCTGTCACCGCATCAAATCTTTTTTAAGGTTTACTGAAAGTTTTAAGCAGAATTTGGGGATATTTGAAGAAAAAAATTTTTGGCCGATTTTTAAGGTCCGGGGCTTACAGAATTTTTCAAATGGGTAAATATATTTCCGGAGAGTTCTGTTTCAAAATTAAGCACCAAAATCAACATCTGTCACCGCAGCAAATCTTTTTTAAGGTTTACTGAAAAATGTAAGCAGAATTTGGGGATTTTTGAAGAAAAAAATTTTTGCCCGATTTTTAAGGGCCGGGGCTTACAGAAATTTTCATACGGGTAAATATATTTCCGGAGAGTTCTGTGTGAAAATTAAGCACCAAAATCAACTTCTGTCAACGCAGCAAATCTTTTTTAAGGTTTTTTGAAAGTTTTAAGCAGAATTTGGGGATTTTTGAAGAAAAAAATTTTTGGCCGATTTTTAAGGTCCGGGGCTTACAGAATTTTGCAAACGGGTAAATATATTTCCGGAAAGTTCTGTGTCAAAATTAAGCACCAAAATCAACTTCTGTCACCGCAGCAAATCTTTTTTAAGGTTTACTGAAAGTTTTAAGCAGAATTTGGGGATTTTTTAAGAAAAAATTTTTTGACTGATTTTTAAGGTCCGGAGCTTACAGAATTTTTCATACGGGTAAATATATTTCCGGAGAGTTCTGTGTCAAAATTAAGCACCAAAATCAACTTCTGTCACCGCAGCAAATCTTTTTTAAGGTTTACTGAAAGTTTTAAGCAGAATTTGGGGATTTTTGAAGAAAAAAATTTTTGGCCGATTTTTAAGGTTCGGGGCTTACAGAATTTTTCATACGGGTAAATATATTTCCGGAGAGTTCTGTGTCAAAATTAAGCACCAAAATCAACTTCTGTCACCGCAGCAAATCTTTTTTAAGGTTTACTGAAAGTTTTAAGCAGAATTTGGGGATTTTTGAAGAAAAAATTTTTTGCCCGATTTTTAAGGTCCGGGGCTTACAGAAATTTTCATATGGGTAAATATATTTCCGGAGAGTTCTGTGTCAAAATTAAGCACCAAAATCAACTTCTGTCACCGCATCAAATCTTTTTTAAGGTTTACTGAAAGTTTTAAGCAGAATTTGGGGATATTTGAAGAAAAAAATTTTTGCCCGATTTTTAAGGTCCGGGGCTTACAGAATTTTTCAAATGGGTAAATATATTTCCGGAGAGTTCTGTGTCAAAATTAAGCACCAAAATCAACTTCTGACACCGCATCAAATCTTTTTTAAGGTTTACTGAAAGTTTTAAGCAGAATTTGGGGATATTTGAAGAAAAAAATTTTTGCCCGATTTTTAAGGTCCGGGGCTTACAAAATTTTTCAAATGGGTAAATATATTTCCGGAGAGTTCTGTGTCAAAATTAAGCACCAAAATCAACATCTGTCACCGCAGCAAATCTTTTTTAAGGTTTACTGAAAGTTTTAAGCAGAATTTGGGGATTTTTGAAGAAAAAAATTTTTGCCCTATTTTTAAGGTCCGGGGCTTACAGAATTTTACATACGGGTAAATATATTTCCGGAGAGTTCTGTCAAAATTAAGCACCAAAATCAACTTCTGTCACCACAGCAAATCTTTTTTAAGGTTTACTGAAAGTTTTAAGCAGAATTTGGGGATTTTTGAAGTAAAAAATTTTTGCCCGATTTTTAAGGTCCGGGGCTTACAGAATTTTTCATATGGGTAAATATATTTCCGGAGAGTTCTGTGTGAATATTAAGCACCAAAATCAACTTCTGTCAACGCAGCAAATTTTTTTTAAGGTTTTCTGAAAGTTTTAAGCAGAATTTGGGGATTTTTGAAGAAAACAATTTTTGGCCGATTTTTAAGGTCCGGGGCTTACAGAATTTTTCAAATGGGTAAATATATTTCCGGAGAGTTCTGTGTCAAAATTAAGCACCAAAATCAACTTCTGTCACCGCAGCAAATCTTTTTTAAGGTTTACTGAAAGTTTTAAGCAGAATTTGGGAATTTTTGAAGAAAAAAATTTTTGCCCGATTTTTAAGGTCCGGGGCTTACAGAATTTTTCAGACGGGTAAATATATTTCCGGAGAGTTCTGTGTCAAAATTAAGCACCAAAATCAACTTCTGTCACCGAAGCAAATCTTTTTTAAGGTTTACTGAAAGTTTTAAGCAGAATTTGGGGATTTTTGAAGAAAAAAATTTTTGGCCGATTATTAAGGTCCAGGGCTTACAGAAATTTTCATACGGGTAAATATATTTCCGGAGAGTTCTGTGTCAAAATTAAGCACCAAAATCAACTTCTGTCACCGCAGCAAATCTTTTTTAAGGTTTTTTGAAAGTTTTAAGCAGAATTTGGGGATTTTTGAAGAAAAAAATTTTTGGCCGATTTTTAAGGTCCGGGGCTTACAGAATTTTGCAAACGGGTAAATATATTTCCGGAAAGTTCTGTGTCAAAATTAAGCACCAAAATCAACTTCTGTCACCGCAGCAAATCTTTTTTAAGGTTTACTGAAAGTTTTAAGCAGAATTTGGGGATTTTTTAAGAAAAAAATTTTTGACTGATTTTTAAGGTCCGGAGCTTACAGAATTTTTCATACGGGTAAATATATTTCCGGAGAGTTCTGTGTCAAAATTAAGCACCAAAATCAACTTCTGTCACCGCAGCAAATCTTTTTTAAGGTTTACTGAAAGTTTTAAGCAGAATTTGGGGATTTTTGAAGAAAAATTTTTTTGCCCGATTTTTAAGGTCCGGGGCTTACAGAAATTTTCATACGGGTAAATATATTTCCGGAGAGTTCTGTGTCAAAATTAAGCACCAAAATCAACTTCTGTCACCGCATCAAATCTTTTTTAAGGTTTACTGAAAGTTTTAAGCAGAATTTGGGGATATTTGAAGAAAAAAATTTTTGCCCGATTTTTAAGGTCCGGGGCTTACAGAATTTTTCAAATGGGTAAATATATTTCCGGAGAGTTCTGTGTCAAAATTAAGCACCAAAATCAACTTCTGTCACCGCATCAAATCTTTTTTAAGGTTTACTGAAAGTTTTAAGCAGAATTTGGGGATATTTGAAGAAAAAAATTTTTGCCCGATTTTTAAGGTCCGGGGCTTACAGAATTTTTCAAATGGGTAAATATATTTCCGGAGAGTTCTGTGTCAAAATTAAGCACCAAAATCAACTTCTGTCAACGCAGCAAATTTTTTTTAAGGTTTTCTGAAAGTTTTAAGCAGAATTTGGGGATTTTTGAAGAAAACAATTTTTGGCCGATTTTTAAGGTCCGGGGCTTACAGAATTTTTCATACGGGTTATTATATTTCCGGAGAGTTCTGTGTGAAAATTAAGCACCAAAATCAACTTCTGTCAACGCAGCAAATCTTTTTTAAGGTTTTTTGAAAGTTTTAAGCAGAATTTGGGGATATTTGAAGAAAAAAATTTTTGCCCTATTTTTAAGGTCCGGGGCTTACAGAATTTTTCAAATGGGTAAATATATTTCCGGAGAGTTCTGTGTCAAAATTAAGCACCAAAATCAACTTCTGTCACCGCAGCAAATCTTTTTTAAGGTTTACTGAAAGTTTTAAGCAGAATTTGGGGATTTTTGAAGAAAAAAATTTTTGGCCGATTTTTAAGGTTCGGGGCTTACAGAATTTTTCATACGGGTAAATATATTTCCGGAGAGTTCTGTGTCAAAATTAAGCACCAAAATCAACATCTGTCACCGCAGCAAATCTTTTTTAAGGTTTACTGAAAGTTTTAAGCAGAATTTGGGATTTTTGAAGAAAAAAATTTTTGCCCGATTTTTAAGGTCCGGGGCTTACAGAAATTTTCATACGGGTAAATATATTTCCGGAGAGTTCTGTGTCAAAATTAAGCACCAAAATCAACTTCTGTCACCGCATCAAATCTTTTTTAAGGTTTACTGAAAGTTTTAAGCAGAATTTGGGGATATTTGAAGAAAAAAAATTTTGCCCGATTTTTAAGGTCCGGGGCTTACAGAATTTTTCAAATGGGTAAATATATTTCCGGAGAGTTCTGTGTCAAAATTAAGCACCAAAATCAACTTCTGTCACCGCATCAAATCTTTTTTAAGGTTTACTGAAAGTTTTAAGCAGAATTTGGGGATATTTGAAGAAAAAAATTTTTGCCTGATTTTTAAGGTCCGGGGCTTACAGAATTTTTCAAATGGGTAAATATATTTCCGGAGAGTTCTGTGTCAAAATTAAGCACCAAAATCAACATCTGTCACCGCAGCAAATCTTTTTTAAGGTTTACTGCAAGTTTTAAGCAGAATTTGGGGATTTTTGAAGAAAAAAATTTTTGGCCGATTTTTAAGGTTCGGGGCTTACAGAATTTTTCATACGGGTAAATATATTTCCGGAGAGTTCTGTGTCAAAATTAAGCACCAAAATCAACTTCTGTCACCGCAGCAAATCTTTTTTAAGGTTTACTGAAAGTTTTAAGCAGAATTTGGGGATATTTGAAGAAAAAAATTTTTGCCCGATTTTTAAGGTCCGGGGCTTACAGAATTTTTCAAATGGGTAAATATATTTCCGGAGAGTTCTGTGTCAAAATTAAGCACCAAAATCAACTTCTGTCACCGCATCAAATCTTTTTTAAGGTTTACTGAAAGTTTTAAGCAGAATTTGGGGATATTTGAAGAAAAAAATTTTTGCCCGATTTTTAAGGTCCGGGGCTTACAGAATTTTTCAAATGGGTAAATATATTTCCGGAGAGTTCTGTTTCAAAATTAAGCACCAAAATCAACATCTGTCACCGCAGCAAATCTTTTTTAAGGTTTACTGAAAGTTTTAAGCAGAATTTGGGGATTTTTGAAGAAAAAAATTTTTGCCCTATTTTTAAGGTCCGGGGCTTACAGAATTTTACATACGGGTAAATATATTTCCGGAGAGTTCTGTCAAAATTAAGCACCAAAATCAACTTCTGTCACCACAGCAAATCTTTTTTAAGGTTTACTGAAAGTTTTAAGCAGAATTTGGGGATTTTTGAAGTAAAAAATTTTTGCCCGATTTTTAAGGTCCGGGGCTTACAGAATTTTTCATACGGGTAAATATATTTCCGGAGAGTTCTGTGTCAAAATTAAGCACCAAAATCAACTTCTGTCACCGCAGCAAATCTTTTTTAAGGTTTACTGAAAGTTTTAAGCAGAATTTGGGAATTTTTGAAGAAAAAAATTTTTGCCCGATTTTTAAGGTCCGGGGCTTACAGAATTTTTCAGACGGGTAAATATATTTCCGGAGAGTTCTCTGTCAAAATTAAGCACCAAAATCAACTTCTGTCACCGCAGCAAATCTTTTTTAAGGTTTACTGAAAAATTTAAGCAGAATTTGGGGATTTTTGAAGAAAAAATTTTTGCCCGATTTTTAAGGTCCGGGGCTTACAGAAATTTTCATACGGGTTATTATATTTCCGTTGAGTTCTGTGTGAAAATTAAGCACCAAAATCAACTTCTGTCAACGCAGCAAATCTTTTTTAAGGTTTTTTGAAAGTTTTAAGCAGAATTTGGGGATTTTTGAAGAAAAAAATTTTTGCCCGATTTTTAAGGTCTGGAGCTTACAGAATTTTTCATACGGGTAAATATATTTCCGGAGAGTTCTGTGTCAAAATTAAGCACCAAAATCAACTTCTGTCACCGCATCAAATCTTTTTTAAGGTTTACTGAAAGTTTTAAGCAGAATTTGGGGATTTTTGAAGAAAAAATTTTTGGCCGATTTTTAAGGTTCGGGGCTTACAGAATTTTTCATACGGGTAAATATATTTCCGGAGAGTTCTGTGTCAAAATTAAGCACCAAAATCAACTTCTGTCACCGTATCAAATCTTTTTTAAGGTTTACTGAAAGTTTTAAGCAGAATTTGGGGATATTTGAAGAAAAAATTTTTGGCCGATTTTTGAGGTTCGGGGCTTACAGAATTTTTCATACGGGTAAATATATTTCCGGAGAGTTCTGTGTCAAAATTAAGCACCAAAATCAACTTCTGTCACCGCAGCAAATCTTTTTTAAGGTTTACTGAAAGATTTAAGCAGAATTTGGGGATATTTGAAGAAAAAAAATTTTGCCCGATTTTTAAGGTCCGGGGCTTACAGAATTTTTCAAATGGGTAAATATATTTCCGGAGAGTTCTGTGTCAAAATTAAGCACCAAAATCAACTTCTGTCACCGCATCAAATCTTTTTTAAGGTTTACTGAAAGTTTTAAGCAGAATTTGGGGATATTTGAAGAAAAAAATTTTTGCCCGATTTTTAAGGTCCGGGGCTTACAGAATTTTTCAAATGGGTAAATATATTTCCGGAGAGTTCTGTTTCAAAATTAAGCACCAAAATCAACATCTGTCACCGCAGCAAATCTTTTTTAAGGTTTACTGAAAGTTTTAAGCAGAATTTGGGGATTTTTGAAGAAAAAAATTTTTGCCCTATTTTTAAGGTCCGGGGCTTACAGAATTTTACATACGGGTAAATATATTTCCGGAGAGTTCTGTCAAAATTAAGCACCAAAATCAACTTCTGTCACCACAGCAAATCTTTTTTAAGGTTTACTGAAAGTTTTAAGCAGAATTTGGGGATTTTTGAAGTAAAAAATTTTTGCCCGATTTTTAAGGTCCGGGGCTTACAGAATTTTTCATACGGGTAAATATATTTCCGGAGATTTCTGTGTCAAAATTAAGCACCAAAATCAACTTCTGTCACCGCAGCAAATCTTTTTTAAGGTTTACTGAAAGTTTTAAGCAGAATTTGGGGATTTTTGAAGAAAAAAATTTTTGCCCAATTTCTAAGGTCCGGGGATGGCAGAATTTTTCATACGGGTAAATATATTTCCGGAGAGTTCTGTGTCAAAATTAAGCACCAAAATCAACTTCTGTCAACGCAGCAAATTTTTTTTAAGGTTTTCTGAAAGTTTTAAGCAGAATTTGGGGATTTTTGAAGAAAACAATTTTTGGCCGATTTTTAAGGTCCGGGGCTTACAGAATTTTTCAAATGGGTAAATATATTTCCGGAGAGTTCTGTGTCAAAATTAAGCACCAAAATCAACTTCTGTCACCGCAGCAAATCTTTTTTAAGGTTTACTGAAAGTTTTAAGCAGAATTTGGGAATTTTTGAAGAAAAAAATTTTTGCCCGATTTTTAAGGTCCGGGGCTTACAGAATTTTTCAGACGGGTAAATATATTTCCGGAGATTTCTGTGTCAAAATTAAGCACCAAAATCAACTTCTGTCACCGCAGCAAATCTTTTTTAAGGTTTACTGAAAGTTTTAAGCAGAATTTGGGGATTTTTGAAGAAAAAAATTTTTGCCCAATTTCTAAGGTCCGGGGATGGCAGAATTTTTCATACGGGTAAATATATTTCCGGAGAGTTCTGTGTCAAAATTAAGCACCAAAATCAACTTCTGTCACCGCATCAAATCTTTTTTAAGGTTTACTGAAAGTTTTAAGCAGAATTTGGGGATATTTGAAGAAAAAAATTTTTGCCCGATTTTTAAGGTCCGGGGCTTACAGAATTTTTCAAATGGGTAAATATATTTCCGGAGAGTTCTGTGTCAAAATTAAGCACCAAAATCAACTTCTGTCAACGCAGCAAATTTTTTTTAAGGTTTTCTGAAAGTTTTAAGCAGAATTTGGGGATTTTTGAAGAAAACAATTTTTGGCCGATTTTTAAGGTCCGGGGCTTACAGAATTTTTCATACGGGTTATTATATTTCCGGAGAGTTCTGTGTGAAAATTAAGCACCAAAATCAACTTCTGTCAACGCAGCAAATCTTTTTTAAGGTTTTTTGAAAGTTTTAAGCAGAATTTGGGGATATTTGAAGAAAAAAATTTTTGCCCTATTTTTAAGGTCCGGGGCTTACAGAATTTTTCAAATGGGTAAATATATTTCCGGAGAGTTCTGTGTCAAAATTAAGCACCAAAATCAACTTCTGTCACCGCAGCAAATCTTTTTTAAGGTTTACTGAAAGTTTTAAGCAGAATTTGGGGATTTTTGAAGAAAAAAATTTTTGGCCGATTTTTAAGGTTCGGGGCTTACAGAATTTTTCATACGGGTAAATATATTTCCGGAGAGTTCTGTGTCAAAATTAAGCACCAAAATCAACTTCTGTCACCGCAGCAAATCTTTTTTAAGGTTTACTGAAAGTTTTAAGCAGAATTTGGGGATTTTTGAAGAAAAAAATTTTTGCCCGATTTTTAAGGTCCGGGGCTTACAGAAATTTTCATACGGGTAAATATATTTCCGGAGAGTTCTGTGTCAAAATTAAGCACCAAAATCAACTTCTGTCACCGCATCAAATCTTTTTTAAGGTTTACTGAAAGTTTTAAGCAGAATTTGGGGATATTTGAAGAAAAAAAATTTTGCCCGATTTTTAAGGTCCGGGGCTTACAGAATTTTTCAAATGGGTAAATATATTTCCGGAGAGTTCTGTGTCAAAATTAAGCACCAAAATCAACTTCTGTCACCGCATCAAATCTTTTTTAAGGTTTACTGAAAGTTTTAAGCAGAATTTGGGGATATTTGAAGAAAAAAATTTTTGCCTCATTTTTAAGGTCCGGGGCTTACAGAATTTTTCAAATGGGTAAATATATTTCCGGAGAGTTCTGTGTCAAAATTAAGCACCAAAATCAACATCTGTCACCGCAGCAAATCTTTTTTAAGGTTTACTGCAAGTTTTAAGCAGAATTTGGGGATTTTTGAAGAAAAAAATTTTTGGCCGATTTTTAAGGTTCGGGGCTTACAGAATTTTTCATACGGGTAAATATATTTCCGGAGAGTTCTGTGTCAAAATTAAGCACCAAAATCAACTTCTGTCACCGCAGCAAATCTTTTTTAAGGTTTACTGAAAGTTTTAAGCAGAATTTGGGGATATTTGAAGAAAAAAATTTTTGCCCGATTTTTAAGGTCCGGGGCTTACAGAATTTTTCAAATGGGTAAATATATTTCCGGAGAGTTCTGTGTCAAAATTAAGCACCAAAATCAACTTCTGTCACCGCATCAAATCTTTTTTAAGGTTTACTGAAAGTTTTAAGCAGAATTTGGGGATATTTGAAGAAAAAAATTTTTGCCCGATTTTTAAGGTCCGGGGCTTACAGAATTTTTCAAATGGGTAAATATATTTCCGGAGAGTTCTGTTTCAAAATTAAGCACCAAAATCAACATCTGTCACCGCAGCAAATCTTTTTTAAGGTTTACTGAAAGTTTTAAGCAGAATTTGGGGATTTTTGAAGAAAAAAATTTTTGCCCTATTTTTAAGGTCCGGGGCTTACAGAATTTTACATACGGGTAAATATATTTCCGGAGAGTTCTGTCAAAATTAAGCACCAAAATCAACTTCTGTCACCACAGCAAATCTTTTTTAAGGTTTACTGAAAGTTTTAAGCAGAATTTGGGGATTTTTGAAGTAAAAAATTTTTGCCCGATTTTTAAGGTCCGGGGCTTACAGAATTTTTCATACGGGTAAATATATTTCCGGAGAGTTCTGTGTCAAAATTAAGCACCAAAATCAACTTCTGTCACCGCAGCAAATCTTTTTTAAGGTTTACTGAAAGTTTTAAGCAGAATTTGGGAATTTTTGAAGAAAAAAATTTTTGCCCGATTTTTAAGGTCCGGGGCTTACAGAATTTTTCAGACGGGTAAATATATTTCCGGAGAGTTCTCTGTCAAAATTAAGCACCAAAATCAACTTCTGTCACCGCAGCAAATCTTTTTTAAGGTTTACTGAAAAATTTAAGCAGAATTTGGGGATTTTTGAAGAAAAAATTTTAGCCCGATTTTTAAGGTCCGGGGCTTACAGAAATTTTCATACGGGTTATTATATTTCCGTTGAGTTCTGTGTGAAAATTAAGCACCAAAATCAACTTCTGTCAACGCAGCAAATCTTTTTTAAGGTTTTTTGAAAGTTTTAAGCAGAATTTGGGGATTTTTGAAGAAAAAAATTTTTGCCCGATTTTTAAGGTCTGGAGCTTACAGAATTTTTCATACGGGTAAATATATTTCCGGAGAGTTCTGTGTCAAAATTAAGCACCAAAATCAACTTCTGTCACCGCATCAAATCTTTTTTAAGGTTTACTGAAAGTTTTAAGCAGAATTTGGGGATTTTTGAAGAAAAAATTTTTGGCCGATTTTTAAGGTTCGGGGCTTACAGAATTTTTCATACGGGTAAATATATTTCCGGAGAGTTCTGTGTCAAAATTAAGCACCAAAATCAACTTCTGTCACCGTATCAAATCTTTTTTAAGGTTTACTGAAAGTTTTAAGCAGAATTTGGGGATATTTGAAGAAAAAATTTTTGGCCGATTTTTGAGGTTCGGGGCTTACAGAATTTTTCATACGGGTAAATATATTTCCGGAGAGTTCTGTGTCAAAATTAAGCACCAAAATCAACTTCTGTCACCGCAGCAAATCTTTTTTAAGGTTTACTGAAAGATTTAAGCAGAATTTGGGGATATTTGAAGAAAAAAAATTTTGCCCGATTTTTAAGGTCCGGGGCTTACAGAATTTTTCAAATGGGTAAATATATTTCCGGAGAGTTCTGTGTCAAAATTAAGCACCAAAATCAACTTCTGTCACCGCATCAAATCTTTTTTAAGGTTTACTGAAAGTTTTAAGCAGAATTTGGGGATATTTGAAGAAAAAAATTTTTGCCCGATTTTTAAGGTCCGGGGCTTACAGAATTTTTCAAATGGGTAAATATATTTCCGGAGAGTTCTGTTTCAAAATTAAGCACCAAAATCAACATCTGTCACCGCAGCAAATCTTTTTTAAGGTTTACTGAAAGTTTTAAGCAGAATTTGGGGATTTTTGAAGAAAAAAATTTTTGCCCTATTTTTAAGGTCCGGGGCTTACAGAATTTTACATACGGGTAAATATATTTCCGGAGAGTTCTGTCAAAATTAAGCACCAAAATCAACTTCTGTCACCACAGCAAATCTTTTTTAAGGTTTACTGAAAGTTTTAAGCAGAATTTGGGGATTTTTGAAGTAAAAAATTTTTGCCCGATTTTTAAGGTCCGGGGCTTACAGAATTTTTCATACGGGTAAATATATTTCCGGAGATTTCTGTGTCAAAATTAAGCACCAAAATCAACTTCTGTCACCGCAGCAAATCTTTTTTAAGGTTTACTGAAAGTTTTAAGCAGAATTTGGGGATTTTTGAAGAAAAAAATTTTTGCCCAATTTCTAAGGTCCGGGGATGGCAGAATTTTTCATACGGGTAAATATATTTCCGGAGAGTTCTGTGTCAAAATTAAGCACCAAAATCAACTTCTGTCAACGCAGCAAATTTTTTTTAAGGTTTTCTGAAAGTTTTAAGCAGAATTTGGGGATTTTTGAAGAAAACAATTTTTGGCCGATTTTTAAGGTCCGGGGCTTACAGAATTTTTCAAATGGGTAAATATATTTCCGGAGAGTTCTGTGTCAAAATTAAGCACCAAAATCAACTTCTGTCACCGCAGCAAATCTTTTTTAAGGTTTACTGAAAGTTTTAAGCAGAATTTGGGAATTTTTGAAGAAAAAAATTTTTGCCCGATTTTTAAGGTCCGGGGCTTACAGAATTTTTCAGACGGGTAAATATATTTCCGGAGATTTCTGTGTCAAAATTAAGCACCAAAATCAACTTCTGTCACCGCAGCAAATCTTTTTTAAGGTTTACTGAAAGTTTTAAGCAGAATTTGGGGATTTTTGAAGAAAAAAATTTTTGGCCGATTTTTAAGGTCCGGGGCTTACAGAAATTTTCATACGGGTAAATATATTTCCGGAGAGTTCTGTGTCAAAATTAAGCACCAAAATCAACTTCTGTCACCGCAGCAAATCTTTTTTAAGGTTTACTGAAAGTTTTAAGCAGAATTTGGGGATTTTTGAAGAAAAAAATTTTTGCCCGATTTTTAAGGTCCGTGGCTTACAGATTTTTCATACGGGTAAATATATTTCCGGAGAGTTCTGTGTCAAAATTAAGCACCAAAATCAACTTCTGTCACCGCATCAAATCTTTTTTAAGGTTTACTGAAAGTTTTAAGCAGAATTTGGGGATTTTTGAAGAAAACATTTTTTGGCCGATTTTTAAGGTCCGGGGCTTACAGAATTTTTCATACGGGTAAATTTATTTCCGGAGAGTTCTGTGTCAAAATTAAGCACCAAAATCAACTTCTGTCACCGCAGCAAATCTTTTTTAAGGTTTACTGAAAGTTTTAAGCAGAATTTGGGGATTTTTGAAGAAAAAAATTTTTGCCCTATTTTTAAGGTCCGGGGCTTACAGAAATTTACATACGGGTAAATATATTTCCGGAGAGTTCTGTCAAAATTAAGCACCAAAATCAACTTCTGTCACCGCAGAAAATCTTTTTTAAGGTTTACTGAAAGTTTTAAGCAGAATTTGGGGATTTTTGAAGAAAAAAATTTTTGCCCAATTTTTAAGGTCCGGGGATGGCAGAATTTTTCATAAGGGTAAATATAATTCCGGAGAGTTCTGTGTCAAAATTAAGCACCAAAATCAACTTCTGTCACTGCAGCAAATCTTTTTTAAGGTTTACTGAAAAATTTAAGCAGAATTTGGGGATTTTTGAAGAAAAAATTTTTGCCCTATTTTTAAGGTCCGGGGCTTACAGAAATTTTCATACGGGTTATTATATTTCCGTTGAGTTCTGTGTGAAAATTAAGCACCAAAATCAACTTCTGTCAACGCAGCAAATCTTTTTTAAGGTTTTTTGAAAGTTTTAAGCAGAATTTGGGGATTTTTGAAGAAAAAAATTTTTGGCCGATTTTTAAGGTCTGGAGCTTACAGAATTTTTCATACGGGTAAATATATTTCCGGAGAGTTCTGTGTCAAAATTAAGCACCAAAATCAACTTCTGTCACCGCAGCAAATCTTTTTTAAGGTTTACTGAAAGTTTTAAGCAGAATTTGGGGATTTTTGAAGAAAAAATTTTTGGCCGATTTTTAAGGTTCGGGGCTTACAGAATTTTTCATATGGGTAAATATATTTCCGGAGAGTTCTGTGTCAAAATTAAGCACCAAAATCAACTTCTGTCACCGCATCAAATCTTTTTTAAGGTTTACTGAAAGTTTTAAGCAGAATTTGGGGATATTTGAAGAAAAAAATTTTTGCCCGATTTTTAAGGTCCGGGGCTTACAGAATTTTTCAAATGGGTAAATATATTTCCGGAGAGTTCTGTGTCAAAATTAAGCACCAAAATCAACTTCTGTCACCGCAGCAAATCTTTTTTAAGGTTTACTGAAAGTTTTAAGCAGAATTTGGGGATTTTTGAAGAAAAAAATTTTTGCCCAATTTTTAAGGTCCGGGGATGGCAGAATTTTTCATATGGGTAAATATATTTCCGGAGAGTTCTGTGTCAAAATTAAGCACCAAAATCAACTTCTGTCTCTGTAGCATACCATTTGGGAGAGGAGTGTCCTAGGAGGAGGTGGTGAGCTGCTGAGACAGGAAGAGGGCTTCCCCAGGCAGGCTGATTCCTCCTGGGGAAGATATCGCTGCTGATCCTGCTGTTTGTGGTGCTGAGGATTTGCTGTGGTGCTGCTGCCTTTCAGCACCATGACTAAGAGAGGCAGACCCCGGGCTGGAGGATCAAGCAGGGGTTCTGTCGCTCCTGTCCCACCTGACCCGCCTGACCCGCCTAACCTGCCTGCCGGAGGACTGCAGCGCGAGGCCGGGGATCCACCCGCCGGTTCGCGGAGGCCGCAAGTGTGCGCGGCTGGAGCTCCGGACCCCCCTGTCCCTTTGGCGCGCCTGCCCGGGAGACGGAGTGCGGGGAGTCTGACGGAGCAGCCGAAGCAGCCGGAGCTGATGGAGCGGACGGCGGCGGCAAGCGGAGGACTCCCTGTACCAGCGGCGGACGTGCCGGGGAGTCGGAAGGCGGCTGCTGTGCTGGTGGACCCGGCGGCTGGCGGAGGAGGTGTCCTGGACCCCCCTGGACTCTCAGTTCGGAGAGCGGGGGGTCCAGTGGAGTTCAGCAGAGTGCCAGTCTCCAAACCGCTGGCGGCGGGACCCCCGAGTGACGCAACTCGGGGGGTAATGGCGGCCCCCACTAGCGGTGCAGAGGAGATGGGACCAGTGTCTGCAAGTCTTGCCTCCAAACTGCCAGTGGAGGGACCCCCGAGTGAGGCAACTCGGGGGGGTATGGAGACCCTCACTGGCAGTGAATCGGAGGACATGGAGATGACAGAAAGCAGCAATCTGGTGATCAGTGCTGGAGGTGCAGTTATGGTGACCCCTAGCCCAGCGGTGCTCCCCAAACTGTCAGTGGAGGGACCCCTGAGTGAGGCAACTCAGGGGGAGATGGTGGCCCCCACTGGCAGTGAAGCGGGGGGTGCCGCAAAAGGGGAGAAGACGGTGGAGGAGGACCAAGTGTCTGCGGATGAAGAAGATGACGTGTATGCTGCTTTGAGCATGGATCAGCTTCAAAAAGAGATTAGGAAGCTGAGCAACAAGCTAAGTGAAAAAAAGAGAAAAAGAAATGTTAGCGCTACCTGGGACAGATGGTCTTTTAAGGAGGAAATTACAGCTTTGTCCGTTTCTTTGGGAAATGCTAAGGACCGCTTGGAATATTTAAAGAAAATAAAAAAAAAGATGATCAAATCGGAATCTACCTCTATGAGTGACATGGAGGTGGTTAAGTCAGAACAGGAGGAGGTTCCGTCTTCAGCTGCTGTGGAGGCTCAGCCGTCCGAGGATGCTGGTCGGAGAGTGCAGGGGGAGCCAGTTGATAAGGTAAGCGATGATGCAAAGGAGACTGGGGGGATTGGGAGTGGGGGTGCCCAAATTGTTACCCTGGTCCCCCTGGTCCCTATAGGCGGAGCAACAGTACCTGTGGGGGAACTGGCAGCTACTATCCCTGATTGCACTGAGGCCATGGATTCTGAGCTGATTCAGGCAGCAGTATTGGTAGAAGCTGGCATGGAGGGGGAATCCCATCAGGATAAGGCTCCTGATGAAGTGCCAGGGGTGTCATCTGTATCAGTCAGCCATCCAATATTGGCACAGGGAATGCCGATACTGAATAAAGAGACTCTTTCGGCTGAACAAAGAAAGGTGATTGAAACTATATATGGTGATAAAATGCTAGTCCCTGAAAGGGCTAGAGTGGCTGCCGCTGCAATAGAAAAAGACATGGTCTCGAGAGGTGAGAGGCAGTCTAAATCAGCTCTGGGTGTTCTGTCTTATGCCAGTGTGGTTACTAGACAAAGAGCAAATAATGTGTCATATGCTGCACCTATGCCTGGAGGTGTTGGCAAAAGAAGGAACCTTGTTCAATTTAAGTGGATTGCTCCAGGGGAAGCCCCAAGTAGAGAGGCTTTCCTTAAAATGGTGTTCAGCCTGGGGTTCGGTGCGGCAGATCTGTACGCCTGTATTCACCCAGTGCGGACCCTGGAGTATGACTTGAGCTTTGTATCGTACCAGGGTCTGCAGGTTTTCTGGGTGAAGTGGCAGGCGTGCAGATCCAAGGACCCATTTGAGAAGTATGTGGTTAACCTGGTCACCAGGCAGGACAGGGTCAAAGCTACGATCCTAGTCAGAAATGAATCATTACCTCCAGAGGATATTGCCTTTTGGCTTAAGAGATTTTGTGATCTTGAATCGGGGGTAACAAAGGCTGGTTATGTGTTGGGTGTGTGGGGAGGGGCATGGGAAGTAGGAATTAGGTTGAGGTATTCTGAAAGGGGGTGTGTGCATGTGCCCTCGGCTGCCTATATAGGTAGGGACAGGGTTCAGTGTTTTTATCCTGGGCAGCCGAGGACATGTTTTAAGTGTGGTGATCACCGTCACGTTAGTTCCGAGTGCACTGTGGTGAAGTGTTCTTTGTGTGGGGGTGTGGGTCACTGGTCTAGAGATTGTCACACTGTCAGGTGCAATTTGTGTGGGGTGGAGGGGCACCCTTATAGCAGATGTCCAAAAGCCAGTCACAATGTGGTGTTAGAACAGGTGGTGGGTAGTAGTGTGGTGGTGAGTGAGGTGGTGAATGAGGTAGAAGAAGAGGGTATAGAGCAGGATGAGGTGGTAAATGTTGAAAGTAGGGAGGAGGTAATGGAGGAGACATTTCAGGAGGTTAGGCGGGGAGGGAAGGGGATAAAAGAGAAAGATGCAGAAACACAAGTGGTGTTATCAAATAAATTTGATGTTTTCTCCTCTGATGAGGAGGAAATCATAAGGAAAGATGGAGAGTGTTATCTGGTGTCAAAAAAAAACAAAAGAAAAACAAAGAGGTCTTTTAAAGAAAGTGAGAGGCACCGGGACGGGAAAAAAAGAAGGGAGTCAATCCCGGAGGTGGGGGAAGAGGTGGTAAATAAGGAAACTCTGGCCCCGATGGAAAGAAGGGTGGTGGAAAGGAGAAAGGAGGAGGTGGTGGCAATGGAGGAGACAGTGGCGGTTCAGCAGGAGGTAGTCAAAGAGACTGATGTGGAGTCATCCCAGCGCTCGGGGGTCGGGCCAAGTGGCACTGGTGGTGGGGTACACTGCCAGGTCATAAAGTTTGTGGCCAAGGCCCCTGACCCTGGGATCCCTGAGGAGGGTGGTGTACCCTCTGGGGGTGGAAGGGAGGGGGGTGGGGATGCCACAAGCGGTGGTGTGGCTGGCCCGCAGGGGGCTGGCGTGCAGTGTTAAGACTTGTTTTTTGGTGATGGTATGTAAAAGTAAGCAAGGTCTTGTAATATTCCATAACCTAGAAACATGGATCCTCATCCTATACGATGTGCCACGATTAATGTGGCTTCCGTGTTGTCCGAATGTGCTCGTATGATGGCCTTTGATTTTTTCAATACGATTGATGTTGATGTTTTATTTTTGCAAGAGACTAGGATTAGTAAATTGGATATCCTCCACAAGGCGAAGCAGGAGTGGAGGAGGGGTCCTTCTTACTGGTCTCTTGCGGCCGAGCCATACGGTGGGGTGGCAGTCCTTTTTTCTGATATGGTAACTGTGCACAAGGTTATTGAATTGCAAGCAGGTAGATGTATGATTTTGGATGTCAACATAAAGGGACAAGATGTGAGATTAATTAATGTGTATGGGCCACAGACACCAGGTGATAGGAAAAGTCTCTTTATGGAGATAAAACCTTTTCTTTTTACAGCCCAGCAGGTCGTCTTTGGTGGTGATTTTAATACCGTTGTTAGGCCAAAAGACAGGGGAGGCTCAAGGAGACCCCTGGGCTATGATTCCAATTTTTTAGTTAGCATGGTTAGACAGGCTGGTTTGGTGGATGTGCATATTCGTCACTCCCCAGACCTCACGGGTTTCACCTACTTTAGTGGTAGTCGTAGGTCTAGGATAGATAGGTTTTTTGTTAAGGAGACTTCCAAGACTTCATCCCTTGGGGTGAGGTTGGTGGAATTTTCCGATCACGGTTTGCTCTCAGTAACTTTGAATGCTTCAGAAACCCCTCAGAAGGGGCGGGGTCTGTGGCGTTTGAACTCTGAACTCCTGGAAGAAGAGAGAGTTAGGCAGTCCTTCAGGGTCTTCTTTCAATCTCAGGAGACACTTCTGGAGGCTGGTTGGAGTAGGTCTGAGTGGTGGGAGGTGATTAAAAAGAGAACCTGCAAATTTTTCCGTGGCCTTATAGCTAGGAAAAACTTGATAAAGCAAAATATCTACCGTAATCTGAGAAGGAAATTGGATTTCCTGATCTCTGAGGAGGGAGATGATGGGGAAATCTCCCGAGTGAAGGCTCAGATGAAAGAGTTCCAATATAACCGATTGGCATCCTTGGTTTTGGAAAGGGATTATGGTATGTACCACTCGCCTGATCCCTACCAGAGCTGTAGGAGGTCAGTCGACGCCAAACATGTCAGAGGACTGGTGGACGGACAGGGTGTTCTTCGTACTGACAAGGAAGGCATTCTGGATGTTATTGTGTCCTACTATTCTGATCTTCTGTCTGAGCAGCCACTCATCAGGGAGAGGATGGAGGAATTTCTGAGGGGAACCCCTGGTCTGAGTTCTCAGGGTGCCTCTCTTGACTCCTTGGCAAGTGATATAACCGCAGAGGAAGTTAGGAAGGCGATAATGGGTTTAAACCCCAAGAAATCACCAGGACCAGATGGTTTAACATCTGAATTTTATAAGACCTTTGCTGACCTCCTGATTCCCCGCCTTGTGGAAGTTTTTAATGAGAGCCTGGATGAGGGAGTCCTCCCTCCTTCCATGAGGTTATCTGCGCTTATTTTGCTGTCCAAAGGGAAGGACTCATCTCGTATTGAGAACTGGCGCCCCATAGCCCTTCTCAATACAGACAGGAAGATTTTGGCAAAGGTACTGTTTAACAGGCTTTCAGAGTTTTCTGAGCTGTTGCTTTCTCCTTCTCAGCACTGTACGGTGAAGGGTCGTAGCACTTTTAGTGCTGTCCTTGGTGTCCGGGAGGCCATTGAGCGGTGCAGGGCTGAGAAGTGGGGAAAGTACTTACTGGCATTGGATCAGTCTAAAGCTTTTGACCGAGTGAATCATGAGTACCTTTGGGCTCTACTGAGATGGTATGGTCTTCCAGAGAGGGTGGTTAATTGGTTACATACGATCTATCGTATGGCTGAAAGCTTTCCACTGGTAAACGGTTGGGTGGGCCCTACCTTTGGTGTAGGCTCGGGTGTTCGTCAGGGGTGTCCCCTGAGCCCCCTCCTGTATGTCTTTGCAATCGATCCCTTCGTTAGGAGGGTAGAGTGTGGGACTGTAGGGGGGGTGCAGCTGTGTCCGGAGTTTGCATTGAGGGTGGTGGCTTACGCAGATGATGTCACGGTGGTTCTGTCCTCGCAGGCAGAGGCCCGTGGCATAGAACACCTCATTTGCGAGTACTCTGAGGCTTCGTGCTCCAGAGTAAACCGAGAAAAGTGTGATGTTTTCTGGATGGGGGAGGAGGGGGAGCCTTTTCCTCTTCCGGACAGCTTCCCTCAGGTCAACGATCAGATTAAAATTCTTGGTATCAAATTTGATCATGGAGATTATGCCTCCCTAAATTGGGTTAACAAGCTGGAAGATGCTACCAAGAAGGTAGAGAGTTGGAAAAGATGGAAATTGTCTTTGAGGGAAAGGGTTGACTTGTGCAAAACTTACCTGATCCCGATTTTTTTGTATGTCAGTTACGTGTGCTTTTTGCCACAATCTTTGTGGTCCAGATTGAATTCCTTGTTCTTCCTCTTGTTGTGGAAGAACAGGATCAATATAGTGAAGAGGGGTATCACCTACAGACCGAGGAAAGATGGGGGTTTGAACATGGTAAACCCAGTGATCTTTTTTGTTACAGCTTTTTTAAAGCTTAACATTGGGAGCATGTTTTTAGACACTCCTCCTCGGTGGGTAGAGGGATTTAGACCATGGGTGTTTCCCTTCCTCAGATTCTGGATAGATGGAGGCCAAGTGAGAAGTTTCCGGATTCGTCATGGTTACCTCCCGATCTACGTCATCCAGAGCTTGAAGGTGATAAAGCGATATGACGTGGGAGTGGGTGAAGTCAAAAACTTCTCTAGGAGGGAGTTGGAGAGAAGAATTTTGCACACCCACTTTCATGTTCCGCTGTCACTGAGGGACTGTCCAGGTAATGTCGCTTCGGCTGGATTGGTTTTGTTAAATTCACAAAGGTTACCGCCCAAGTTCAAAGATATTGCCTGGCTCACTTTTCATGGGAGGCTTTATGTTGGAGGGAACCTCAGGTGGCGAAGTGCCAGTGAACGTGGCTGCCCACGGGAGGAATGTCCAGGGGTGGAGGAGACGATGGACCACTTCCTGCTTGAGTGTCCTTTTAATGTAAAGGTTTATGAGGAGGTTTCAAAGGCCATTGGTATCCCGTGCCTTTCGGGTCTTAGTTACCCTGAGTGGGCTTATGGGGTAGTCAGAAGATACGGTGACTTTAATTTGACCACAATTTTTTTAGTTAGTTTAGCTGTTAGGTATCACACGTGGAATGCACGGTGCCAGGTATCTATTCGAAGGAAGGTCCTCCCCTGTGATGTGGTGGTAGGTATGATTATGCAAGAGGTGAAAAAGAAGATGGATCTGGATAAGGGGAGACTGGATGCTGTCAGATGGTCACAGTGGTGGGGCCGTTTGAAACCCCCTTGAGTGGGTGGTTGAAAGTTTCTTCTTGTTCAGCTGGGTTTCTTTTCTGTCCTTTCACTCCCTGTAGATTTTTTATTCTATTTTTTGGTTTTTGTTGAAAAGGTTTTACATACATCTACCTGAGGTGGTGTGTATTGGTGATGGGTAGGATTAGATAAGATAGATAGTAGTTAAAGTTTTTGTATTGTTTTATGGTTTGCTGTGTATATATACATATATAATATATAAAAAAAAAAAAAAAAAAATATATATATATATATATAAATAGATAGTGGTTAAGGTAGTTGTTGTTCTAAAATCCTTGCTTACTTTTTCTCATAGGAGATAAGTTGTTTATTATTAGGATTGGTAAAGTTTTCTTTTGGTTATAAGGCATAATATGGAGTAATATTGTGTATCGTTATGTTGATATTTGATTTTGTGTATATATATATTTTATCTATTTATTTATTTATTTTTTATATATGTAATTATTGTATATATATATATATCTTTGTTGCAAGTTAAAATAAAGAAGCATATTCTGTCACCGCATCAAATCTTTTTTTAAGGTTTACTGAAAGTTTTAAGCAGAATTTGGGGATTTTTGAAGAAAACATTTTTTGGCCGATTTTTAAGGTCCGGGGCTTACAGAATTTTTCATATGGGTAAATATATTTCCGGAGAGTTCTGTGTCAAAATTAAGCACCAAATCAACTTCTGTCACCGCAGCAAATCTTTTTTAAGGTTTACTGAAAGTTTTTAGCAGAATTTGGGGATTTTTGAAGAAAAAATATTTTTGGCCGATTTTTAAGGTCCGGGGCTTACAGAATTTTTCAAACGGGTAAATATATTTCCAGAGAGTTCTGTGTCAAAATTAAGCACCAAAATCAACTTCTGTCACCGCAGCAAATCTTTTTTAAGGTTTACTGAAAGTTTTAAGCAGAATTTGGGGATTTTTGAAGAAAAAATTTTTTGCCCGATTTTTAAGGTCCGGGGCTTACAGAAATTTTCATACGGGTAAATATATTTCCGGAGAGTTCTGTGTCAAAATTAAGCACCAAAATCAACTTCTGTCACCGCAGCAAATCTTTTTTAAGGTTTACTGAAAGTTTTAAGCAGAATTTGGGGATTTTTGAAGAAAAAAATTTTTGGCCGATTTTTAAGGTCCGGGGCTTACAGAAATTTTCTTACGGGTAAATATATTTCCGGAGAGTTCTGTGTCAAAATTAAGCACCAAAATCAACTTCTGTCACCGCATCAAATCTTTTTTAAGGTTTACTGAAAGTTTTAAGCAGAATTTGGGGATATTTGAAGAAAAAAATTTTTGCCCGATTTTTAAGGTCCGGGGCTTACAGAATTTTTCAAATGGGTAAATATATTTCCGGAGAGTTCTGTGTCAAAATTAAGCACCAAAATCAACTTCTGTCACCGCAGCAAATCTTTTTTAAGGTTTACTGAAAGTTTTAAGCAGAATTTGGGGATTTTTGAAGAAAAAAATTTTTGCCCGATTTTTAAGGTCCGTGGCTTACAGATTTTTCATACGGGTAAATATATTTCCGGAGAGTTCTGTGTTACAATTAAGCACCAAAATCAACTTCTGTCACCGCATCAAATCTTTTTTAAGGTTTACTGAAAGTTTTAAGCAGAATTTGGGGATTTTGAAGATAAAAATTTTTGGCCGATTTTTAAGGTCCGGGGCTTACAGAATTTTTCAAATGGGTAAATATATTTCCGGAGAGTTCTGTGTCAAAATTAAGCACCAAAATCAACTTCTGTCACCGCAGCAAATCTTTTTAAGGTTTACTGAAAGTTTTAAGCAGAATTTGGGGATTTTTGAAGAAAAAATTTTTTGCCCGATTTTTAAGGTCCAGGGCTTACAGAAATTTTCATACGGGTAAATATATTTCCGGAGAGTTCTGTGTCAAAATTAAGCACCAAAATCAACTTCTGTCACCGCATCAAATCTTTTTTAAGGTTTACTGAAAGTTTTAAGCAGAATTTGGGGATATTTGAAGAAAAAAATTTTTGCCCGATTTTTAAGGTCCGGGGCTTACAGAATTTTTCAAATGGGTAAATATATTTCCGGAGAGTTCTGTGTCAAAATTAAGCACCAAAATCAACTTCTGTCACCGCAGCAAATCTTTTTTAAGGTTTACTGAAAGTTTTAAGCAGAATTTGGGGATTTTTGAAGCAAACATATTTTGGCATATTTTTAAGGTCCGGGGCTTACAGAAATTTTTCAGATGGGTAAATATATTTCCGGAGAGTTCTGTGTCAAAATTAAGCACCAAAATCAACTTCTGTCACCGCATCAAATCTTTTTTAAGGTTTACTGAAAGTTTTAAGCAGAATTTGGGGATTTTTGAAGAAAAAAATTTTTGCCCGATTTTTAAGGTCCGTGGCTTACAGATTTTTCATACGGGTAAATATATTTCCGGAGAGTTCTGTGTCAAAATTAAGCACCAAAATCAACTTCTGTCACCGCATCAAATCTTTTTTAAGGTTTACTGAAAGTTTTAAGCAGAATTTGGGGATTTTTGAAGAAAACATTTTTTGGCCGATTTTTAAGGTCCGGGGCTTACAGAATTTTTCATATGGGTAAATATATTTCCGGAGAGTTCTGTGTCAAAATTAAGCACCAAAATCAACTTCTGTCACCGCAGCAAATCTTTTTTAAGGTTTACTGAAAGTTTTTTGCAGAATTTGGGGATTTTTGAAGAAAAAATATTTTTGGCCGATTTTTAAGGTCCGGGGCTTACAGAATTTTTCAAACGGGTAAATATATTTCCAGAGAGTTCTGTGTCAAAATTAAGCACCAAAATCAACTTCTGTCACCGCAGCAAATCTTTTTTAAGTTTTACTGAAAGTTTTAAGCAGAATTTGGGGATTTTTGAAGAAAAAAATTTTTGCCCGATTTTTAAGGTCCGGGGCTTACAGAATTTTTCATACGGGTAAATATATTTCCGGAGAGTTCTGTGTCAAAATTAAGCACCAAAATCAACTTCTGTCACCGCATCAAATCTTTTTTAAGGTTTACTGAAAGTTTTAAGCAGAATTTGGGGATATTTGAAGAAAAAAATTTTTGCCCGATTTTTAAGGTTCGGGGCTTACAGAATTTTTCAAATGGGTAAATATATTTCCGGAGAGTTCTGTGTCAAAATTAAGCACCAAAATCAACTTCTGTCACCGCAGCAAATCTTTTTTAAGTTTTACTGAAAGTTTTAAGCAGAATTTGGGGATTTTTGAAGAAAAAAAATTTTTGGCCGATTTTTAAGGTCCGGGGCTTACAGAAATTTTTCAGACGGGTAAATATATTTCCGGAGAGTTCTGTGTCAAAATTAAGCACCAAAATCAACTTCTGTCACCGCATCAAATCTTTTTTAAGGTTTACTGAAAGTTTTAAGCAGAATTTGGGGATATTTGAAGAAAAAAATTTTTGCCCGATTTTTAAGGTCCGGGGCTTACAGAATTTTTCAAATGGGTAAATATATTTCCGGAGAGTTCTGTGTCAAAATTAAGCACCAAAATCAACTTCTGTCACCGCAGCAAATCTTTTTTAAGGTTTACTGAAAGTTTTAAGCAGAATTTGGGGATTTTTGAAGAAAAAATTTTTTGGCCGATTTTTAAGGTCCGGGGCTTACAGAAATTTTTCAGACGGGTAAATATATTTCTGGAGAGTTCTGTGTCAAAATTAAGCACCAAAATCAACTTCTGTCACCGCAGCAAATCTTTTTTAAGGTTTACTGAAAGTTTTAAGCAGAATTTGGGGATTTTTGAAGAAAAAAATTTTTGGCCGATTTTTAAGGTCCGGGGCTTACAGAAATTTTCATACGGATAAATATATTTCCGGAGAGTTCTGTGTCAAAATTAAGCACCAAAATCAACTTCTGTCACCGCAGCAAATCTTTTTTAAGGTTTACTGAAAGTTTTAAGCAGAATTTGGGGATTTTTGAAGAAAAAAATTTTTGCCCGATTTTTAAGGTCCGTGGCTTACAGATTTTTCATATGGGTAAATATATTTCCGGAGAGTTCTGTGTCAAAATTAAGCACCAAAATCAACTTCTGTCACCGCAGCAAATCTTTTTTAAGGTTTACTGAAAGTTTTAAGCAGAATTTGGGGATTTTTGAAGAAAAAAATTTTTGCCCGATTTTTAAGGTCCGTGGCTTACAGATTTTTCATATGGGTAAATATATTTCCGGAGAGTTCTGTGTCAAAATTAAGCACCAAAATCAACTTCTGTCACCGCAGCAAATCTTTTTTAAGGTTTACTGAAAGTTTTAAGCAGAATTTGGGGATTTTTGAAGAAAAAAATTTTTGCCCGATTTTTAAGGTCCGGGGCTTACAGAAATTTTCATATGGGTAAATATATTTCCGGAGAGTTCTGTGTCAAAATTAAGCACCAAAATCAACTTCTGTCACCGCAGCAAATCTTTTTTAAGGTTTACTGAAAGTTTTAAGCAGAATTTGGGGATTTTTGAAGAAAAAAATTTTTGCCCGATTTTTAAGGTCCGTGGCTTACAGATTTTTCATATGGGTAAATATATTTCCGGAGAGTTCTGTGTCAAAATTAAGCACCAAAATCAACTTCTGTCACCGCATCAAATCTTTTTTAAGGTTTACTGAAAGTTTTAAGCAGAATTTGGGGATTTTTGAAGAAAAAAATTTTTGGCCGATTTTTAAGGTCCGGGGCTTACAGAATTTTTCATACGGGTAAATATATTAACGGAGAGTTCTGTGTCAAAATTAAGCACCAAAATCAACTTCTGTCACCGCAGCAAATCTTTTTTAAGGTTTACTGAAAGTTTTAAGCAGAATTTGGGGATTTTTGAAGAAAAAAATTTTTGCCCGATTTTTAAGGTCCGTGGCTTACAGATTTTTTATATGGGTAAATATATTTCCGGAGAGTTCTGTGTCAAAATTAAGCACCAAAATCAACTTCTGTCACCGCATCAAATCTTTTTTAAGGTTTACTGAAAGTTTTAAGCAGAATTTGGGGATTTTTGAAGAAAAAAATTTTTGGCCGATTTTTAAGGTCCGGGGCTTACAGAATTTTTCATACGGGTAAATATATTAACGGAGAGTTCTGTGTCAAAATTAAGCACCAAAATCAACTTCTGTCACCGCAGCAAATCTTTTTTAAGGTTTACTGAAAGTTTTAAGCAGATTTTGGGGATTTTTGAAGAAAAAATTTTTTGCCCGATTTTTAAGGTCCAGGGCTTACAGAAATTTTCATACGGGTAAATATATTTCCGGAGAGTT
Organism: Taudactylus pleione; assembly: GCA_031769625.1. Lineage (NCBI taxonomy): Eukaryota > Metazoa > Chordata > Amphibia > Anura > Myobatrachidae > Taudactylus > Taudactylus pleione. The sequence goes on from JAUIMM010001215.1 coordinate 62,713, forward strand.
CTGTGTCAAAATTAAGCACCAAAATCAACTTCTGTCACCGCAGCAAATCTTTTTTAAGGTTTACTGAAAGTTTTTAGCAGAATTTGGGGATTTTTGAAGAAAAAATATTTTTGGCCGATTTTTAAGGTCCGGGGCTTACAGAAATTTTCATACGGGTAAATATATTTCCGGAGAGTTCTGTGTCAAAATTAAGCACCAAAATCAACTTCTGTCACCGCAGCAAATCTTTTTTAAGGTTTACTGAAAGTTTTAAGCAGAATTTGGGGATTTTTGAAGAAAAAAATTTTTGGCCGATTTTTAAGGTCCGGGGCTTACAGAAATTTTCTTACGGGTAAATATATTTCCGGAGAGTTCTGTGTCAAAATTAAGCACCAAAATCAACTTCTGTCACCGCATCAAATCTTTTTTAAGGTTTACTGAAAGTTTTAAGCAGAATTTGGGGATATTTGAAGAAAAAAATTTTTGCCCGATTTTTAAGGTCCGGGGCTTACAGAATTTTTCAAATGGGTAAATATATTTCCGGAGAGTTCTGTGTCAAAATTAAGCACCAAAATCAACTTCTGTCACCGCAGCAAATCTTTTTTAAGGTTTACTGAAAGTTTTAAGCAGAATTTGGGGATTTTTGAAGAAAAAAATTTTTGCCCGATTTTTAAGGTCCGTGGCTTACAGATTTTTCATACGGGTAAATATATTTCCGGAGAGTTCTGTGTTACAATTAAGCACCAAAATCAACTTCTGTCACCGCATCAAATCTTTTTTAAGGTTTACTGAAAGTTTTAAGCAGAATTTGGGGATTTTGAAGATAAAAATTTTTGGCCGATTTTTAAGGTCCGGGGCTTACAGAATTTTTCAAATGGGTAAATATATTTCCGGAGAGTTCTGTGTCAAAATTAAGCACCAAAATCAACTTCTGTCACCGCAGCAAATCTTTTTAAGGTTTACTGAAAGTTTTAAGCAGAATTTGGGGATTTTTGAAGAAAAAATTTTTTGCCCGATTTTTAAGGTCCAGGGCTTACAGAAATTTTCATACGGGTAAATATATTTCCGGAGAGTTCTGTGTCAAAATTAAGCACCAAAATCAACTTCTGTCACCGCATCAAATCTTTTTTAAGGTTTACTGAAAGTTTTAAGCAGAATTTGGGGATATTTGAAGAAAAAAATTTTTGCCCGATTTTTAAGGTCCGGGGCTTACAGAATTTTTCAAATGGGTAAATATATTTCCGGAGAGTTCTGTGTCAAAATTAAGCACCAAAATCAACTTCTGTCACCGCAGCAAATCTTTTTTAAGGTTTACTGAAAGTTTTAAGCAGAATTTGGGGATTTTTGAAGCAAACATATTTTGGCATATTTTTAAGGTCCGGGGCTTACAGAAATTTTTCAGATGGGTAAATATATTTCCGGAGAGTTCTGTGTCAAAATTAAGCACCAAAATCAACTTCTGTCACCGCATCAAATCTTTTTTAAGGTTTACTGAAAGTTTTAAGCAGAATTTGGGGATTTTTGAAGAAAAAATTTTTGCCCGATTTTTAAGGTCCGTGGCTTACAGATTTTTCATACGGGTAAATATATTTCCGGAGAGTTCTGTGTCAAAATTAAGCACCAAAATCAACTTCTGTCACCGCATCAAATCTTTTTTAAGGTTTACTGAAAGTTTTAAGCAGAATTTGGGATTTTTGAAGAAAACATTTTTTGGCCGATTTTTAAGGTCCGGGGCTTACAGAATTTTTCATATGGGTAAATATATTTCCGGAGAGTTCTGTGTCAAAATTAAGCACCAAAATCAACTTCTGTCACCGCAGCAAATCTTTTTTAAGGTTTACTGAAAGTTTTTAGCAGAATTTGGGGATTTTTGAAGAAAAAATATTTTTGGCCGATTTTTAAGGTCCGGGGCTTACAGAATTTTTCAAACGGGTAAATATATTTCCAGAGAGTTCTGTGTCAAAATTAAGCACCAAAATCAACTTCTGTCACCGCAGCAAATCTTTTTTAAGTTTTACTGAAAGTTTTAAGCAGAATTTGGGGATTTTTGAAGAAAAAAATTTTTGCCCGATTTTTAAGGTCCGGGGCTTACAGAAATTTTCATACGGGTAAATATATTTCCGGAGAGTTCTGTGTCAAAATTAAGCACCAAAATCAACTTCTGTCACCGCATCAAATCTTTTTTAAGGTTTACTGAAAGTTTTAAGCAGAATTTGGGGATATTTGAAGAAAAAAATTTTTGCCCGATTTTTAAGGTTCGGGGCTTACAGAATTTTTCAAATGGGTAAATATATTTCCGGAGAGTTCTGTGTCAAAATTAAGCACCAAAATCAACTTCTGTCACCGCAGCAAATCTTTTTTAAGGTTTACTGAAAGTTTTAAGCAGAATTTGGGGATTTTTGAAGAAAAAAAATTTTTGGCCGATTTTTAAGGTCCGGGGCTTACAGAAATTTTTCAGACGGGTAAATATATTTCCGGAGAGTTCTGTGTCAAAATTAAGCACCAAAATCAACTTCTGTCACCGCATCAAATCTTTTTTAAGGTTTACTGAAAGTTTTAAGCAGAATTTGGGGATATTTGAAGAAAAAAATTTTTGCCCGATTTTTAAGGTCCGGGGCTTACAGAATTTTTCAAATGGGTAAATATATTTCCGGAGAGTTCTGTGTCAAAATTAAGCACCAAAATCAACTTCTGTCACCGCAGCAAATCTTTTTTAAGGTTTACTGAAAGTTTTAAGCAGAATTTGGGGATTTTTGAAGAAAAAATTTTTTGGCCGATTTTTAAGGTCCGGGGCTTACAGAAATTTTTCAGACGGGTAAATATATTTCTGGAGAGTTCTGTGTCAAAATTAAGCACCAAAATCAACTTCTGTCACCGCAGCAAATCTTTTTTAAGGTTTACTGAAAGTTTTAAGCAGAATTTGGGGATTTTTGAAGAAAAAAATTTTTGGCCGATTTTTAAGGTCCGGGGCTTACAGAAATTTTCATACGGATAAATATATTTCCGGAGAGTTCTGTGTCAAAATTAAGCACCAAAATCAACTTCTGTCACCGCAGCAAATCTTTTTTAAGGTTTACTGAAAGTTTTAAGCAGAATTTGGGGATTTTTGAAGAAAAAAATTTTTGCCCGATTTTTAAGGTCCGTGGCTTACAGATTTTTCATATGGGTAAATATATTTCCGGAGAGTTCTGTGTCAAAATTAAGCACCAAAATCAACTTCTGTCACCGCAGCAAATCTTTTTTAAGGTTTACTGAAAGTTTTAAGCAGAATTTGGGGATTTTTGAAGAAAAAAATTTTTGCCCGATTTTTAAGGTCCGTGGCTTACAGATTTTTCATATGGGTAAATATATTTCCGGAGAGTTCTGTGTCAAAATTAAGCACCAAAATCAACTTCTGTCACCGCAGCAAATCTTTTTTAAGGTTTACTGAAAGTTTTAAGCAGAATTTGGGGATTTTTGAAGAAAAAAATTTTTGCCCGATTTTTAAGGTCCGGGGCTTACAGAAATTTTCATATGGGTAAATATATTTCCGGAGAGTTCTGTGTCAAAATTAAGCACCAAAATCAACTTCTGTCACCGCAGCAAATCTTTTTTAAGGTTTACTGAAAGTTTTAAGCAGAATTTGGGGATTTTTGAAGAAAAAAATTTTTGCCCGATTTTTAAGGTCCGTGGCTTACAGATTTTTCATATGGGTAAATATATTTCCGGAGAGTTCTGTGTCAAAATTAAGCACCAAAATCAACTTCTGTCACCGCATCAAATCTTTTTTAAGGTTTACTGAAAGTTTTAAGCAGAATTTGGGGATTTTTGAAGAAAAAAATTTTTGGCCGATTTTTAAGGTCCGGGGCTTACAGAATTTTTCATACGGGTAAATATATTAACGGAGAGTTCTGTGTCAAAATTAAGCACCAAAATCAACTTCTGTCACCGCAGCAAATCTTTTTTAAGGTTTACTGAAAGTTTTAAGCAGAATTTGGGGATTTTTGAAGAAAAAAATTTTGGCCCGATTTTTAAGGTCCGTGGCTTACAGATTTTTCATATGGGTAAATATATTTCCGGAGAGTTCTGTGTCAAAATTAAGCACCAAAATCAACTTCTGTCACCGCATCAAATCTTTTTTAAGGTTTACTGAAAGTTTTAAGCAGAATTTGGGGATTTTTGAAGAAAAAAATTTTTGGCCGATTTTTAAGGTCCGGGGCTTACAGAATTTTTCATACGGGTAAATATATTAACGGAGAGTTCTGTGTCAAAATTAAGCACCAAAATCAACTTCTGTCACCGCAGCAAATCTTTTTTAAGGTTTACTGAAAGTTTTAAGCAGATTTTGGGGATTTTTGAAGAAAAAATTTTTTGCCCGATTTTTAAGGTCCAGGGCTTACAGAAATTTTTATACGGGTAAATATATTTCCGGAGAGTTCTGTGTCAAAATTAAGCACCAAAATCAACTTCTGTCACCGCATCAAATCTTTTTTAAGGTTTACTGAAAGTTTTAAGCAGAATTTGGGGATATTTGAAGAAAAAAATTTTTGCCGATTTTTAAGGTCGGGGCTTACAGAATTTTTCAAATGGGTAAATATATTTCCGGAGAGTTCTGTGTCAAAATTAAGCACCAAAATCAACTTCTGTCACCGCATCAAATCTTTTTTAAGGTTTACTGAAAGTTTTAAGCAGAATTTGGGGATATTTGAAGAAAAAATTTTTGCCCGATTTTTAAGGTCCGGGGCTTACAGAATTTTTCAAATGGGTAAATATATTTCCGGAGAGTTCTGTGTCAAAATTAAGCACCAAAATCAACTTCTGTCACCGCAGCAAATCTTTTTTAAGGTTTACTGAAAGTTTTAAGCAGAATTTGGGGATTTTTGAAGCAAACATATTTTGGCATATTTTTAAGGTCCGGGGCTTACAGAAATTTTTCAGATGGGTAAATATATTTCCGGAGAGTTTCTGTGTCAAAATTAAGCACCAAAATCAACTTCTGTCACCGCATCAAATCTTTTTTAAGGTTTACTGAAAGTTTTAAGCAGAATTTGGGGATTTTTGAAGAAAAAAATTTTTGCCCGATTTTTAAGGTCCGTGGCTTACAGATTTTTCATACGGGTAAATATATTTCCGGAGAGTTCTGTGTCAAAATTAAGCACCAAAATCAACTTCTGTCACCGCATCAAATCTTTTTTAAGGTTTACTGAAAGTTTTAAGCAGAATTTGGGGATTTTTGAAGAAAACATTTTTTGGGCGATTTTTAAGGTCCGGGGCTTACAGAATTTTTCATATGGGTAAATATATTTCCGGAGAGTTCTGTGTCAAAATTAAGCACCAAAATCAACTTCTGTCACCGCAGCAAATCTTTTTTAAGGTTTACTGAAAGTTTTTAGCAGAATTTGGGGATTTTTGAAGAAAAAATATTTTTGGCCGATTTTTAAGGTCCGGGGCTTACAGAATTTTTCAAACGGGTAAATATATTTCCAGAGAGTTCTGTGTCAAAATTAAGCACCAAAATCAACTTCTGTCACCGCAGCAAATCTTTTTTAAGTTTTACTGAAAGTTTTAAGCAGAATTTGGGGATTTTTGAAGAAAAAAATTTTTGCCCGATTTTTAAGGTCCGGGGCTTACAGAAATTTTCATACGGGTAAATATATTTCCGGGAGAGTTCTGTGTCAAAATTAAGCACCAAAATCAACTTCTGTCACCGCATCAAATCTTTTTTAAGGTTTACTGAAAGTTTTAAGCAGAATTTGGGGATATTTGAAGAAAAAAATTTTTGCCCGATTTTTAAGGTTCGGGGCTTACAGAATTTTTCAAATGGGTAAATTTATTTCCGGAGAGTTCTGTGTCAAAATTAAGCACCAAAATCAACTTCTGTCACCGCAGCAAATCTTTTTAAGGTTTACTGAAAGTTTTAAGCAGAATTTGGGGATTTTTGAAGAAAAAAATTTTTGCCCGATTTTTAAGGTCCGGGGCTTACAGAATTTTTCAAATGGGTAAATATATTTCCGGAGAGTTCTGTGTCAAAATTAAGCACCAAAATCAACTTCTGTCACCGCAGCAAATCTTTTTTAAGGTTTACTGAAAGTTTTAAGCAGAATTTGGGGATTTTGAAGAAAAAAATTTTTGGCCGATTTTTAAGGTCCGGGGCTTACAGAAATTTTTCAGACGGGTAAATATATTTCTGGAGAGTTCTGTGTCAAAATTAAGCACCAAAATCAACTTCTGTCACCGCAGCAAATCTTTTTTAAGGTTTACTGAAAGTTTTAAGCAGAATTTGGGGATTTTTGAAGAAAAAAATTTTTGGCCGATTTTTAAGGTCGGGGCTTACAGAAATTTTCATACGGATAAATATATTTCCGGAGAGTTCTGTGTCAAAATTAAGCACCAAAATCAACTTCTGTCACCGCAGCAAATCTTTTTTAAGGTTTACTGAAAGTTTTAAGCAGAATTTGGGGATTTTTGAAGAAAAAAATTTTTGCCCGATTTTTAAGGTCCGTGGCTTACAGATTTTTCATATGGGTAAATATATTTCCGGAGAGTTCTGTGTCAAAATTAAGCACCAAAATCAACTTCTGTCACCGCAGCAAATCTTTTTTAAGGTTTACTGAAAGTTTTAAGCAGAATTTGGGGATTTTTGAAGAAAAAATTTTTGCCCGATTTTTAAGGTCCGTGGCTTACAGATTTTTCATATGGGTAAATATATTTCCGGAGAGTTCTGTGTCAAAATTAAGCACCAAAATCAACTTCTGTCACCGCAGCAAATCTTTTTTAAGGTTTACTGAAAGTTTTAAGCAGAATTTGGGGATTTTTGAGAAAAAAATTTTTGGCCGATTTTTAAGGTCCGGGGCTTACAGAAATTTTCATATGGGTAAATATATTTCCGGAGAGTTCTGTGTCAAAATTAAGCACCAAAATCAACTTCTGTCACCGCAGCAAATCTTTTTTAAGGTTTACTGAAAGTTTTAAGCAGAATTTGGGGATTTTTGAAGAAAAAAATTTTTGCCCGATTTTTAAGGTCCGTGGCTTACAGATTTTTCATATGGGTAAATATATTTCCGGAGAGTTCTGTGTCAAAATTAAGCACCAAAATCAACTTCTGTCACCGCATCAAATCTTTTTTAAGGTTTACTGAAAGTTTTAAGCAGAATTTGGGGATTTTTGAAGAAAAAAATTTTTGCCCGATTTTTAAGGTCCGTGGCTTACAGATTTTTCATATGGGTAAATATATTTCCGGAGAGTTCTGTGTCAAAATTAAGCACCAAAATCAACTTCTGTCACTGCATCAAATCTTTTTTAAGGTTTACTGAAAGTTTTAAGCAGAATTTGGGGATTTTTGAAGAAAAAATTTTTTGGCCGATTTTTAAGGTCCGGGGCTTACAGAATTTTTCATACGGGTAAATATATTAACGGAGAGTTCTGTGTCAAAATTAAGCACCAAAATCAACTTCTGTCACCGCAGCAAATCTTTTTTAAGGTTTACTGAAAGTTTTAAGCAGAATTTGGGGATTTTTGAAGAAAAAATTTTTTGCCCGATTTTTAAGGTCCAGGGCTTACAGAAATTTTCATACGGGTAAATATATTTCCGGAGAGTTCTGTGTCAAAATTAAGCACCAAAATCAACTTCTGTCACCGCATCAAATCTTTTTTAAGGTTTACTGAAAGTTTTAAGCAGAATTTGGGGATATTTGAAGAAAAAATTTTTGCCCGATTTTTAAGGTCCGGGGCTTACAGAATTTTTCAAATGGGTAAATATATTTCCGGAGAGTTCTGTGTCAAAATTAAGCACCAAAATCAACTTCTGTCACCGCAGCAAATCTTTTTAAGGTTTACTGAAAGTTTTAAGCAGAATTTGGGGATTTTTGAAGAAAAAAATTTTTGGCCGATTTTTAAGGTCCGTGGCTTACAGAAATTTTTCAGACAGGTAAATATATTTCCGGAGAGTTCTGTGTCAAAATTAAGCACCAAAATCAACTTCTGTCACCGCAGCAAATCTTTTTTAAGGTTTACTGAAAGTTTTAAGCAGAATTTGGGGATTTTTGAAGAAAAAAATTTTTGGCCGATTTTTAAGGTCCAGGCCTTACAGAAATTTTCATACGGGTAAATATATTTCCGGAGAGTTCTGTGTCAAAATTAAGCACCAAAATCAACTTCTGTCACCGCAGCAAATCTTTTTTAAGGTTTAATGAAAGTTTTAAGCAGAATTTGGGAATTTTTGAAGAAAAAAATTTTTGCCCGATTTTTAAGGTCCGGGGCTTACAGAATTTTTCAGACGGGTAAATATATTTCCGGAGAGTTCTGTGTCAAATTTAAGCACCAAAATCAACTTCTGTCACCGCAGCAAATCTTTTTTAAGGTTTACTGAAAGTTTTAAGCAGAATTGGGGATTTTTGAAGAAAAAATATTTTTGGCCGATTTTAAGGTCCGGGGCTTACAGAATTTTTCAAACGGATAAATATATTTCAGAAAGTTCTGTGTCAAAATTAAGCACCAAAACCAACTTCTGTCACCGCAGCAAATCTTTTTTAAGGTTTACTGAAAGTTTTAAGCAGAATTTGGGGGATTTTTGAAGAAAAAATTTTTTGCCCGATTTTTAAGGTCCGGGGCTTACAGAAATTTTCATACGGGTAAATATATTTCCGGAGAGTTCTGTGTCAAAATTAAGCACCAAAATCAACTTCTGTCACCGCATCAAATCTTTTTTAAGGTTTACTGAAAGTTTTAAGCAGAATTTGGGGATATTTGAAGAAAAAAATTTTTGCCCGATTTTTAAGGTTCGGGGCTTACAGAATTTTTCAAATGGGTAAATATATTTCCGGAGAGTTCTGTGTCAAAATTAAGCACCAAAATCAACTTCTGTCACCGCAGCAAATCTTTTTTAAGGTTTACTGAAAGTTTTAAGCAGAATTTGGGGATTTTTGAAGAAAAAAAATTTTTGGCCGATTTTTAAGGTCCGGGGCTTACAGAAATTTTTCAGACGGGTAAATATATTTCCGGAGAGTTCTGTGTCAAAATTAAGCACCAAAATCAACTTCTGTCACCGCATCAAATCTTTTTTAAGGTTTACTGAAAGTTTTAAGCAGAATTTGGGGATATTTGAAGAAAAAAATTTTTGCCCGATTTTTAAGGTCCGGGGCTTACAGAATTTTTCAAATGGGTAAATATATTTCCGGAGAGTTCTGTGTCAAAATTAAGCACCAAAATCAACTTCTGTCACCGCAGCAAATCTTTTTTAAGGTTTACTGAAAGTTTTAAGCAGAATTTGGGGATTTTTGAAGAAAAAAAATTTTTTGGCCGATTTTTAAGGTCCGGGGCTTACAGAAATTTTTCAGACGGGTAAATATATTTCTGGAGAGTTCTGTGTCAAAATTAAGCACCAAAATCAACTTCTGTCACCGCATCAAATCTTTTTTAAGGTTTACTGAAAGTTTTAAGCAGAATTTGGGGATTTTTGAAGAAAAAATTTTTTGGCCGATTTTTAAGGTCCGGGGCTTACAGAAATTTTCATACGGGTAAATATATTTCCGGAGAGTTCTGTGTCAAAATTAAGCACCAAAATCAACTTCTGTCACCGCAGCAAATCTTTTTTAAGGTTTACTGAAAGTTTTAAGCAGAATTTGGGGATTTTTGAAGAAAAAATTTTTGGCCCGATTTTTAAGGTCCGTGGCTTACAGATTTTTCATATGGGGTAAATATATTTCCGGAGAGTTCTGTGTCAAAATTAAGCACCAAAATCAACTTCTGTCACCGCATCAAATCTTTTTTAAGGTTTACTGAAAGTTTTAAGCAGAATTTGGGGATTTTTGAAGAAAAAATTTTTGCCCGATTTTTAAGGTCCCGTGGCTTACAGATTTTTCATATGGGTAAATATATTTCCGGAGAGTTCTGTGTCAAAATTAAGCACCAAATCAACTTCTGTCACCGCATCAAATCTTTTTTAAGGTTTACTGAAAGTTTTAAGCAGAATTTGGGGACTTTTTGAAGAAAAAAATTTTTGGCAATTTTTAAGGTCCGCGGGCTTATGAATTTTTCATATGGGTAAATATATTTTCGGAGAGTTCTGTGTCAAAATTAAGCACCAAAATCAACTTCTGTCACCGCATGAAATCTTTTTTAAGGTTTACCTGAAGTTTTAAGCAGAATTTGGGGCTTTTTGAAGAAAAAAATTTTTGCCGATTTTTAAGGTCTGGCATTTACGGAATTTTTCATATGGGTAAATATATTTTTGGAGAGTTCTGTGTCAAAATTAAGCACCAAAATCAACTTCTGTCACTGCAGCAAATCTTTTTTATGGTGTACCGAAAGTTTTAAATTTGGGGCTTTTTGAAAAAAAACAAACATTTTTGGCCGATTTTTAATGTCTGGGGCTTATGGAATTTTTCATATGGGTAAATATATTTTTGGAGAGTACTGTGTCAATGTTAAGCACCAAAATCAACTTCTGTCACTGTAGCAAATCTTTTGTAAGATGTACCGAAAGTTTTAAGCAGAATTTGGGGCTTTTTGAAAAAAAAATTTGGGGCTGATTTTTAAGGTCCGGTGCTTACGGAATCTTTCATATGGGTAAATATATTTTTGGAGAGTTCATTGTCAAAATTAAGCACCAAAATCAACTTCTGTCACTGCAACAAATCTTTCTTATGGTG
>JAUIMM010001216.1:0-330348 GCA_031769625.1 Taudactylus pleione
AGAATGTTATAATGGATGGTAGAATGTTATAATGGATGTTAGAATGAATATTAGAATGTTAGAATGGATGTTAGAATGTTATAATGGATGTTATAATGTATATTAGAATGTTAAAAAGTATGTTAGAATGTTATAATGGATGTTAGAATGTATATTAGAATGTTAGAATGTATGTTAGAATGTTATAATGGATGTTAGAATGTATATTAGAATGTTAGAATGTATGTTAGAATGTTATTATGGATGTTAGAATGTTATAATTGATGTTAGAATGTATATTAGAATGTTATAATGTATATTAGAATGTTATATTGGATGTTAGAATGTATATTAGATTGTTATAATGTATGTTAGAATGTTATATTGGATGTTAGAATGTATATTAGAATGTTATAATGTATGTTAGAATGTTATAAAGGATGTTAGAATGTTATAATGGATGTTAGAATGTATATTATAATGTTAGAATGTATGTTAGAATGTTATTATGGATGTTAGAATGTTATAATGGATGTTAGAATGTATATTAGAAAGTTATAATGTATGTTAGAATGTTATTTTGGATGTTAAAATGTATTTTAGATTGTTATAATGTATGTTAGAATGTTATAATAGATGTTAGAATGTATATTAGAATGTTATAATGTATGTTACAATGTTATAATGTATGTTAGAATGTTATAATGGATGTTATAATGTATACTAGAATGTTATAATGTATTTTAGATTGTAATAATGTATGTTCGAATGTTATAATGGATGTTAGAAAGTATATTAGAATGTTATAATGTATGTTACAATGTTATAATGTATGTTAGAATGTTATAATGGATGTTAGAATGTATATTAGAATGTTATAATGTATGTTAGAATGTTACAATGGATGATAGAATGTTATAATTTATGTTATAATGAATATTAGAATGTTATAATGGATGTTAGAATGTATATTAGAATGTTAGAATGTTATAATGGATGTTAGAATGTATATTAGAATGTTAGAATGTATGTTAGAATGTTATTATGGATGTTAGAATGTTATAATTGATGTTAGAATGTATATTAGAATGTTATAATGTATGTTAGAATGTTATTATGGATGTTAGAATGTTATAATGGAAGTTAGAATGTTATAATGGATGTTAAAATATTATAATGGAAATTATAATGTATATTAGAATGTTAAAATGGATGATTGAATGTTATAATTGATGTTAGAATGTATATTAGAATGTTAGAATGTATGTTAGAATGTTATAATGGATGTTAGAATGTATATTACAAAGTTATAATGTATGTTAGAATGTTATAATGGATGTTTGAATGTATTTTAGATTGTTATAATGTATGATAGAATGTTATAATGGATATTAGAATGTATATTAGAATATTATAATGTATGTTACAATGCTATAATGTATGTTAGAATGTTATAATGGATGTTAAAATGTATACTAGAATGTTATAATGTATGTTAGAATGTATATTAGAATGTTATAATGTATGGTAGAATGTTATAATGGATGTTAGAATGTATATTAGATTGTTATAATGTATGTTAGAATGTTATAATGGATGTTAGAATGTATATTAGAATGTTATAATGTATGATAGAATGTTTTAATGGATATTAGAATGTATATTAGAATGTTATAATGTATGTTAGAATGTTATAATGGATGTTATAATGAATATTAGAATGTTAGAATGGATGTTAGAATGTTATAATGGATGTTATAATGTATATTAGAATGTTATAATGTATGTTAGAATGCATGTTAGAATGTATATTAGAATATTATAGTGTATGTTAGAATGTTATAATGGATGTTAGAATGTATATTAGAATGTTATAATGGATGTTAGAATATTATAATGGATGTTATAATGTATATTAGAATGTTAAAAAGTATGTTAGAATGTTATAATGGATGTTAGAATGTATATTAGAATGTTAGAATGTATGTTAGAATGTTATAATGGATGTTAGAATGTATATTAGAATGTTAGAATGTATGTTAGAATGTTATTATGGATGTTAGAATGTTATAATTGATGTTAGAATGTATATTAGAATGTTATAATGTATATTAGAATGTTATATTGGATGTTAGAATGTATATTAGATTGTTATAATGTATGTTAGAATGTTATATTGGATGTTAGAATGTATATTAGAATGTTATAATGTATGTTAGAATGTTATAAAGGATGTTAGAATGTTATAATGGATGTTAGAATGTATATTATAATGTTAGAATGTATGTTAGAATGTTATTATGGATGTTAGAATGTTATAATGGATGTTAGAATGTATATTAGAAAGTTATAATGTATGTTAGAATGTTATTTTGGATGTTAAAATGTATTTTAGATTGTTATAATGTATGTTAGAATGTTATAATAGATGTTAGAATGTATATTAGAATGTTATAATGTATGTTACAATGTTATAATGTATGTTAGAATGTTATAATGGATGTTATAATGTATACTAGAATGTTATAATGTATTTTAGATTGTAATAATGTATGTTCGAATGTTATAATGGATGTTAGAAAGTATATTAGAATGTTATAATGTATGTTACAATGTTATAATGTATGTTAGAATGTTATAATGGATGTTAGAATGTATATTAGAATGTTATAATGTATGTTAGAATGTTACAATGGATGATAGAATGTTATAATGGATGTTATAATGAATATTAGAATGTTATAATGGATGTTAGAATGTTATAATGGATGTTATAATGTATATTAGAATGTTATAATGTATGTTAGAATGCATGTTAGAATGTATATTAGAATATTATAATGTATGTTAAAATGTTATAATGGATGTTAGAATGTATATTAGAATATTATAATGGATGTTAGAATATTATAATGGATGTTAGATTATTATAATGGATGTTATAATGTATATTAGAATGTTAAAATGGATGTTAGAATGTTATAATGGATGTTATAATGAATATTAGAATGTTATAATGGATGTTAGAATGTTATAATGGATGTTATAATGTATATTAGAATGTTATAATGTATGTTAGAATGCATGTTAGAATGTATATTAGAATATTATAATGTATGTTAAAATGTTATAATGGATGTTAGAATGTATATTAGAATATTATAATGGATGTTAGAATATTATAATGGATGTTAGATTATTATAATGGATGTTATAATGTATATTAGAATGTTAAAATGGATGTTAGAATGTTATAATTGATTTTAGAATGTATATCAGAATGTTAAAAAGTATGTTAGAATGTTATAATGGATGTTAGAATGTATATTAGAATGTTAGAATGTATGTTAGAATGTTATAATGGATGTTAGAATGTATATTAGAATGTTAGAATGTATGTTAGAATGTTATTATGGATGTTAGAATGTTATAATTGATGTTAGAATGTATATTAGAATGTTATAATGTATGTTAGAATGTTATAATTGATGTTAGAATGTATATTAGACTGTTATAATGTATGTTAGAATGTTATAATGGATGTTAAAATGTATATTAGAATGTTATAATGTATGTTAGGATGTTATAATGTATGTTAGAATGTTATAATGGATGTTAGAATGTATATTAGATTGTTATAATGTATGTTAGAATGTTATAATGGATGTTAGAATGTATATTAGAATGTTATAATGTATGTTAGAATGTTATAATGGATGTTAGAATGTATATTAGAATGTTATAATGTATGTTAGAATGTTACAATGGATGATAGAATGTTATAATGGATGTTATAATGAATATTAGAATGTTAGAATGGATGTTAGAATGTTATAATGGATGTTATAATGTATATTAGAATGTTATAATGTATGTTAGAATGCATGTTAGAATGTATATTAGAATATTATAATGTATGTTTGAATGTTATAATGGATGTTAGAATGTATATTAGAATGTTATAATGTATGTTACAATGTTATAATGGATGTTAGAATGTTATAATGGATGTTAGAATGTATATTAGAATGGTATAATGTATGTTACAATGTTATAATGGATGTTAGAATGTTATAATGGATGTTAGAATGTATATTAGGATGTTGTAATGTATGTTAGAATGTTATAATGGATGTTAGAATGTTATAATGGATGTTATAATGAAAATTAGAATGTTATAATGTATGATAGAATGCTTGTTAGAATGTATATTAGAATGTTTTAGTGTATTTTAGAATGTTATAATGGATGTTAGAATGTATATTAGAATATTATAATGGATGTTAGAATGTTATAATGGATGATAGTACATTATAATGGATGTTATAATATATATTAGAATGTTATAATGTATGTTAGAATGTTACAATGGATGTTAGAATGTATATTAGATTGTTATAATGTATGTTAGAATGTTATAATGGATGTTAGAATGTATATTAGAATGTTATAATGTATGTTACAATGTTATAATGGATGTTAGAATGTTATAATGGACGTTAGAATGTATATTAGAATGTTATAATGTATGTTAGAATGTTATAATGGATGTTAGAATGTTATAATGGATGTTACAATGTATATTAGAATGTTGTAATGTATGTTAAAATGTTATAATGGATGTTAGAATGTTATAATGGATGTTATAATGAATATTAGAATGTTAGAATGGATGTAAGAATGTTAGAATGGATGTTAGAATGTATATTAGAATGTTATAATGTATGTTAGAATGCATGTTAGAATGTATATTAGAATATTATAGTGTATGTTAGAATGTTATAATGGATGTTAGAATGTATATTAGAATGTTAGAATGTATGTTAGAATGTTATTATGGATGTTAGAATGTTATAATTGATGTTAGAATGTATATTAGAATGTTATAATGTATATTAGAATGTTATATTGGATGTTAGAATGTATATTAGATTGTTATAATGTATGTTAGAATGTTATATTGGATGTTAGAAATTATATTAGAATGTTATAATGTATGTTAGAATGTTATAAAGGATGTTAGAATGTTATAATGGATGTTAGAATGTGTATTATAATGTTAGAATGTATGTTATAATGTTATTATGGATGTTAGAATGTTATAATGGATGTTAAAATGTATATTAGAAAGTTATAATGTATGTTAGAATGTTATTTTGGATGTTAAAATGTATTTTAGATTGTTATAATGTATGTTAGAATGTTATAATAGATGTTAGAATGTATATTAGAATGTTA
This sequence comes from Taudactylus pleione, assembly GCA_031769625.1. Taxonomy (NCBI): domain Eukaryota; kingdom Metazoa; phylum Chordata; class Amphibia; order Anura; family Myobatrachidae; genus Taudactylus; species Taudactylus pleione. The sequence continues at coordinate 5,218 of JAUIMM010001216.1, forward strand.
TAATGTATGTTACAATGTTATAATGTATGTTAGAATGTTATAATGGATGTTAGAATGTATATTAGAATGTTATAATGTATGTTAGAATGTTACAATGGATGATAGAATGTTATAATGGATGTTATAATGAATATTAGAATGTTAGAATGGATGTTAGAATGTTATAATGGATGTTATAATGTATATTAGAATGTTATAATGTATGTTAGAATGCATGTTAGAATGTATATTAGAATATTATAATGTATGTTAGAATGTTATAATGGATGTTAGAATGTATATTAGAATATTATAATGGATGTTAGAATATTATAATGGATGTTAGATTATTATAATGGATGTTATAATGTATATTAGTATGTTAAAATGGATGTTAGAATGTTACAATTGAATTTAGAATGTATATCAGAATGTTAAAATGTATGTTAGAATGTTATAATGGATGTTAGAATGTATATTAGTATGTTAGAATGTATGTTAGAATGTTATTATGGATGTTAGAATGTATATTAGAATGTTAGAATGTATGTTAGAATGTTATTATGGATGTTAGAATGTTAAAATTGATGTTAGAATGTATATTAGAATGTTATAATGTATGTTAGAATGTTATAATTGATGTTAGAATGTATATTAGATTGTTATAATGTATGTTAGAATGTTATAATGGATGTTAAAATGTATATTAGAATGTTATAATGTATGTTAGGATGTTATAATGTATGTTAGAATGTTATAATGGATGTTAGAATGTATATTAGATTGTTATAATGTATGTTAGAATGTTATAATGGATGTTAGAATGTATATTAGAATGTTATAATGTATGTTAGAATGTTATAATGGATATTAGAATGTTATATTGGATGTTAGAATGTATATTAGATTGTTATAAGGTATGTTAGAATGTTATATTGGATGTTAGAATGTATATTAGAATGTTATAATGTATGTTAGAATGTTATAAAGGATGTTAGAATGTTATAATGGATGTTAGAATGTATATTATAATGTTAGAATGTATGTTAGAATGTTATTATGGATGTTAGAATGTTATAATGGATGTTAGAATGTATATTAGAAAGTTATAATGTATGTTAGAATGTTATTTTGGATGTTAAAATGTATTTAGATTGTTATAATGTATGTTAGAATGTTATAATAGATGTTAGAATGTATATTAGAATGTTATAATGTATGTTACAATGTTATAATCTATGTTAGAATGTTATAATGGATGTTATAATGTATACTAGAATGTTATAATGTATTTTAGATTGTAATAATGTATGTTCGAATGTTATAATGGATGTTAGAATGTATATTAGAATGTTATAATGTATGTTACAATGTTATAATGTATGTTAGAATGTTATAATGGTTGTTAGAATGTATATTAGAATGTTATAATGTATGTTAGAATGTTACAATGGATGATAGAATGTTTTAATGGAAGTTATAATGAATATTAGAATGTTAGAATGAATGTTAGAATGTTATAATGGATGTTATAATGTATATTAGAATGTTATAATGTATGTTAGAATGCATGTTAGAATGTATATTAGAATATTATAATGTATGTTAGAATGTTATAATGGATGTTAGAATGTATATTAGAATATTATAATGGATGTTAGAATATTATAATGGATGTTAGATTATTATAATGGATGTTATAATGTATATTAGAATGTTAAAATGGATGTTAGAATGTTATAATTGATTTTAGAATGTATATCAGAATGTTAAAAAGTATGTTAGAATGTTATAATGGATGTTAGAATGTATATTAGAATGTTAGAATGTATGTTAGAATGTTATAATGGATGTTAGAATGTATATTAGAATGTTAGAATGTATGTTAGAATGTTATTATGGATGTTAGAATGTTATAATTGATGTTAGAATGTATATTAGAATGTTATAATGTATGTTAGAATGTTATAATTGATGTTAGAATGTATAGTAGATTGTTATAATGTATGTTAGAATGTTATAATGGATGTTAAAATGTATATTAGAATGTTATAATGTATGTTAGGATGTTATAATGTATGTTAGAATGTATGTTAGAATGTATATTAGATTGTTATAATGTATGTTAGAATGTTATAATGGATGTTAGAATGTATATTAGAATGTTATAATGTATGTTACAAAGTTATAATGGATGTTAGAATGTTTTAATGGATGTTAGAATGTATATTAGAATGTTATAATGTATGTTAGAATGTTATAATGGATGTTAGAATGTTATAATGGATGTTAGAATGGATATTAGAATGTTATAATGTATGTTAGAATGTTATAATGGATGTTAGAATGTTATAATGGATGTTATAATGAATATTAGAATGTTATATTGTATGTTAGAATGCATGTTAGAATGTATATTAGAATGTTTTAGTGTATTTTAGAATGTTATAATGGATGTTAGAATGTATATTAGAATATTATAATGGATGTTTCGAATGTTATAATGGATGTTAGTACATTTTAATGGATGTTATAATATATATTAGAATGTTATAAATGATGTTAGAATGTATATTAGATTGTTATAATGTATGTTAGAATGTTATAATGGATGTTAGAATGTTATTAGAATGTTATAATGTATGTTACAATGTTATAATGGATGTTAGAATGTATATTAGAATGTTATAATGTATGTTAGAATGTTATAATGGATGTTAGAATGTTATAATGGATGTTAGAATGTATATTAGAATGTTGTAATGTATGTTAGAATGTTATAATGGATGGCAGAATGTTATAATGGATGTTAGAATGAATATTAGAATGTTAGAATGGATGTTAGAATGTTATAATGGATGTTATAATGTATATTAGAATGTTATAATGTATGTTAGAATGCATGTTACAATGTATATTAGAATATTATAGTGTATGTTAGAATGTTATAATGGATGTTAGAATGTATATTAGAATGTTATAATGGATGTTAGAATATTATAATGGATGTTATAATGTATATTAGAATGTTAAAAAGTATGTTAGAATGATATAATGGATGTTAGAATGTATATTAGAATGTTAGAATGTATATTAGAATGTTATAATGTATGTTAGAATGCATGTTAGAATGTATATTAGAATATTATAATGTATGTTAAAATGTTATAATGGATGTTAGAATGTATATTAGAATATTATAATGGATGTTAGAATATTATAATGGATGTTAGATTATTATAATGGATGTTATAATGTATATTAGAATGTTAAAATGGATGTTAGAATGTTATAATTGATTTTAGAATGTATATCAGAATGTTAAAAAGTATGTTAGAATGTTATAATGGATGTTAGAATGTATATTAGAATGTTAGAATGTATGTTAGAATGTTATAATGGATGTTAGAATGTATATTAGAATGTTAGAATGTACGTTAGAATGTTATTATGGATGTTAGAATGTTATAATTGATGTTAGAATGTATATTAGAATGTTATAATGTATGTAAGAATGTTATAATTGATGTTAGAATGTATATTAGATTGTTATAATGTATGTTAGAATGTTATAATGGATGTTAAAATGTATATTAGAATGTTATAATGTATGTTAGGATGTTATAATGTATGTTAGAATGTTATAATGGATGTTAGAATGTATATTAGATTGTTATAATGTATGTTAGAATGTTATAATGGATGTTAGAATGTATATTAGAATGTTATAATGTATGTTAGAATGTTATAATGGATATTAGAATGTTATATTGGATGTTAGAATGTATATTAGATTGTTATAAGGTATGTTAGAATGTTATATTGGATGTTAGAATGTATATTAGAATGTTATAATGTATGTTAGAATGTTTTAAAGGATGTTAGAATGTTATAATGGATGTTAGAATGTATATTATAATGTTAGAATGTATGTTAGAATGTTATTATGGATGTTAGAATGTTATAATGGTTGTTAAAATGTATATTAGAAAGTTATAATGTATGTTAGAATGTTATTTTGGATGTTAAAATGTATTTTAGATTGTTAAAATGTATGTTAGAATGTTATAATAGATGTTAGAATGTATATTAGAATGTTAGAATGTATGTTACAATGTTATAATGTATGTTAGAATGTTATAATGGATGTTATAATGTATACTAGAATGTTATAATGTATTTTAGATTGTAATAATGTATGTTCAAAAGTTATAATGGATGTTAGAATGTATATTAGAATGTTATAATGTATGTTACAATGTTATAATGTATGTTAGAATGTTATAATTGATTTTAGAATGTATATCAGAATGTTAAAAAGTATGTTAGAATGTTATAATGGATGTTAGAATGTATATTAGAATGTCAGATTGTATGTTAGAATGTTATAATGGATGTTAGAATGTATATTAGAAAGTTAGAATGTATGTTAGAATGTTATTATGGATGTTAGAATGTTATAATTGATGTTAGAATGTATATTAGAATGTTATAATGTATGTTAGAATGTTATAATGGATGTTAGAATGTTATAATGGATGTTAGAATGTATATTAGATTGTTATAATGTATGTTAGAATGTTATAGTGGATGTTAGAATGTATATTAGAATGTTATATTGTATGTTACAATGTTATAATGGATGTTAGAATGTTATAATGGATGTTAGAATGTATATTAGAATGTTATAATGTATGTTACAATGTTATAATGGATGTTAGAATGTTATAATGGATGTTAGAATGTATGTTAGAATGTTATAATGGATGTTAGAATGTATATTATAATGTTAGAATGTATGTTAGAATGTTATAATGTTTGTTAGAATGTTATAATGGATGTTAGAATGTATATTAGATTGTTATAATGTATGTTAGAATGTTATATTGGATGTTAGAAAGTATATTAGAATGTTATAATGTATGTTAGAATGTTATAATGGATGTTATAATGTCTATTAGAATGTTATAATGTATATTAGAATGTTAGAATGGATGTTAGAATGTATATTAGAATGTTATAATGTATGTTAGAATGTTATTATGGATGTTAGAATGTTAGAATGGATGTTAGAATTGATGTTAGAATGTTAGAATGGATGTTTTAAAGTATATTAGAATGATAGAATTGATGTTAGAATGTTATAATGGATGTTATAATATATATTAGAATGTTATAATGTATGTTAGAATGTTATAATGGATATTAGAATGTATATTAGAATGTTATAATGGATGTTAGAATATTATAATGGATGTTATAATGTATATTAGAATGTTAAAATGGATGTTAGAATGTTATAATTGATTTTAGAATGTATATTAGAAAGTTATAATGTATGTTAGAATGTTATTTTGGATGTTAAAATGTATTTTAGATTGTTATAATGTATGTTACAATGTTATAATAGATGTTACAATGTATATTAGAATGTTATAATGTATGTTACAATGTTATAATGTATGTTAGAATGTTATAATGGATGTTTTAATGTATACTAGAATGTTATAATGTATTTTAGATTGTAATAATGTATGTTCGAATGTTATAATGGATGTTAAAATGTATATTAGTATGTTATAATGTATGTTACAATGTTATAATGTATGTTAGAATGTTAAAATGGATGTTAGAATGTTATAATTGATTTTAGAATGTATATCAGAATGTTAAAAAGTATGTTAGAATGTTATAATGGATGTTAGAATGTATATAAGAATGTTAGAATGTATGTTAGAATGTTATAATGGATGTTAGAATGTATATTAGAATGTTAGAATGTATGTTAGAATGTTATTATGGATGTTAGAATGTTATAATTAATGTTAGAATGTATATTAGAATGTTATAATGTTTGTTAGAATGTTATAATGGATGTTAGAATGTACATTAGATTGTTATAATGTATGTTAGAATGTTATAATGGATGTTAAAATGTATATTAGAATGTTATAATGTATGTTAGGATGTTATAATGGATGTTAGAATGTTATAATGGATGTTAGAATGTATATTAGAATGTTAGAATGTATGTTAGAATGTTATTATGGATGTTAGAATGTTATAATGGATGTTAGAATGTATATTAGAATGTTATAATGTATGTTAGAATGTTATAATGGATGTTAGAATGTTATAATGGATGTTAGAATGTATATTAGAATGTTGTAATGTATGTTAGAATGTTATAATGGATGTTAGAATGTTATAATTGATGTTAGAATGTATATTAGAATGTTATAATGTATGTTAGAATGTTATAATGGATGTTAGAATGTTATAATGGATGTTAGAATGTATATTAGATTGTTATAATGTATGTTAGAATGTTATAGTGGATGTTAGAATGTATATTAGAATGTTATATTGTATGTTACAATGTTATAATGGATGTTAGAATGTTATAATGGATGTTAGAATGTATATTAGAATGTTATAATGTATGTTACAATGTTATAATGGATGTTAGAATGTTATAATGGATGTTAGAATGTATGTTAGAATGTTATAATGGATGTTAGAATGTATATTATAATGTTAGAATGTATGTTAGAATGTTATAATGTTTGTTAGAATGTTATAATGGATGTTAGAATGTATATTAGATTGTTATAATGTATGTTAGAATGTTATATTGGATGTTAGAAAGTATATTAGAATGTTATAATGTATGTTAGAATGTTATAATGGATGTTATAATGTCTATTAGAATGTTATAATGTATATTAGAATGTTAGAATGGATGTTAGAATGTATATTAGAATGTTATAATGTATGTTAGAATGTTATTATGGATGTTAGAATGTTAGAATGGATGTTAGAATTGATGTTAGAATGTTAGAATGGATGTTTTAAAGTATATTAGAATGATAGAATTGATGTTAGAATGTTATAATGGATGTTATAATATATATTAGAATGTTATAATGTATGTTAGAATGTTATAATGGATATTAGAATGTATATTAGAATGTTATAATGGATGTTAGAATATTATAATGGATGTTATAATGTATATTAGAATGTTAAAATGGATGTTAGAATGTTATAATTGATTTTAGAATGTATATTAGAAAGTTATAATGTATGTTAGAATGTTATTTTGGATGTTAAAATGTATTTTAGATTGTTATAATGTATGTTAAAATGTTATAATAGATGTTACAATGTATATTAGAATGTTATAATGTATGTTACAATGTTATAATGTATGTTAGAATGTTATAATGGATGTTTTAATGTATACTAGAATGTTATAATGTATTTTAGATTGTAATAATGTATGTTCGAATGTTATAATGGATGTTAAAATGTATATTAGTATGTTATAATGTATGTTACAATGTTATAATGTATGTTAGAATGTTAAAATGGATGTTAGAATGTTATAATTGATTTTAGAATGTATATCAGAATGTTAAAAAGTATGTTAGAATGTTATAATGGATGTTAGAATGTATATAAGAATGTTAGAATGTATGTTAGAATGTTATAATGGATGTTAGAATGTATATTAGAATGTTAGAATGTATGTTAGAATGTTATTATGGATGTTAGAATGTTATAATTAATGTTAGAATGTATATTAGAATGTTATAATGTTTGTTAGAATGTTATAATGGATGTTAGAATGTACATTAGATTGTTATAATGTATGTTAGAATGTTATAATGGATGTTAAAATGTATATTAGAATGTTATAATGTATGTTAGGATGTTATAATGGATGTTAGAATGTTATAATGGATGTTAGAATGTATATTAGAATGTTAGAATGTATGTTAGAATGTTATTATGGATGTTAGAATGTTATAATGGATGTTAGAATGTATATTAGAATGTTATAATGTATGTTAGAATGTTATAATGGATGTTAGAATGTTATAATGGATGTTAGAATGTATATTAGAATGTTGTAATGTATGTTAGAATGTTATAATGGATGTTAGAATGTATATTAGAATGTTATAATGTATGTTAGAATGTTAGAATGGATGTTAGAATGTTATAATGGATGTTATAATGAATATTAGAATGTAAGAATGGATGTTAGAATGTTATAATGGATGTAAAAATGTATGTTAGAATGTTATAATGTATGTTAGAAAGCATGATAGAATGTAAATTAGAATATTATAATGTATGTTAGAATGTTATAATGGATGTTAGAATATTATAATGGATGTTAGAATATTATAATTGATGTTATAATGTATATTAGAATGTTAAAAAGTATGTTAGAATGTTATAATGGATGTTAGAATGTTATAATGGATGTTAGTACATTATAATGGATGTTATAATATATATTAGAATGTTATAATGTATGTTAGAATGTTATAATGGATGTTAAAATGTATATTAGAATGTTATAATGTATGTTAGAATGTTATAATGGATGTTAGAATGTTATAATGGATGTTAGAATGTATATTGGAATGTTCTAATGTATGTTAGAATGTTATAATGGATGTTAGAATGTTATAATGGATGTTTATAATGAATATTAGAATGTTAGAATGGATGTTATAATGTTATAATGGATGTTATAATGAATATTAGAATGTTATAATGTATGTTAGAATGCATGTTAGAATGTATATTAGAATATTATAGTGTATGTTAGAATGTTATAATGGATGTTAGAATGTATATTAGAATGTTATAATGGATGTTAGAATATTATAATGGATGTTATAATGTATATTAGAATGTTAAAAAGTATGTAAGAATGTTATAATGGATGTTAGAATGTATATTAGAATGTTAGAATGTATGTTACAATGTTATAATGGATGTTAGAATGTATATTAGAATGTTAGAATGTATGTTAGAATGTTATTATGGATGTTAGAATGTTATAATTGATGTTAGAATGTATATTAGAATGTTATAATGTATGTTAGAATGTTATATTGGATGTTAGAATGTATATTAGATTGTTATAATGTATGTTAGAATGTTATATTGGATGTTAGAATGTATATTAGAATGTTATAATGTATGTTAGAATGTTATAAAGGATGTTAGAATGTTATATTGGATGTTAGAATGTATATTATAATGTTAGAATGTATATTAGAATGTTTTAGTGTATTTTAGAATGTTATAATGGATGTTAGAATGTTATAATGGATGTTAGTACATTATATTGGATGTTATAATATATATTAGAATGTTATAATGTATGTTAGAATGTTATAATGGATGTTAGAATGTATATTAGATTGTTATAATGTATGTTAGAATGTTATAATGGATGTTAGAATGTATTTTAGAATGTTATAATGTATGTTACAATGTTATAATGGATGTTAGAATGTTATAATGGATGTTAGAATGTATATTAGAATGTTATAATGTATGTTAGAATGTTATAATGGATGTTAGAATGTTATAATGGATGTTAGATGGTATATTGGAATGTTCTAATGTATGTTAGAATGTTATAATGGATGTTAGAATGTTATAATGGATGTTATAATGAATATTAGAATGTTAGAATGGATGTTAGAATGTTATAATGGATGTTATAATAAATATTAGAATGTTATAATGTATGTTAGAATGCATGTTAGAATGTATATTAGAATATTATAGTGTATGTTAGAATGTTATAATGGATGTTAGAATGTATATTAGAATGTTATAATGGATGTTAGAATATTATAATGGATGTTATAATGTATATTAGAATGTTAAAAAGTATGTAAGAATGTTATAATGGATGTTAGAATGTATATTAGAATGTTAGAATGTATGTTAGAATGTTATAATGGATGTTAGAATGTATATTAGATTGTTATAATGTATGTTAGAATGTTATATTGGATGTTAGAATGTATATTAGAATGTTATAATGTATGTTAGAATGTTATAAAGGATTTTAGAATGTTATATTGGATGTTAGAATGTATATTATAATGTTAGAATGTATGTTAGAATGTTATTATGGATGTTAGAATGTTATAATGGATGTTAGAATGTATATTAGAAAGTTATAATGTATGTTAGAATGTTATTTTGGATGTTAAAATGTATTTTAGATTGTTATAATGTATGTTAGAATGTTATAATAGATGTTAGAATGTATATTAGAATGTTATAATGTATGTTACAATGTTATAATGTATGTTAGAATGTTATAATGGATGTTATAATGTATACTAGAATGTTATAATGTATTTTAGATTGAAATAATGTATGTTCGAATGTTATAATGGATGTTAGAATGTATATTAGAATGTTATAATGTATGTTACAATGTTATAATGTATGTTAGAATGTTATAATGGATGTTAGAATGTATATTAGAATGTTAGAATGTATGTTAGAATGTTATAATGGATGTTATAATGTATATTAGAATGTTAGAATGTATGTTAGAATGCATGTTAGAATGTATATTAGAATATTATAATGTATGTTAGAATGTTATAATGGATGTTAGAATGTATAATAGAATGTTATAATGGATGTTAAAATATTATTATGGATGTTAGAATGTTATAATGGATGTTAGAATGTATATTAGAATGTTAGAATGTATGTTAGAATGTTATAATGGATGTTAGAATGTATATTAGAATGTTAGAATGTATGTTAGAATGTTATTATGGATGTTAGAATGTTAGAATTGATGTTAGAATGTATATTAGAATGTTATAATGTATGTTAGAATGTTACAATGGATGTTAGAATGTATATTAGATTGTTATAATGTATATTAGAATGTTATAATGGATGTTAAAATGTATATTAGAATGTTATAATGTATGTTAGAATGTTAGAATGGATGTTAGGATGTATATTAGATTGTTATAATGTATGTTAGGATGTTATAATGTATGTTAGAATGTTATAATGGATGTTAGAATGTATATTAGATTGTTATAATGTATGTTAGAATGTTATAATGGATGTTAGAATGTATATTAGAATGTTATAATGTATGTTACAATGTTATAATGGATGTTAAAATGTTATAATGGATGTTAGAATGTATATTAGAATGTTATAATGTATGTTAGAATGTTATAATGGATGTTAGAATGTTATAATGGATGTTAGAATGTATATTAGAATGTTGTAATGTATGTTAGAATGTTATAATGGATGTTAGAATGTTATAATGGATGTTATAATGAATATTAGAATGTTATAATGTATGTTAGAATGCATGTTATAATGTATATTAGAATGTTTTAGTGTATTTTAGAATGTTATAATGGATGTTAGAATGTATATTAGAATATTATAATGGATGTTAGAATGTTATAATGGATGTTAGTACATTATAATGGATGTTATAATATATATTAGAATGTTATAATGTATGTTAGAATGTTATAATGGTTGTTAGAATGTATATTAGATTGTTATAATGTATGTTAGAATGTTATAATGGATGTTAGAATGTATATTAGAATGTTATAATGTATGTTACAATGTTATAATGGATGTTAGAATGTTATAATGGATGTTAGAATGTATATTAGAATGTTATAATGTATGTTAGAATGTATATTAGATTGTTATAATGTAAGTTAGAATTTTCTAATGGATATTAGAATGTATATTAGAATGTTATAATGTATGTTAGAATGTTATAATGGATATTAGAACGTATACTAGAATGTTATAATGTATGTTAGAATGTTATTATGGATGTTAGAATGTTAGAATGAATGTTAGAATTGATGTTAGAATGTTAGAATGGATGTTTTAATGCAAATTAGAATGATAGAATGGATGTTATAATGTTATAATGGATGTTAGAATGTATATTAGAATGTTATAATGTATGTTAGAATGCATGTTAGAATGTATATTAGAATGTTATAGTGTATTTTAGAATGTTATAATGGATGTTAGAATGTATATTAGAATATTATAATGGATGTTAGAATGTTATAATGGATGTTAGAATATTATAATGGATGTTATAATGTATTTTTGAATGTTAAAATGGATGTTAGAATGTTATAATTGATTTTAGAATGTATATTAGAATGTTAAAAAGTATGTTAGAATGTTATAATGGATGTTAGAATGTATATTAGAATGATAGAATGTATGTTAGAATGTTATAATGGATGTTAGAATGTATATTAGAATGTTAGAATGTATGTTAGAATGTTATTATGGATGTTAGAATGTTATAATTGATGTTAGAATGTATATTAGAATGTTATAATGTATGTTAGAATGTTATATTGGATGTTAGAACGTATATTAGATTGTTATAATGTATGTTAGAATGTTATATTGGATGTTAGAATGTATATTAGAATGTTATAATGTATGTTAGAATGTTATAAAGGATGTTAGAATGTTATAATGGATGTTAGAATGTATATTATAATGTTAGAATGTATGTTAGAATGTTATTATGGATGTTAGAATGTTATAATGGATGTTAGAATGTATATTAGAAAGTTATAATGTATGTTAGAATGTTATTTTGGATGTTAAAATGTATTTTAGATTGTTATAATGTATGTTAGAATGTTATAATAGATGTTAGAATGTATATTAGATGTTATAATGTATGTTACAATGTTATAATGTATGTTAGAATGTTATAATGGATGTTATAATGTTAACTAGAATGTTATAATGTATTTTAGATTGTAATAATGTATGTTCGAATGTTATAATGGATGTTAGAATGTATATTAGAATGTTATAATGTATGTTACAATGTTATAATGTATGTTAGAATGTTATAATGGATGTTAGAATGTATATTAGAATGTTATTATGTATGTTAGAATTTTACAATGGATGATAGAATGTATATTAGAATGTTATAATGTATGTTAGAATGCATGTTAGAATGTATATTAGAATATTATAATGTATGCTAGAATGTTATAATGGATGTTAGAATGTATATTAGAATGTTATAATGGATGTTAGAATATTATAATGGATGTTAGATTATTATAATGGATGTAATAATGTATATTAGAATGTTAAAATGGATGTTAGAATGTTATAATTGATTTTAGAATGTATATCAGAATGTTAAAAAGTATGTTAGAATGTTATAATGGATGTTAGAATGTATATTAGAATGTTAGAATGTATGTTAGAATGTTATTATGGATGTTATAATGTTATAATTGATGTTAGAATGTATATTAGAATGTTAGAATGTATGTTAGAATGTTATAATGGATGTTAGAATGTATATTAGATTGTTATAATGTATGTTAGAATGTTATAATGGATGTTAAAATGTATATTAGAATGTTATAATGTATGTTAGGATGTTATAATGGATGTTAGAATGTTATAATGGATGTTAGAATGTATATTAGAATGCTAGAATGTATGTTAGAATGTTATTATGGATGTTAGAATGTTATAATGGATGTTAGAATGTATATTAGAAAGTTATAATGTATGTTAGAATGTTATTATGGATGTTAGAATGTTATAATAGATGTTAGAATGTATATTAGAATGTTATAATGTATGTTACAATGTTATAATGTATGTTAGAATGTTAGAATGGATGTTATAATGAATACTAGAATGTTATAATGTATGTTCGAATGTATATTAAAATGTTATAATGTATGTTAGAATGTATATTAGATTGTTATAATATAAGTTAGAATTTTCTAATGGATATTAGAATGTATATTAGAATGATAGAATGAATGTTATAATGTTATAATGGATGTTAGAATGTATATTAGAATGTTATAATGTATGTAAGAATGCATGTTAGAATGTATATTAGAATGTTATAGTGTATTTTAGAATGTTATAATGGATGTTAGAATGTATATTAGAATATTATAATGGATGTTAGAATGTTATAATGGATGTTAAAATATTATAATGGATGTTACAATATATATTAGAATGTTATAATGTATGTTAGAATGTTATAATGTATGTTAGAATGTATATTAGATTGTTATAATGTATGTTAGAATGTTATAATGTATGTTAGAATGTTATAATGGATGTTAGAATGTATATTAGATTGTTATAATGTATGTTAGAATGTTATAATGGATGTTAGAATGTATATTATAATGTTATAATGTATGTTAGAATGTTATAATGGATGTTAGAATGTTATAATGGATGTTAGAATGTATATTAGAATGTTATAATGTATGTTAGAATGTTATAATGGATGTTAGAATGTTATATTGGATGTTAGAATGTATATTAGAATGTTGTAATGTATGTTAGAATGTTATAATGGATGTTAGAATGTTATAATGGATGTTATAATGAATATTAGAATGTTATAATGTATGTTAGAATGTATGTTAGAATGTATATTAGAATGTTTTAGTGTATTTTAGAATGTTATAATGGATGTTAGAATGTTATAATGGATGTTAGTACATTATAATGGATGTTATAATATATATTAGAATGTTATAATTTATGTTAGAATGTTATAATGGATGTTAGAATGTATATTAGATTGTTATAATGTATGTTAGAATGTTATAATGGATGTTAGAATGTATATTAGAATGTTATAATGTATGTTACAATGTTATAATGGATGTTAGAATGTTATAATGGATGTTAGAATGTATATTAGAATGTTATAATGTATGTTAGAATGTTATAATGGATGTTAGAATGTTATAATGGATGTTAGAATGTATATTGGAATGTTCTAATGTATGTTAGAATGTTATAATGGATGTTAGAATGTTATAATGGATGTTTATAATGAATATTAGAATGTTAGAATGGATGTTAGAATGTTATAATGGATGTTATAATGAATATTAGAATGTTATAATGTATGTTAGAATGCATGTTAGAATGTATATTAGAATATTATAGTGTATGTTAGAATGTTATAATGGATGTTAGAATGTATATTAGAATGTTATAATGGATGTTAGAATATTATAATGGATGTTATAATGTATATTAGAATGTTAAAAAGTATGTAAGAATGTTATAATGGATGTTAGAATGTATATTAGAATGTTAGAATGTATGTTAGAATGTTATAATGGATGTTAGAATGTATATTAGAATGTTAGAATGTATGTTAGAATGTTATTATGGATGTTAGAATGTTATAATTGATGTTAGAATGTATATTAGAATGTTATAATGTATGTTAGAATGTTATATTGGATGTTAGAATGTATATTAGATTGTTATAATGTATGTTAGAATGTTATATTGGATGTTAGAATGTATATTAGAATGTTATAATGTATGTTAGAATGTTATAAAGGATGTTAGAATGTTATATTGGATGTTAGAATGTATATTATAATGTTAGAATGTATGTTAGAATGTTATTATGGATGTTAGAATGTTATAATGGATGTTAGAATGTATATTAGAAAGTTATAATGTATGTTAGAATGTTATTTTGGATGTTAAAATGTATTTTAGATTGTTATAATGTATGTTAGAATGTTATAATAGATGTTAGAATGTATATTAGAATGTTATAATGTATGTTACAATGTTATAATGTATGTTAGAATGTTATAATGGATGTTATAATGTATACTAGAATGTTATAATGTATTTTAGATTGAAATAATGTATGTTCGAATGTTATAATGGATGTTAGAATGTATATTAGAATGATATAATGTATGTTACAATGTTATAATGTATGTTAGAATGTTATAATGGATGTTAGAATGTATATTAGAATGTTAGAATGTATGTTAGAATGTTATAATGGATGTTATAATGTATATTAGAATGTTATAATGTATGTTAGAATGCATGTTAGAATGTATATTAGAATATTATAATGTATGTTAGAATGTTATAATGGATGTTAGAATGTATAATAGAATGTTATAATGGATGTTAGAATATTATTATGGATGTTAGAATGTTATAATGGATGTTAGAATGTATATTAGAATGTTAGAATGTATGTTAGAATGTTATAATGGATGTTAGAATGTATATTAGAATGTTAGAATGTATGTTAGAATGTTATTATGGATGTAAGAATGTTAGAATTGATGTTAGAATGTATATTAGAATGTTATAATGTATGTTAGAATGTTACAATGGATGTTAGAATGTATATTAGATTGTTATAATGTATGTTAGAATGTTATAATGGATGTTAAAATGTATATTAGAATGTTATAATGTATGTTAGGATGTTATAATGTATGTTAGAATGTTAGAATGGATGTTACGATGTATATTAGATTGTTATAATGTATGTTAGGATGTTATAATGTATGTTAGAATGTTATAATGGATGTTAGAATGTATTTTAGATTGTTATAATGTATGTTAGAATGTTATAATGGATGTTAGAATGTATATTAGAATGTTATAATGTATGTTACAATGTTATAATGGATGTTATAATGTTATAATGGATGTTAGAATGTATATTAGAATGTTATAATGTATGTTAGAATGTTATAATGGATGTTAGAATGTTATAATGGATGTTAGAATGTATATTAGAATGTTGTAATGTATGTTAGAATGTTATAATGGATGTTAGAATGTATATTAGATTGTTAGAATGTATGTTAGAATGTTATAATGGATGTTAGAATGTATAGTAGAATGTTATAATGTATGTTAGAATGTTATAATGGATATTAGAACGTATATTAGAATGTTATAATGTATGTTTTAATGTTATAATGGATGTTATAATGTCTATTAGAATGTTATTATGTATATTAGAATG
Organism: Taudactylus pleione; assembly: GCA_031769625.1. Taxonomy (NCBI): domain Eukaryota; kingdom Metazoa; phylum Chordata; class Amphibia; order Anura; family Myobatrachidae; genus Taudactylus; species Taudactylus pleione. The sequence continues at coordinate 21,887 of JAUIMM010001216.1, forward strand.
TTATAATGGATGTTAGAATGTTAGAATGGATGTTAGAATGTATATTAGAATGTTAAAATGTATGTTAGAATGTTATTATGGATGTTAGAATGTTAGAATGGATGTTAGAATTGATGTTAGAATGTTAGAATGGATGTTTTAATGTATATTGGAATGATAGAATGGATGTTATAATGTTATAATGGATGTTATAATGTATATTAGAATGTTATAATGTATGTAAGAATGCATGTTAGAATGTATATTAGAATGTTATAGTGTATTTTAGAATGTTATAATGGATGTTAGAATGTATATTAGAATATTATAATGGATGTTAGAATGTTATAATGGATGTTAAAATATTATAATGGATGTTACAATAAATATTAGAATGTTATAATGTATGTTAGAATGTTATAATGTATGTTAGAATGTATATTAGATTGTTATAATGTATGTTAGAATGTTATAATGGATGTTAGAATGTTATAATGGATGTTAGAATGTATATTAGAATGTTATAATGTATGTTAGCATTTACAATGGATGTTAGAATGTTATAATGGATGTTATAATGAATATTAGAATGTTAGAATGGATGTTAGAATGTTAGAATGGAAGTTATAATGTATATTAGAATGTTATAATGTATGTTAGAATGATTCAATGGATGTTAGAATGTTATAATGGATGTTATAATGAATATTAGAATGTTAGAATGGATGTTAGAATGTTAGAATGGATGTTATAATGTATATTAGAATGTTATAATGTATGTTAGAATGCATGTTAGAATGTATATTAGAATATTATAATGTATGTTAGAATGTTATAATGGATGTTAGAATGTATATTAGAATGTTATAATGGATGTTAGAATATTATAATGGATGTTAGACTATTATAATGGATGTTATAATGTATTTTAGAATGTTAAAATGGATGTTAGAATGTTATAATTGATTTTAGAATGTATATTAGAATGTTAAAAAGTATGTTAGAATGTTAGAATGGATGTTAGAATGTATATTAGAATGTTAGAATGTTATAATTGATGTTAGAATGTATATTAGAATGTTAGAATGTATGTTAGAATGTTATTATGGATGTTAGAATGTTATAATTGATGTTAGAATGTATATTAGAATGTTATAATGTATGTTAGAATGTTAGAATGGATGTTAGATTGTATATTAGATTGTTATAATGTATGTTAGATTGTTATATTAGAATGTTATAATGTATGTTAGAATGTTATAATGGAAGTTAGAATGTTAAAATGGATGTTAGAATGTTATTTTGGATGTTAGAATGTATGTTAGAATGTTATAATGGATTTTAGAATGTATATTATAATGTTAGAATGTATGTTAGAATGCTAATATCGATGTTAGAATGTAATAATGGATGTTAGAATGTATATTAGAAAGTTATAATGTATGTTAGAATGTTATTTTGGATGTTAAAATGTATTTTAGATTGTTATAATGTATGTTAGAATGTTATAATAGATGTTAGAATGTATATTAGAATGTTATAATGTATGTTACAATGTTATAATGTATGTTAGAATGTTATAATGGATGTTATAATGTATACTAGAAAGTTATAATGTATTTTAGATTGTAATAATGTATGTTTGAATGTTATAATGGATGTTAGAATGTATATTAGAATGTTATAATGTATGTTACAATGTTATAATGTATGTTAGAATGTGACAATGGATGATAGAATGTTATAATGGATGTTATAATGAATATTAGAATGTTAGAATGGATGTTAGAATGTTATAATGGATGTTATAATGTATATTAGAATGTTATAATGTATGATAGAATGCATAGTAGAATGTATATTAGAATATTATAATGTATGTTAGAATGTTATAATGGATGTTAGAATGTATATTAGAATGTTTTAATGGATGTTAGAATATTATAATGGATGTTAGATTATTATAATGGATGTTATAATGTATATTAGAATATTAAAATGGATGTTAGAATGTTAGAATTGATTTTAGAATGTATATCAGAATGTTAAAAAGTATGTTAGAATGTTATAATGGATGTTAGAATGTATATTAGAATGTTAGAATGTATGTTAGAATGTTATAATGGATGTTAGAATTTATATTAGAATGTTAGAACGTATGTTAGAATGTTATTATGGATGTTAGAATGTAATAATTGATGTTAGAATGTATATTAGAATGTTATAATGTATGTTAGAATGTTATAATGGATGTTAGAATGTATATTGGATTGTTATAATGTATGTTAGAATGTTATAATGGATGTTAGAATGTATTTTAGAATGTTAGAATGTATGTTAGAATGTTATTATGGATGTTAGAATGTATATCAGAATGTTATAATGTATGTTACAATGTTATAATGGATGTTAGAATGTATATTAGAATGTTATAATGTATGTTAGAATGTTACAATGGATGTTAGAATGTTATAATGGATGTTATAATGAATATTAGAATGTTAGAATGGATGTTAGAATGTTATAATGGATGTTATAATGTATATTAGAATGTTATAATGTAAGTTAGAATGCATGTTAGAATGTATATTAGAATATTATAATGTATGTTAGAATGTTATAATGGATGTTAGAATGTATATTAGAATGTTATAATGTATGTTAGCATTTACAATGGATGTTAGAATGTTATAATGGATGTTATAATGAATATTAGAATGTTAGAATGGATGTTAGAATGTTAGAATGGAAGTTATAATGTATATTAGAATGTTATAATGTATGTTAGAATGATACAATGGATGTTAGAATGTTATAATGGATGTTATAATGAATATTAGAATGTTAGAATGGATGTTAGAATGTTAGAATGGATGTTATAATGTATATTAGAATGTTAGAATGGATGTTAGAATGCATGTTAGAATGTATATTAGAATATTATAATGTATGTTAGAATGTTATAATGGATGTTAGAATGTATATTAGAATGTTATAATGGATGTTAGAATATTATAATGGATGTTAGACTATTATAATGGATGTTATAATGTATTTTAGAATGTTAAAATGGATGTTAGAATGTTATAATTGATTTTAGAATGTATATTAGAATGTTAGAATGTATGTTAGAATGTTATTATGGATGTTAGAATGTTATATTTGATGTTAGAATGTATATTAGAATGTTATAATGTATGTTAGAATGTTAGAATGGATGTTAGATTGTATATTAGATTGTTATAATGTATGTTAGAATGTTATATTAGAATGTTATAATGTATGTTAGAATGTTATAATGGAAGTTAGAATGTTAAAATGGATGTTAGAATGTTATTTTGGATGTTAGAATGTATGTTAGAATGTTATAATGGATTTTAGAATGTATATTATAATGTTAGAATGTATGTTAGAATGCTAATATCGATGTTAGAATGTTATAATGGATGTTAGAATGTATATTAGAAAGTTATAATGTATGTTAGAATGTTATTTTGGATGTTAAAATGTATTTTAGATTGTTATAATGTATGTTAGAATGTTATAATAGATGTTAGAATGTATATTAGAATGTTATAATGTATGTTACAATGTTATAATGTATGTTAGAATGTTATAATGGATGTTATAATGTATACTAGAAAGTTATAATGTATTTTAGATTGTAATAATGTATGTTCGAATGTTATAATGGATGTTAGAATGTATATTAGAATGTTATAATGTATGTTACAATGTTATAATGTATGTTAGAATGTGACAATGGATGATAGAATGTTATAATGGATGTTATAATGAATATTAGAATGTTAGAATGGATGTTAGAATGTTATAATGGATGTTATAATGTATATTAGAATGTTATAATGTATGATAGAATGCATAGTAGAATGTATATTAGAATATTATAATGTATGTTAGAATGTTATAATGGATGTTAGAATGTATATTAGAATGTTTTAATGGATGTTAGAATATTATAATGGATGTTAGATTATTATAATGTATGTTATAATGTATATTAGAATATTAAAATGGATGTTAGAATGTTATAATTGATTTTAGAATGTATATCAGAATGTTAAAAAGTATGTTAGAATGTTATAATGGATGTTAGAATGTATATTAGAATGTTAGAATGTATGTTAGAATGTTATAATGGATGTTAGAATTTATATTAGAATGTTAGAACGTATGTTAGAATGTTATTATGGATGTTAGAATGTAATAATTGATGTTAGAATGTATATTAGAATGTTATAATGTATGTTAGAATGTTATAATGGATGTTAGAATGTATATTAGATTGTTATAATGTATGTTAGAATGTTATAATGGATGTTAGAATGTATTTTAGAATGTTAGAATGTATGTTAGAATGTTATTATGGATGTTAGAATGTATATCAGAATGTTATAATGTATGTTACAATGTTATAATGGATGTTAGAATGTATATTAGAATGTTATAATGTATGTTAGAATGTTACAATGGATGTTAGAATGTTATAATGGATGTTATAATGAATATTAGAATGTTAGAATGGATGTTAGAATGTTAGAATGGATGTTATAATGTATATTAGAATGTTATAATGTATGTTAGAATGCATGTTAGAATGTATATTAGAATATTATAATGTATGTTAGAATGTTATAATGGATGTTAGAATGTATATTAGAATGTTATAATGGATGTTAGAATATTATAATGGATGTTAGACTATTATAATGGATGTTATAATGTATTTTAGAATGTTAAAATGGATGTTAGAATGTTATAATTGATTTTAGAATGTATATTAGAATGTTAAAAAGTATGTTAGAATGTTAGAATGGATGTTAGAATGTATATTAGAATGTTAGAATGTTATAATTGATGTTAGAATGTATATTAGAATGTTAGAATGTATGTTAGAATGTTATTATGGATGTTAGAATGTTATAATTGATGTTAGAATGTATATTAGAATGTTATAATGTATGTTAGAATGTTAGAATGGATGTTAGATTGTATATTAGATTGTTATAATGTATGTTAGATTGTTATATTAGAATGTTATAATGTATGTTAGAATGTTATAATGGAAGTTAGAATGTTAAAATGGATGTTAGAATGTTATTTTGGATGTTAGAATGTATGTTAGAATGTTATAATGGATTTTAGAATGTATATTATAATGTTAGAATGTATGTTAGAATGCTAATATCGATGTTAGAATGTAATAATGGATGTTAGAATGTATATTAGAAAGTTATAATGTATGTTAGAATGTTATTTTGGATGTTAAAATGTATTTTAGATTGTTATAATGTATGTTAGAATGTTATAATAGATGTTAGAATGTATATTAGAATGTTATAATGTATGTTACAATGTTATAATGTATGTTAGAATGTTATAATGGATGTTATAATGTATACTAGAAAGTTATAATGTATTTTAGATTGTAATAATGTATGTTTGAATGTTATAATGGATGTTAGAATGTATATTAGAATGTTATAATGTATGTTACAATGTTATAATGTATGTTAGAATGTGACAATGGATGATAGAATGTTATAATGGATGTTATAATGAATATTAGAATGTTAGAATGGATGTTAGAATGTTATAATGGATGTTATAATGTATATTAGAATGTTATAATGTATGATAGAATGCATAGTAGAATGTATATTAGAATATTATAATGTATGTTAGAATGTTATAATGGATGTTAGAATGTATATTAGAATGTTTTAATGGATGTTAGAATATTATAATGGATGTTAGATTATTATAATGGATGTTATAATGTATATTAGAATATTAAAATGGATGTTAGAATGTTAGAATTGATTTTAGAATGTATATCAGAATGTTAAAAAGTATGTTAGAATGTTATAATGGATGTTAGAATGTATATTAGAATGTTAGAATGTATGTTAGAATGTTATAATGGATGTTAGAATTTATATTAGAATGTTAGAACGTATGTTAGAATGTTATTATGGATGTTAGAATGTAATAATTGATGTTAGAATGTATATTAGAATGTTATAATGTATGTTAGAATGTTATAATGGATGTTAGAATGTATATTGGATTGTTATAATGTATGTTAGAATGTTATAATGGATGTTAGAATGTATTTTAGAATGTTAGAATGTATGTTAGAATGTTATTATGGATGTTAGAATGTATATCAGAATGTTATAATGTATGTTACAATGTTATAATGGATGTTAGAATGTATATTAGAATGTTATAATGTATGTTAGAATGTTACAATGGATGTTAGAATGTTATAATGGATGTTATAATGAATATTAGAATGTTAGAATGGATGTTAGAATGTTATAATGGATGTTATAATGTATATTAGAATGTTATAATGTAAGTTAGAATGCATGTTAGAATGTATATTAGAATATTATAATGTATGTTAGAATGTTATAATGGATGTTAGAATGTATATTAGAATGTTATAATGTATGTTAGCATTTACAATGGATGTTAGAATGTTATAATGGATGTTATAATGAATATTAGAATGTTAGAATGGATGTTAGAATGTTAGAATGGAAGTTATAATGTATATTAGAATGTTATAATGTATGTTAGAATGATACAATGGATGTTAGAATGTTATAATGGATGTTATAATGAATATTAGAATGTTAGAATGGATGTTAGAATGTTAGAATGGATGTTATAATGTATATTAGAATGTTAGAATGGATGTTAGAATGCATGTTAGAATGTATATTAGAATATTATAATGTATGTTAGAATGTTATAATGGATGTTAGAATGTATATTAGAATGTTATAATGGATGTTAGAATATTATAATGGATGTTAGACTATTATAATGGATGTTATAATGTATTTTAGAATGTTAAAATGGATGTTAGAATGTTATAATTGATTTTAGAATGTATATTAGAATGTTAGAATGTATGTTAGAATGTTATTATGGATGTTAGAATGTTATATTTGATGTTAGAATGTATATTAGAATGTTATAATGTATGTTAGAATGTTAGAATGGATGTTAGATTGTATATTAGATTGTTATAATGTATGTTAGAATGTTATATTAGAATGTTATAATGTATGTTAGAATGTTATAATGGAAGTTAGAATGTTAAAATGGATGTTAGAATGTTATTTTGGATGTTAGAATGTATGTTAGAATGTTATAATGGATTTTAGAATGTATATTATAATGTTAGAATGTATGTTAGAATGCTAATATCGATGTTAGAATGTTATAATGGATGTTAGAATGTATATTAGAAAGTTATAATGTATGTTAGAATGTTATTTTGGATGTTAAAATGTATTTTAGATTGTTATAATGTATGTTAGAATGTTATAATAGATGTTAGAATGTATATTAGAATGTTATAATGTATGTTACAATGTTATAATGTATGTTAGAATGTTATAATGGATGTTATAATGTATACTAGAAAGTTATAATGTATTTTAGATTGTAATAATGTATGTTCGAATGTTATAATGGATGTTAGAATGTATATTAGAATGTTATAATGTATGTTACAATGTTATAATGTATGTTAGAATGTGACAATGGATGATAGAATGTTATAATGGATGTTATAATGAATATTAGAATGTTAGAATGGATGTTAGAATGTTATAATGGATGTTATAATGTATATTAGAATGTTATAATGTATGATAGAATGCATAGTAGAATGTATATTAGAATATTATAATGTATGTTAGAATGTTATAATGGATGTTAGAATGTATATTAGAATGTTTTAATGGATGTTAGAATATTATAATGGATGTTAGATTATTATAATGTATGTTATAATGTATATTAGAATATTAAAATGGATGTTAGAATGTTATAATTGATTTTAGAATGTATATCAGAATGTTAAAAAGTATGTTAGAATGTTATAATGGATGTTAGAATGTATATTAGAATGTTAGAATGTATGTTAGAATGTTATAATGGATGTTAGAATTTATATTAGAATGTTAGAACGTATGTTAGAATGTTATTATGGATGTTAGAATGTAATAATTGATGTTAGAATGTATATTAGAATGTTATAATGTATGTTAGAATGTTATAATGGATGTTAGAATGTATATTAGATTGTTATAATGTATGTTAGAATGTTATAATGGATGTTAGAATGTATTTTAGAATGTTAGAATGTATGTTAGAATGTTATTATGGATGTTAGAATGTATATCAGAATGTTATAATGTATGTTACAATGTTATAATGGATGTTAGAATGTATATTAGAATGTTATAATGTATGTTAGAATGTTACAATGGATGTTAGAATGTTATAATGGATGTTATAATGAATATTAGAATGTTAGAATGGATGTTAGAATGTTATAATGGATGTTATAATGTATATTAGAATGTTATAATGTAAGTTAGAATGCATGTTAGAATGTATATTAGAATATTATAATGTATGTTAGAATGTTATAATGGATGTTAGAATGTATATTAGAATGTTATAATGGATGTTAGAATATTATAATGGATGTTAGAATATTATAATGGATGTTATAATGTATATTAGAAAGTTAAAATGGATGTTAGAATGTTATAATTGATTTTAGAATGTATATTAGAATGTTAAAAAGTATGTTAGAATGTTAGAATGGATGTTAGAATGTATATTATAATGTTAGAATGTATGTTAGAATATTATAATGGATGTTAAAATATTATAATGGATGTTACAATAAATATTAGAATGTTATAATGTATGTTAGAATGTTATAATGTATGTTAGAATGTATATTAGATTGTTATAATGTATGTTAGAATGTTATTATGGATGTTAGAATGTTATAATTGATGTTAGAATGTATATTAGAATGTTATAATGTATGTTAGAATGTTATAATGGATGTTAGAATGTATATTAGATTGTTATAATGTATGTTAGAATGTTATAATGGATGTTAAAATGTATATTAGAATGTTATATTGTATGTTAGGATGTTATAATGGATGTTAGAATGTTATAATGGATGTTAGAATGTATTTTAGAATGTTTGAATGTATGTTAGAATGTTATTATGGATGTTAGAATGTTATAATGGATGTTAGAATGTATATTAGAAAGTTATAATGTATGTTAGAATGTTATTTTGGATGTTAGAATGTATTTTAGATTGTTATAATGTATTTTAGAATTTTATAATAGATGTTAGAATGTATATTAGAATGTTATAATGTATGTTACAATGTTATAATGTATGTTAGAATGTTATAATGGATGTTATAATGTATACTAGAATGTTATAATGTATGTTAGAATGTATGTTAGAATGTTATAATGTATGTTAGAATGTTATAATGTATGTTAGAATGTATATTATATTGTTAGAATGTATGTTAGAATGTTATAATGGATGTTAGAATGTATATTAGAATGTTATAATGTATGTTAGAATGTTATAATGGATATTAGAACGTATATTAGAATGTTATAATGTATGTTATAATGTTATAATGGATGTTATAATGTCTATTAGAATGTTATAATGTATATTAGAATGTTATAATGGATGTTAGAATGTATATTATAATGTTAGAATGTATGTTAGAATGCTATTATGGATGTTAGAATGTTAGAATGGATGTTAGAATGTATATTAGAATGTTAAAATGTATGTTAGAATGTTATTATGGATGTTAGAATGTTAGAATGGATGTTAGAATTGATGTTAGAATGTTAGAATGGATGTTTTAATGTATATTAGAATGATAGAATGGATGTTATAATGTTATAATGGATGTTATAATGTATATTAGAATGTTATAATGTATGTAAGAATGCATGTTAGAATGTATATTAGAATGTTATAGTGTATTTTAGAATATTATAATGGATGTTAGAATGTATATTAGAATATTATAATGGATGTTAGAATGTTATAATGGATGTTAAAATATTATAATGGATGTTACAATATATATTAGAATGTTATAATGTATGTTAGAATGTTATAATGTATGTTAGAATGTATATTAGATTGTTATAATGTATGTTAGAATGTTATAATAGATGTTAGAATGTATATTAGAATGTTATAATGTATGTTACAATGTTATAATGTATGTTAGAATGTTATAATGGATGTTATAATGTATACTAGAAAGTTATAATGTATTTTAGATTGTAATAATGTATGTTTGAATGTTATAATGGATGTTAGAATGTATATTAGAATGTTATAATGTATGTTACAATGTTATAATGTATGTTAGAATGTGACAATGGATGATAGAATGTTATAATGGATGTTATAATGAATATTAGAATGTTAGAATGGATGTTAGAATGTTATAATGGATGTTATAATGTATATTAGAATGTTATAATGTATGATAGAATGCATAGTAGAATGTATATTAGAATATTATAATGTATGTTAGAATGTTATAATGGATGTTAGAATGTATATTAGAATGTTTTAATGGATGTTAGAATATTATAATGGATGTTAGATTATTATAATGGATGTTATAATGTATATTAGAATATTAAAATGGATGTTAGAATGTTAGAATGTATGTAAGAATGCATGTTAGAATGTATATTAGAATGTTATAGTGTATTTTAGAATATTATAATGGATGTTAGAATGTATATTAGAATATTATAATGGATGTTAGAATGTTATAATGGATGTTAAAATATTATAATGGATGTTACAATATATATTAGAATGTTATAATGTATGTTAGAATGTTATAATGTATGTTAGAATGTATATTAGATTGTAATAATGTATGTTAGAATGTTATAATGGATGTTAGAATGTTATAATGGATGTTAGAATGTATATTAGAATGTTATAATGTATGTTAGAATGTTACAATGGATGTTAGAATGTTATAATGGATGTTATAATGAATATTAGAATGTTAGAATGGATGTTAGAATGTTAGAATGGATGTTATAATGTATATTAGAATGTTATAATGTATGTTAGAATGCATGTTAGAATGTATATTAGAATATTATAATGTATGTTAGAATGTTATAATGGATGTTAGAATATTATAATGGATGTTAGAATATTATAATTGATGTTATAATGTATATTAGAATGTTAAAAAGTATGTTAGAATGTTATAATGGATGTTAGAATGTATATTAGAATGTTAGAATGTTATAATGGATGTTAGAATGTATATTAGAATGTTAGAATGTATGTTAGAATGTTATAATTGATGTTAGAATGTATATTAGAATGTTATAATGTATGTTAGAATGTTAGAATGGATTTTAGATTGTATATTAGATTGTTATAATGTATGTTAGAATGTTATATTAGAATGTTATAATGTATGTTAGAATGTTATAATGGAAGTTAGAATGTTAAAATGGAAGTTAGAATGTTATTTTGGATGTTAGAATGTATGTTAGAATGTTATAATGGATGTTAGAATGTATATTATAATGTTAGAATGTATGTTAGAATGCTATTATGGATGTTAGAATGTTAGAATGGATGTTAGAATGTATATTAGAAAGTTATAATGTATGTTAGAATGTTATTTTGGATGTTAAAATGTATTTTAGATTGTTATAATGTATGTTAGAATGTTATAATAGATGTTAGAATGTATATTAGAATGTTATAATGTATGTTACAATGTTATAATGTATGTTAGAATGTTATAATGGATGTTATAATGTATACTAGAATGTTATAATGTATTTTAGATTGTAATAATGTATGTTCGAATGTTATAATGGATGTTAGAATGTATATTAGAATGTTATAATGTATGTTACAATGTAGTAATGTATGTTAGAATGTTATAATGGATGTTAGAATGTATATTAGAATGTTATAATGTATGTTAGAATGTTACAATGGATGATAGAATGTTATAATGGATGTTATAATGAATATTAGAATGTTAGAATGGATGTTAGAATGTTATAATGGATGTTATAATGTATATTAGAATGTTATATTGTATGATAGAATGCATGTTAGAATGTATATTAGAATATTATAATGAATGTTAGAATGTTATAATGGATGTTAGAATGTATATTAGAATGTTTTAATGGATGTTAGAATGTTATAATGGATGTTAGATTATTATAAAGGATGTTATAATGTATATTAGAAAGTTAAAATGGATGTTAGAATGTTATAATTGATTTTAGAATGTATATTAGAATGTTAAAAAGTATGTTAGAATGTTATAATGGATGTTAGAATGTATATTATAATGTTAAAATGTATGTTAGAATGTTATAATGGATGTTAGAATGTATATTAGAATGTTGGAATGTATGTTAGAATGTTATTATGGATGTTAGAATGTTATAATTGATGTTAGAATGTATTTTAGAATGTTATAATGTATGTTAGAATGTTATAATGGATGTTAGAATGTATATTAGATTGTTATAATGTATGTTAGAATGTTATAATGGATGTTAAAATGTATATTAGAATGTTATAATGTATGTTAGGATGTTATAATGGATGTTAGAATGTTATAATGGATGTTAGAATGTATTTTAGAATGATAGAATGTATGTTAGAATGTTATTATGGATGTTAGAATGTTATAATGGATGTAAGAATGTATATTAGAAAGTTATAATGTATGTTAGAATGTTATTTTGGATGTTTGAATGTATTTTAGATTTTTATAATGTATGTTAGAATGTTATAATAGATGTTAGAATGTATATAAGAATGTTATAATGTATGTTACAATGTTTTAATGTATGTTAGAATGTTATAATGGATGTTATAATGTATACTAGAATGTTAGAATGTATGTTAGAATGTATATTAGAATGTTATAATGTATGTTAGAATGTTATAATGGATGTTAGAATGTTTATTAGATTGTTAGAATGTATGTTAGAATGTTATAATGGATGTTAGAATGTATAGTAGAATGTTATAATGTATGTTAGAATGTTATAATGGATATTAGAACGTATATTAGAATGTTATAATGTATGTTTTAATGTTATAATGGATGTTATAATGTCTATTAGAATGTTATAATGTATATTAGAATGTTATAATGGATGTTAGAATGTTAGAATGGATGTTAGAATGTATATTAGAATGTTAAAATGTATGTTAGAATGTTATTATGGATGTTAGAATGTTAGAATGGATGTTAGAATTGATGTTAGAATGTTAGAATGGATGTTTTAATGTATATTGGAATGATAGAATGGATGTTATAATGTTATAATGGATGTTATAATGTATATTAGAATGTTATAATGTATGTAAGAATGCATGTTAGAATGTATATTAGAATGTTATAGTGTATTTTAGAATGTTATAATGGATGTTAGAATGTATATTAGAATATTATAATGGATGTTAGAATGTTATAATGGATGTTAAAATATTATAATGGATGTTACAATAAATATTAGAATGTTATAATGTATGTTAGAATGTTATAATGTATGTTAGAATGTATATTAGATTGTTATAATGTATGTTAGAATGTTATTATGGATGTTAGAATGTTATAATGGATGTTAGAATGTATATTAGAATGTTATAATGTATGTTAGAATGTTACAATGGATGTTAGAATGTTATAATGGATGTTATAATGAATATTAGAATGTTAGAATGGATGTTAGAATGTTAGAATGGATGTTATAATGTATATTAGAATGTTATAATGTATGTTAGAATGTTACAATGGATGTTAGAATGTTAGAATGGATGTTATAATGAATATTAGAATCTTAGAATGGATGTTAGAATGTTAGAATGGATGTTATAATGTATATTAGAATTTTATAATGTATGTTAGAATGCATGTTAGAATGTATACTAGAATATTATAATGTATGTTAGAATGTTATAGTGGATGTTAGAATGTATATTAGAATGTTATAATGGATGTTAGAATATTATAATGGATGTTAGAATATTATAATGGATGTTATAATGTATATTAGAATGTTAAAATGGATGTTAGAATGTTATAATTGATTTTAGAATGTATATTAGAATGTTAAAAAGTATGTTAGAATGTTATAATGGATGTTAGAATGTATATTAGAATGTTAGAATTTTATAATGGATGTTAGAATATATAATAGAATGTTAGAATGTATGTTAGAATGTTATTATGGATGTTAAAATGTTATAATTGATGTTAGAATGTATATTAGAATGTTATAATGTATGTTAGAATGTTAGAATGGATGTTAGATTGTATATTAGATTGTTATAATGTATGTTAGAATGTTATATTAGAATGTTATAATGTATGTTAGAATGTTATAATGGAAGTTAGAATGTTAAAATGGATGTTAGAATGTTATTTTGGATGTTAGAATGTATGTTAGAATGTTATAATGGATGTTAGAATGTATATTATAATGTTAGAATGTATGTTAGAATGCTATTATGGATGTTAGAATGTTATAATGGATGTTAGAATGTATATTAGAAAGTTATAATGTATGTTAGAATGTTATTTTGGATGTTAAAATGTATTTTAGATTGTTATAATGTATGTTAGAATGTTATAATAGATGTTAGAATGTATATTAGAATGTTATAATGTATGTTACAATGTTATAACGTATGTTAGAATGTTATAATGGATGTTATAATGTATACTAGAAAGTTATAATGTATTTTAGATTGTAATAATGTATGTTCGAATGTTATAATGGATGTTAGAATGTATATTAGAATGTTATAATGTATGTTACAATGTTATAATGTATGTTAGAATGTTATAATGGATGTTAGAATGTATATTAGAATGTTATAATGTATGTTAGAATGTTATAATGGATATTAGAACGTATATTAGAATGTTATAATGTATGTTATAATGTTATAATGGATGTTATAATGTCTATTAGAATGTTATAATGTATATTAGAATGTTATAATGGATGTTAGAATGTTAGAATGGATGTTAGAATGTATATTAGAAAGTTAAAATGTATGTTAGAATGTTATTATGGATGTTAGAATTGATGTTAGAATGTTAGAATGGATGTTTTAATGTATATTAGAATGATAGAATGGATGTTATAATGTTATAATGGATGTGATAATGTATATTAGAATGTTATAATGTATGTAAGAATGCATGTTAGAATGTATATTAGAATGTTATAGTGTATTTTAGAATATTATAATGGATGTTAGAATGTATATTAGAATATTATAATGGATGTTAGAATGTTATAATGGATGTTAAAATATTATAATGGATGTTACAATATATATTAGAATGTTATAATGTATGTTAGAATGTTATAATGTATGTTAGAATGTATATTAGATTGTAATAATGTATGTTAGAATGTTATAATGGATGTTAGAATGTTATAATGGATGTTAGAATGTATATTAGAATGTTATAATGTATGTTAGAATGTTACAATGGATGTTAGAATGTTATAATGGATGTTATAATGAATATTAGAATGTTAGAATGGATGTTAGAATGTTAGAATGGATGTTATAATGTATATTAGAATGTTATAATGTATGTTAGAATGCATGTTAGAATGTATATTAGAATATTATAATGTATGTTAGAATGTTATAATGGATGTTAGAATATTATAATGGATGTTAGAATATTATAATTGATGTTATAATGTATATTAGAATGTTAAAAAGTATGTTAGAATGTTATAATGGATGTTAGAATGTATATTAGAATGTTAGAATGTTATAATGGATGTTAGAATGTATATTAGAATGTTAGAATGTATGTTAGAATGTTATAATTGATGTTAGAATGTATATTATAATGTTATAATGTATGTTAGAATGTTAGAATGGATGTTAGATTGTATATTAGATTGTTATAATGTATGTTAGAATGTTATTTTGGATGTTAGAATGTATTTTAGATTGTTATAATGTATTTTAGAATTTTATAATAGATGTTAGAATGTATATTAGAATGTTATAATGTATGTTACAATGTTATAATGTATGTTAGAATTTTATAATGGATGTTATAATGTATACTAGAATGTTATAATGTATGTTAGAATGTATGTTAGAATGTTATAATGTATGTTAGAATGTTATAATGTATGTTAGAATGTATATTATATTGTTAGAATGTATGTTAGAATGTTATAATGGATGTTAGAATGTATATTAGAATGTTATAATGTATGTTAGAATGTTATAATGGATATTAGAACGTATATTAGAATGTTATAATGTATGTTATAATGTTATAATGGATGTTATAATGTCTATTAGAATGTTATAATGTATATTAGAATGTTATAATGGATGTTAGAATGTATATTATAATGTTAGAATGTATGTTAGAATGCTATTATGGATGTTAGAATGTTAGAATGGATGTTAGAATGTATATTAGAATGTTAAAATGTATGTTAGAATGTTATTATGGATGTTAGAATGTTAGAATGGATGTTAGAATTGATGTTAGAATGTTAGAATGGATGTTTTAATGTATATTAGAATGATAGAATGGATGTTATAATGTTATAATGGATGTTATAATGTATATTAGAATGTTATAATGTATGTAAGAATGCATGTTAGAATGTATATTAGAATGTTATAGTGTATTTTAGAATATTATAATGGATGTTAGAATGTATATTAGAATATTATAATGGATGTTAGAATGTTATAATGGATGTTAAAATATTATAATGGATGTTACAATATATATTAGAATGTTATAATGTATGTTAGAATGTTATAATGTATGTTAGAATGTATATTAGATTGTTATAATGTATGTTAGAATGTTATAATAGATGTTAGAATGTATATTAGAATGTTATAATGTATGTTACAATGTTATAATGTATGTTAGAATGTTATAATGGATGTTATAATGTATACTAGAAAGTTATAATGTATTTTAGATTGTAATAATGTATGTTTGAATGTTATAATGGATGTTAGAATGTATATTAGAATGTTATAATGTATGTTACAATGTTATAATGTATGTTAGAATGTGACAATGGATGATAGAATGTTATAATGGATGTTATAATGAATATTAGAATGTTAGAATGGATGTTAGAATGTTATAATGGATGTTATAATGTATATTAGAATGTTATAATGTATGATAGAATGCATAGTAGAATGTATATTAGAATATTATAATGTATGTTAGAATGTTATAATGGATGTTAGAATGTATATTAGAATGTTTTAATGGATGTTAGAATATTATAATGGATGTTAGATTATTATAATGGATGTTATAATGTATATTAGAATATTAAAATGGATGTTAGAATGTTAGAATGTATGTAAGAATGCATGTTAGAATGTATATTAGAATGTTATAGTGTATTTTAGAATATTATAATGGATGTTAGAATGTATATTAGAATATTATAATGGATGTTAGAATGTTATAATGGATGTTAAAATATTATAATGGATGTTACAATATATATTAGAATGTTATAATGTATGTTAGAATGTTATAATGTATGTTAGAATGTATATTAGATTGTAATAATGTATGTTAGAATGTTATAATGGATGTTAGAATGTTATAATGGATGTTAGAATGTATATTAGAATGTTATAATGTATGTTAGAATGTTACAATGGATGTTAGAATGTTATAATGGATGTTATAATGAATATTAGAATGTTAGAATGGATGTTAGAATGTTAGAATGGATGTTATAATGTATATTAGAATGTTATAATGTATGTTAGAATGCATGTTAGAATGTATATTAGAATATTATAATGTATGTTAGAATGTTATAATGGATGTTAGAATATTATAATGGATGTTAGAATATTATAATTGATGTTATAATGTATATTAGAATGTTAAAAAGTATGTTAGAATGTTATAATGGATGTTAGAATGTATATTAGAATGTTAGAATGTTATAATGGATGTTAGAATGTATATTAGAATGTTAGAATGTATGTTAGAATGTTATAATTGATGTTAGAATGTATATTAGAATGTTATAATGTATGTTAGAATGTTAGAATGGATTTTAGATTGTATATTAGATTGTTATAATGTATGTTAGAATGTTATATTAGAATGTTATAATGTATGTTAGAATGTTATAATGGAAGTTAGAATGTTAAAATGGAAGTTAGAATGTTATTTTGGATGTTAGAATGTATGTTAGAATGTTATAATGGATGTTAGAATGTATATTATAATGTTAGAATGTATGTTAGAATGCTATTATGGATGTTAGAATGTTAGAATGGATGTTAGAATGTATATTAGAAAGTTATAATGTATGTTAGAATGTTATTTTGGATGTTAAAATGTATTTTAGATTGTTATAATGTATGTTAGAATGTTATAATAGATGTTAGAATGTATATTAGAATGTTATAATGTATGTTACAATGTTATAATGTATGTTAGAATGTTATAATGGATGTTATAATGTATACTAGAATGTTATAATGTATTTTAGATTGTAATAATGTATGTTCGAATGTTATAATGGATGTTAGAATGTATATTAGAATGTTATAATGTATGTTACAATGTAGTAATGTATGTTAGAATGTTATAATGGATGTTAGAATGTATATTAGAATGTTATAATGTATGTTAGAATGTTACAATGGATGATAGAATGTTATAATGGATGTTATAATGAATATTAGAATGTTAGAATGGATGTTAGAATGTTATAATGGATGTTATAATGTATATTAGAATGTTATATTGTATGATAGAATGCATGTTAGAATGTATATTAGAATATTATAATGAATGTTAGAATGTTATAATGGATGTTAGAATGTATATTAGAATGTTTTAATGGATGTTAGAATGTTATAATGGATGTTAGATTATTATAAAGGATGTTATAATGTATATTAGAAAGTTAAAATGGATGTTAGAATGTTATAATTGATTTTAGAATGTATATTAGAATGTTAAAAAGTATGTTAGAATGTTATAATGGATGTTAGAATGTATATTATAATGTTAAAATGTATGTTAGAATGTTATAATGGATGTTAGAATGTATATTAGAATGTTGGAATGTATGTTAGAATGTTATTATGGATGTTAGAATGTTATAATTGATGTTAGAATGTATATTAGAATGTTATAATGTATTTTAGAATGTTATAATGGATGTTAGAATGTATATTAGATTGTTATAATGTATGTTAGAATGTTATAATGGATGTTAAAATGTATATTAGAATGTTATAATGTATGTTAGGATGTTATAATGGATGTTAGAATGTTATAATGGATGTTAGAATGTATTTTAGAATGTTAGAATGTATGTTAGAATGTTATTATGGATGTTAGAATGTTATAATGGATGTAAGAATGTATATTAGAAAGTTATAATGTATGTTAGAATGTTATTTTGGATGTTTGAATGTATTTTAGATTTTTATAATGTATGTTAGAATGTTATAATAGATGTTAGAATGTATATAAGAATGTTATAATGTATGTTACAATGTTTTAATGTATGTTAGAATGTTATAATGGATGTTATAATGTATACTAGAATGTTAGAATGTATGTTAGAATGTATATTAGAATGTTATAATGTATGTTAGAATGTTATAATGGATGTTAGAATGTTTATTAGATTGTTAGAATGTATGTTAGAATGTTATAATGGATGTTAGAATGTATAGTAGAATGTTATAATGTATGTTAGAATGTTATAATGGATATTAGAACGTATATTAGAATGTTATAATGTATGTTTTAATGTTATAATGGATGTTATAATGTCTATTAGAATGTTATAATGTATATTAGAATGTTATAATGGATGTTAGAATGTTAGAATGGATGTTAGAATGTATATTAGAATGTTAAAATGTATGTTAGAATGTTATTATGGATGTTAGAATGTTAGAATGGATGTTAGAATTGATGTTAGAATGTTAGAATGGATGTTTTAATGTATATTGGAATGATAGAATGGATGTTATAATGTTATAATGGATGTTATAATGTATATTAGAATGTTATAATGTATGTAAGAATGCATGTTAGAATGTATATTAGAATGTTATAGTGTATTTTAGAATGTTATAATGGATGTTAGAATGTATATTAGAATATTATAATGGATGTTAGAATGTTATAATGGATGTTAAAATATTATAATGGATGTTACAATAAATATTAGAATGTTATAATGTATGTTAGAATGTTATAATGTATGTTAGAATGTATATTAGATTGTTATAATGTATGTTAGAATGTTATTATGGATGTTAGAATGTTATAATGGATGTTAGAATGTATATTAGAATGTTATAATGTATGTTAGAATGTTACAATGGATGTTAGAATGTTATAATGGATGTTATAATGAATATTAGAATGTTAGAATGGATGTTAGAATGTTAGAATGGATGTTATAATGTATATTAGAATGTTATAATGTATGTTAGAATGTTACAATGGATGTTAGAATGTTAGAATGGATGTTATAATGAATATTAGAATCTTAGAATGGATGTTAGAATGTTAGAATGGATGTTATAATGTATATTAGAATTTTATAATGTATGTTAGAATGCATGTTAGAATGTATACTAGAATATTATAATGTATGTTAGAATGTTATAGTGGATGTTAGAATGTATATTAGAATGTTAAAATGGATGTTAGAATGTTATAATTGATTTTAGAATGTATATTAGAATGTTAAAAAGTATGTTAGAATGTTATAATGGATGTTAGAATGTATATTAGAATGTTAGAATTTTATAATGGATGTTAGAATATATAATAGAATGTTAGAATGTATGTTAGAATGTTATTATGGATGTTAAAATGTTATAATTGATGTTAGAATGTATATTAGAATGTTATAATGTATGTTAGAATGTTAGAATGGATGTTAGATTGTATATTAGATTGTTATAATGTATGTTAGAATGTTATATTAGAATGTTATAATGTATGTTAGAATGTTATAATGGAAGTTAGAATGTTAAAATGGATGTTAGAATGTTATTTTGGATGTTAGAATGTATGTTAGAATGTTATAATGGATGTTAGAATGTATATTATAATGTTAGAATGTATGTTAGAATGCTATTATGGATGTTAGAATGTTATAATGGATGTTAGAATGTATATTAGAAAGTTATAATGTATGTTAGAATGTTATTTTGGATGTTAAAATGTATTTTAGATTGTTATAATGTATGTTAGAATTTTATAATAGATGTTAGAATGTATATTAGAATGTTATAATGTATGTTACAATGTTATAACGTATGTTAGAATGTTATAATGGATGTTATAATGTATACTAGAAAGTTATAATGTATTTTAGATTGTAATAATGTATGTTCGAATGTTATAATGGATGTTAGAATGTATATTAGAATGTTATAATGTATGTTACAATGTTATATTGTATGTTAGAATGTTATAATGGATGTTAGAATGTATATTAGAATGTTATAATGTATGTTAGAATGTTATAATGGATATTAGAACGTATATTAGAATGTTATAATGTATGTTATAATGTTATAATGGATGTTATAATGTCTATTAGAATGTTATAATGTATATTAGAATGTTATAATGGATGTTAGAATGTTAGAATGGATGTTAGAATGTATATTAGAAAGTTAAAATGTATGTTAGAATGTTATTATGGATGTTAGAATTGATGTTAGAATGTTAGAATGGATGTTTTAATGTATATTAGAATGATAGAATGGATGTTATAATGTTATAATGGATGTGATAATGTATATTAGAATGTTATAATGTATGTAAGAATGCATGTTAGAATGTATATTAGAATGTTATAGTGTATTTTAGAATATTATAATGGATGTTAGAATGTATATTAGAATATTATAATGGATGTTAGAATGTTATAATGGATGTTAAAATATTATAATGGATGTTACAATATATATTAGAATGTTATAATGTATGTTAGAATGTTATAATGTATGTTAGAATGTATATTAGATTGTAATAATGTATGTTAGAATGTTATAATGGATGTTAGAATGTTATAATGGATGTTAGAATGTATATTAGAATGTTATAATGTATGTTAGAATGTTACAATGGATGTTAGAATGTTATAATGGATGTTATAATGAATATTAGAATGTTAGAATGGATGTTAGAATGTTAGAATGGATGTTATAATGTATATTAGAATGTTATAATGTATGTTAGAATGCATGTTAGAATGTATATTAGAATATTATAATGTATGTTAGAATGTTATAATGGATGTTAGAATATTATAATGGATGTTAGAATATTATAATTGATGTTATAATGTATATTAGAATGTTAAAAAGTATGTTAGAATGTTATAATGGATGTTAGAATGTATATTAGAATGTTAGAATGTTATAATGGATGTTAGAATGTATATTAGAATGTTAGAATGTATGTTAGAATGTTATAATTGATGTTAGAATGTATATTATAATGTTATAATGTATGTTAGAATGTTAGAATGGATGTTAGATTGTATATTAGATTGTTATAATGTATGTTAGAATGTTATATTAGAATGTTATAATGTATGTTAGAATGTTATAATGGAAGTTAGAATGTTAAAATGGATGTTAGAATGTTATTTTGGATGTTAGAATGTATGTTAGAATGTTATAATGGATGTTAGAATGTATATTATAATGTTAGAATGTATGTTAGAATGCTATTATGGATGTTAGAATGTTATAATGGATGTTAGAATGTATATTAGAAAGTTATAATGTATGTTAGAATGTTATTTTGGATGTTAAAATGTATTTTAGATTGTTATAATGTATGTTAGAATGTTATAATAGATGTTAGAATGTATATTAGAATGTTATAATGTATGTTACAATGTTATAATGTATGTTAGAATGTTATAATGGATGTTATAATGTATACTAGAATGTTTTAATGTATTTTAGATTGTAATAATGTATGTTCGAATGTTATAATGGATGTTAGAATGTATATTAGAATGTTATAATGTATGTTAGAATGTTATAATGGATGTTATAATGAATATTAGAATGGTAGAATGGATGTTAGAATGTTATAATGGATGTTATAATGTATATTAGAATGTTATATTGTATGATAGAATGCATGTTAGAATGTATATTAGAATATTATAATGTATGTTAGAATGTTATAATGGATGTTAGAATGTATATTAGAATGTTTTAATGGATGTTAGAATGTTATAATGGATGTTAGATTATTATAAAGGATGTTATAATGTATATTAGAAAGTTAAAATGGATGTTAGAATGTTATAATGGATGTTATAATGAATATTAGAATGTTAGAATGGATGTTAGAATGTTAGAATGGATGTTATAATGTATATTAGAATGTTATAATGTATGTTAGAATGCATGTTAGAATGTATATTAGAATATTATAATGTATGTTAGAATGTTATAGTGGATGTTAGAATGTATATTAGAATGTTATAATGGATGTTAGAATATAATAATGGATGTTAGAATATTATAATGGATGTTATAATGTATATTAGAATGTTAAAATGGATGTTATAATGTTATAATTGATTTTAGAATGTATATTAGAATGTTAAAAAGTATGTTAGAATGTTATAATGGATGTTAGAATGTATATTAGAATGTTAGAATGTTATAATGGATGTTAGAATGTATATTAGAATGTTAGAATGTATGTTAGAATGTTATTATGGATGTTAGAATGTTATAATTGATGTTAGAATGTATATTAGAATGTTATAATGTATGTTAGAATGTTAGAATGGATGTTAGATTGTATATTAGATTGTTATAATGTATGTTAGAATGTTATATTAGAATGTTATAATGGATGTTATAATGTATACTAGAATGTTTTAATGTATTTTAGATTGTAATAATGTATGTTCGAATGTTATAATGGATGTTAGAATGTATATTAGAATGTTATAATGTATGTTAGAATGTTACAATGGATGATAGAATGTTATAATGGATGTTATAATGAATATTAGAATGGTAGAATGGATGTTAGAATGTTATAATGGATGTTATAATGTATATTAGAATGTTATATTGTATGATAGAATGCATGTTAGAATGTATATTAGAATATTATAATGTATGTTAGAATGTTATAATGGATGTTAGAATGTATATTAGAATGTTTTAATGGATGTTAGAATGTTATAATGGATGTTAGATTATTATAAAGGATGTTATAATGTATATTAGAAAGTTAAAATGGATGTTAGAATGTTATAATGGATGTTATAATGAATATTAGAATGTTAGAATGGATGTTAGAATGTTAGAATGGATGTTATAATGTATATTAGAATGTTATAATGTATGTTAGAATGCATGTTAGAATGTATATTAGAATATTATAATGTATGTTAGAATGTTATAATGGATGTTAGAATGTATATTAGAATGTTATAATGGATGTTAGAATATTATAATGGATGCTAGAATATTATAATTGATGTTATAATGTATATTAGAATGTTAAAATGGATGTTAGAATGTTATAATTGATTTTAGAATGTATAGTAGAATGTTAAAAAGTATGTTAGAATGTTATAATGGATGTTAGAATGTATATTAGAATGTTATAATGGATGTTAGAATGTATATTAGAATGTTAGAATGTATGTTAGAATGTTATTATGGATGTTAGAATGTTATAATTGATGTTAGAATGTATATTATAATGTTATAATGTATGTTAGAATGTTAGAATGGATGTTAGATTGTATATTAGATTGTTATAATGTATGTTAGAATGTTATATTAGAATGTTATAATGTATGTTAGAATGTTATAATGGAAGTTAGAATGTTAAAATGGATATTAGAATGTTATTTTGGATGTTAGAATGTATGTTAGAATGTTATAATGGATGTTAGAATGTATATTATAATGTTAGAATGTATGTTAGAATGCTATTATGGATGTTAGAATGTTATAATGGATGTTAGAATGTATATTAGAAAGTTATAATGTATGTTAGAATGTTATTTTGGATGTTAAAATGTATTTTAGATTGTTATAATGTATGTTAGAATGTTATAATAGATGTTAGAATGTATATTAGAATGTTATAATGTATGTTACAATGTTATAATGTATGTTAGAATGTTATAATGGATGTTATAATGTATACTAGAATGTTTTAATGTATTTTAGATTGTAATAATGTATGTTCGAATGTTATAATGGATGTTAGAATGTATATTAGAATGTTATAATGTATGTTAGAATGTTACAATGGATGATAGAATGTTATAATGGATGTTATAATGAATATTAGAATGGTAGAATGGATGTTAGAATGTTATAATGGATGTTATAATGTATATTAGAATGTTATATTGTATGATAGAATGCATGTTAGAATGTATATTAGAATATTATAATGTATGTTAGAATGTTATAATGGATGTTAGAATGTATATTAGAATGTTATAATGGATGTTAGAATGTTATAATGGATGTTAGATTATTATAAAGGATGTTATAATGTATATTAGAAAGTTAAAATGGATGTTAGAATGTTATAATGGATGTTTTAATGAATATTAGAATGTTAGAATGGATGTTAGAATGTTAGAATGGATGTTATAATGTATATTAGAATGTTATAATGTATGTTAGAATGCATGTTAGAATGTATATTAGAATATTATAATGTATGTTAGAATGTTATAGTGGATGTTAGAATGTATATTAGAATGTTATAATGGATGTTAGAATATAATAATGGATGTTAGAATATTATAATGGATGTTATAATGTATATTAGAATGTTAAAATGGATGTTAGAATGTTATAATTGATTTTAGAATGTATATTAGAATGTTAAAAAGTATGTTAGAATGTTATAATGGATGTTAGAATGTATATTAGAATGTTAGAATGTTATAATGGATGTTAGAATGTATATTAGAATGTTAGAATGTATGTTAGAATGTTATTATGGATGTTAGAATGTTATAATTGATGTTAGAATGTATATTAGAATGTTATAATGTATGTTAGAATGTTAGAATGGATGTTAGATTGTATATTAGATTGTTATAATGTATGTTAGAATGTTATATTAGAATGTTATAATGGATGTTATAATGTATACTAGAATGTTTTAATGTATTTTAGATTGTAATAATGTATGTTCGAATGTTATAATGGATGTTAGAATGTATATTAGAATGTTATAATGTATGTTAGAATGTTACAATGGATGATAGAATGTTATAATGGATGTTATAATGAATATTAGAATGGTAGAATGGATGTTAGAATGTTATAATGGATGTTATAATGTATATTAGAATGTTATATTGTATGATAGAATGCATGTTAGAATGTATATTAGAATATTATAATGTATGTTAGAATGTTATAATGGATGTTAGAATGTATATTAGAATGTTTTAATGGATGTTAGAATGTTATAATGGATGTTAGATTATTATAAAGGATGTTATAATGTATATTAGAAAGTTAAAATGGATGTTAGAATGTTATAATGGATGTTATAATGAATATTAGAATGTTAGAATGGATGTTAGAATGTTAGAATGGATGTTATAATGTATATTAGAATGTTATAATGTATGTTAGAATGCATGTTAGAATGTATATTAGAATATTATAATGTATGTTAGAATGTTATAGTGGATGTTAGAATGTATATTAAAATGTTATAATGGATGTTAGAATATAATAATGGATGTTAGAATATTATAATGGATGTTATAATGTATATTAGAATGTTAAAATGGATGTTAGAATGTTATAATTGATTTTAGAATGTATATTAGAATGTTAAAAAGTATGTTAGAATGTTATAATGGATGTTAGAATGTATATTAGAATGTTAGAATGTTATAATGGATGTTAGAATGTATATTAGAATGTTAGAATGTATGTTAGAATGTTATTATGGATGTTAGAATGTTATAATTGATGTTAGAATGTATATTAGAATGTTATAATGTATGTTAGAATGTTAGAATGGATGTTAGATTGTATATTAGATTGTTATAATGTATGTTAGAATGTTATATTAGAATGTTATAATGTATGTTAGAATGTTATAATGGAAGTTAGAATGTTAAAATGGATATTAGAATGTTATTTTGGATGTTAGAATGTATGTTAGAATGTTATAATGGATGTTAGAATGTATATTATAATGTTAGAATGTATGTTAGAATGCTATTATGGATGTTAGAATGTTATAATGGATGTTAGAATGTATATTAGAAAGTTATAATGTATGTTAGAATGTTATTTTGGATGTTAAAATGTATTTTAGATTGTTATAATGTATGTTAGAATGTTATAATAGATGTTAGAATGTATATTAGAATGTTATAATGTATGTTACAATGTTATAATGTATGTTAGAATGTTATAATGGATGTTATAATGTATACTAGAATGTTTTAATGTATTTTAGATTGTAATAATGTATGTTCGAATGTTATAATGGATGTTAGAATGTATATTAGAATGTTATAATGTATGTTAGAATGTTACAATGGATGATAGAATGTTATAATGGATGTTATAATGAATATTAGAATGGTAGAATGGATGTTAGAATGTTATAATGGATGTTATAATGTATATTAGAATGTTATATTGTATGATAGAATGCATGTTAGAATGTATATTAGAATATTATAATGTATGTTAGAATGTTATAATGGATGTTAGAATGTATATTAGAATGTTTTAATGGATGTTAGAATGTTATAATGGATGTTAGATTATTATAAAGGATGTTATAATGTATATTAGAAAGTTAAAATGGATGTTAGAATGTTATAATGGATGTTATAATGAATATTAGAATGTTAGAATGGATGTTAGAATGTTAGAATGGATGTTATAATGTATATTAGAATGTTATAATGTATGTTAGAATGCATGTTAGAATGTATATTAGAATATTATAATGTATGTTAGAATGTTATAGTGGATGTTAGAATGTATATTAGAATGTTATAATGGATGTTAGAATATAATAATGGATGTTAGAATATTATAATGGATGTTATAATGTATATTAGAATGTTAAAATGGATGTTAGAATGTTATAATTGATTTTAGAATGTATATTAGAATGTTAAAAAGTATGTTAGAATGTTATAATGGATGTTAGAATGTATATTAGAATGTTAGAATGTTATAATGGATGTTAGAATGTATATTAGAATGTTAGAATGTATGTTAGAATGTTATTATGGATGTTAGAATGTTATAATTGATGTTAGAATGTATATTAGAATGTTATAATGTATGTTAGAATGTTAGAATGGATGTTAGATTGTATATTAGATTGTTATAATGTATGTTAGAATGTTATATTAGAATGTTATAATGGATGTTATAATGTATACTAGAATGTTTTAATGTATTTTAGATTGTAATAATGTATGTTCGAATGTTATAATGGATGTTAGAATGTATATTAGAATGTTATAATGTATGTTAGAATGTTACAATGGATGATAGAATGTTATAATGGATGTTATAATGAATATTAGAATGGTAGAATGGATGTTAGAATGTTATAATGGATGTTATAATGTATATTAGAATGTTATATTGTATGATAGAATGCATGTTAGAATGTATATTAGAATATTATAATGTATGTTAGAATGTTATAATGGATGTTAGAATGTATATTAGAATGTTTTAATGGATGTTAGAATGTTATAATGGATGTTAGATTATTATAAAGGATGTTATAATGTATATTAGAAAGTTAAAATGGATGTTAGAATGTTATAATGGATGTTATAATGAATATTAGAATGTTAGAATGGATGTTAGAATGTTAGAATGGATGTTATAATGTATATTAGAATGTTATAATGTATGTTAGAATGCATGTTAGAATGTATATTAGAATATTATAATGTATGTTAGAATGTTATAGTGGATGTTAGAATGTATATTAAAATGTTATAATGGATGTTAGAATATAATAATGGATGTTAGAATATTATAATGGATGTTATAATGTATATTAGAATGTTAAAATGGATGTTAGAATGTTATAATTGATTTTAGAATGTATATTAGAATGTTAAAAAGTATGTTAGAATGTTATAATGGATGTTAGAATGTATATTAGAATGTTAGAATGTTATAATGGATGTTAGAATGTATATTAGAATGTTAGAATGTATGTTAGAATGTTATTATGGATGTTAGAATGTTATAATTGATGTTAGAATGTATATTAGAATGTTATAATGTATGTTAGAATGTTAGAATGGATGTTAGATTGTATATTAGATTGTTATAATGTATGTTAGAATGTTATATTAGAATGTTATAATGTATGTTAGAATGTTATAATGGAAGTTAGAATGTTAAAATGGATGTTAGAATGTTATTTTGGATGTTAGAATGTATGTTAGAATGTTATAATGGATGTTAGAATGTATATTATAATGTTAGAATGTATGTTAGAATGCTATTATGGATGTTAGAATGTTATAATGGATGTTAGAATGTATATTAGAAAGTTATAATGTATGTTAGAATGTTATTTTGGATGTTAAAATGTATTTTAGATCGTTATAATGTATGTTAGAATGTTATAATAGATGTTAGAATGTATATTAGAATGTTATAATGTATGTTACAATGTTATAATGTATGTTAGAATGTTATAATGGATGTTATAATGTATACTAGAAAGTTATAATGTATTTTAGATTGTAATAATGTATGTTCGAATGTTATAATGGATGTTAGAATGTATATTAGAATGTTATAATGTATGTTACAATGTTATAATGTATGTTAGAATGTTATAATGGATGTTAGAATGTATATTAGAATGTTATAATGTATGTTAGAATGTTACAATGGATGATAGAATGTTATAATGGATGTTATAATGAATATTAGAATGTTAGAATGGATGTTAGAATGTTAGAATGGATGTTATAATGTATATTAGAATGTTATAATGTATGATAGAATGCATGTTAGAATGTATATTAGAATATTATAATGTATGTTAGAATGTTATAATGGATGTTAGAATGTATATTATAATGTTTTAATGGATGTTAGAATATTATAATGGATGTTAGATTATTATAATGGATGTTATAATGTATATTAGAATATTAAAATGGATGTTAGATTGTTAGAATTGATTTTAGAATGTATATCAGAATGTTAATAAGTATGTTAGAATGTTATAATGGATGTTAGAATGTATATTAGAATGTTAGAATGTATGTTAGAATGTTATAATGGATGTTAGAATGTATATTAGAATGTTAGAATGTATGTTAGAATGTTATTATGGATGTTAGAATGTAATAATTGATGTTAGAATGTATATTAGAATGTTATAATGTATGTTAGAATGTTATAATGGATGTTAGAATGTATATTAGATTGTTATAATGTATGTTAGAATGTTATAATGGATGTTAGAATGTATTTTAGAATGTTAGAATGTATGTTAGAATGTTATTATGGATGTTAGAATGTATATCAGAATGTTATAATGTATGTTACAATGTTATAATGGATGTTAGAATGTTATAATGGATGTTATTATGTATATTAGAATGTTATAATGTATGTTAGAATGTTACAATGGATGTTAGAATGTTATAATGGATGTTATAATGAATATTAGAATGTTAGAATGGATGTTACAATGTTATAATGGATGTTATAATGTATATTAGAATGTTATAATGTATGTTAGAATGCATGTTAGAATGTATATTAGAATATTATAATGTATGTTAGAATGTTATAATGGATGTTAGAATGTATATTAGAATGTTATAATGGATGTTAGAATATTATAATGGATGTTAGAATATTATAATGGATGTTATAATGTATATTAGAAAGTTAAAATGGATGTTAGAATGTTATAATGGATGTTAGAATGTATATTATAATGTTAGAATGTATGTTAGAATGTTATAATGGGTGTTAGAATGTATATTAGAATGTTAGAATGTATGTTAGAATGTTTTTATGGATGTTAGAATGTTATATTTGATGTTAGAATGTATATTAGAATGTTATAATGTATGTTAGAATGTTATAATGGATGTTAGAATGTATATTAGATTGTTATAATGTATGTTAGAATGTTATAATGGATGTTAAAATGTATATTAGAATGTTATAATGTATGTTAGGATGTTATAATGGATGTTAGAATGTTATAATGGATGTTAGAATGTATTTTAGAATGTTAGAATGTATGTTATAATGTTATTATGGATGTTAGAATGTTATAATGGATGTTAGAATGTATATTAGAAAGTTATAATGTATGTTAGAATGTTATTTTGGATGTTAGAATGTATTTTAGATTGTTATAATGTATTTTAGAATTTTATAATAGATGTTAGAATGTATATTAGAATGTTATAATGTATGTTAGAATGTTATAATGTATGTTAGAATGCATGTTAGAATGTATATTAGAATATTATAATGTATGTTAGAATGTTATAGTGGATGTTAGAATGTATATTAGAATGTTATAATGGATGTTAGAATATTATAATGGATGTTAGAATATTATAATGGATGTTATAATGTATATTAGAAAGTTAAAATGGATGTTAGAATGTTATAATGGATGTTAGAATGTATATTATAATGTTAGAATGTATGTTAGAATATTATAATGGGTGTTAGAATGTATATTAGAATGTTAGAATGTATGTTAGAATGTTATTATGGATGTTAGAATGTTATAATTGATGTTAGAATGTATATTAGAATGTTATAATGTATGTTAGAATGTTATAATGGATGTTAGAATGTATATTAGATTGTTATAATGTATGTTAGAATGTTATAATGGATGTTAAAATGTATATTAGAATGTTATAATGTATGTTAGGATGTTATAATGGATGTTAGAATGTTATAATGGATGTTAGAATGTATTTTAGAATGTTAGAATGTATGTTATAATGTTATTATGGATGTTAGAATGTTATAATGGATGTTAGAATGTATATTAGAAAGTTATAATGTATGTTAGAATGTTATTTTTGATGTTAGAATGTATTTTAGATTGTTATAATGTATTTTAGAATTTTATAATAGATGTTAGAATGTATATTAGAATGTTATAATGTATGTTAGAATGTTATAATGTATGTTAGAATGTTATAATGGATGTTATAATGTATACTAGAATGTTATAATGTATGTTAGAATGTATGTTAGAATGTTATAATGTATGTTAGAATGTTATAATGGATGTTGAAATGTATATTAGATTGTTATAATGTATGTTAGAATGTTATAATGGATGTTAGAATGTATTTTAGATTGTAATAATGTATGTTCGAATGTTATAATGGATGTTATAATGTATATTAGAATGTTATAATGTATGTTAGAATGTTACAATGGATGATAGAATGTTATAATGGATGTTATAATGAATATTAGAATGTTATAATGGATGTTAGAATGTTAGAATGGATGTTAGAATGTATATTAGAATGTTAAAATGTATGTTAGAATGTTATTATGGATGTTAGAATGTTAGAATGGATGTTAGAATTGATGTTAGAATGTTAGAATGGATGATTTAATGTATATTAGAATGATAGAATGGATGTTATAATGTTATAATGGATGTTATAATGTATATTAGAATGTTATAATGTATGTAAGAATGCATGTTAGAATGTATATTAGAATGTTATAGTGTATTTTAGAATATTATAATGGATGTTAGAATGTATATTAGAATATTATAATGGATGTTAGAATGTTAGAATGGATGTTAAAATATTATAATGCATGTTACAATATATATTAGAATGTTATAATGTATGTTAGAATGTTATAATGTATGTTAGAATGTATATTAGATTGTAATAATGTATGTTAGAATGTTATAATGGATGTTAGAATGTTAGAATGGATGTTAGAATGTATATTAGAATGTTATAATGTATGTTAGAATGTTACAATGGATGTTAGAATGTTATAATGGATGTTATAATGAATATTAGAATGTTAGAATGGATGTTAGAATGTTAGAATGGATGTTATAATGTATATTAGAATGTTATAATGTATGTTAGAATGCATGTTAGAATGTATATTAGAATATTATAATGTATGTTAGAATGTTATAATGGATGTTAGAATGTATATTAGAATGTTATAATGGATGTTAGAATATTATAATGGATGCTAGAATATTATAATTGATGTTATAATGTATATTAGAATGTTAAAATGGATGTTAGAAGGTTATAATTGATTTTAGAATGTATAGTAGAATGTTAAAAAGTATGTTAGAATGTTATAATGGATGTTAGAATGTATATTAGAATGTTAGAATGTTATAATGGATGTTAGAATGTATATTAGAATGTTAGAATGTATGTTAGAATGTTATTATGGATGTTAGAATGTTATAATTGATGTTAGAATGTATATTAGAATGTTATAATGTATGTTAGAATGTTAGAATGGATGTTAGATTGTATATTAGATTGTTATAATGTATGTTAGAATGTTATATTAGAATGTTATAATGTATGTTAGAATGTTATAATGGAAGTTAGAATGTTAAAATGGATGTTAGAATGTTATTTTGGATGTTAGAATGTATGTTAGAATGTTATAATGGATGTTAGAATGTTATAATGGATGTTAGAATGTATATTAGAAAGTTATAATGTATGTTAGAATGTTATTTTGGATGTTAAAATGTATTTTAGATAGTTATAATGTATGTTAGAATGTTATAATAGATGTTAGAATGTATATTAGAATGTTATAATGTATGTTACAATGTTATAATGTATGTTAGAATGTTATAATGGATGTTATAATGTATACTAGAATGTTATAATGTATTTTAGATTGTAATAATGTATGTTCGAATGTTATAATGGATGTTAGAATGTATATTAGAATGTTATAATGTATGTTAGAATGTTACAATGGATGATAGAATGTTATAATGGATGTTATAATGAATATTAGAATGTTAGAATGGATGTTAGAATGTTATAATGGATGTTATAATGTATATTAGAATGTTATATTGTATGATAGAATGCATGTTAGAATGTATATTAGAATATTATAATGTATGTTAGAATGTTATAATGGATGTTAGAATGTATATTAGAATGTTTTAATGGATGTTAGAATGTTATAATGGATGTTAGATTATTATAAAGGATGTTATAATGTATATTAGAAAGTTAAAATGGATGTTAGAATGTTATAATTTATTTTTAGAATGTATATTAGAATGTTAAAAAGTATGTTAGAATGTTATAATGGATGTTAGAATGTATATTATAATGTTAAAATGTATGTTAGAATGTTATAATGGATGTTAGAATGTATATTAGAATGTTAGAATGTATGTTAGAATGTTATTATGGATGTTAGAATGTTATAATTCATGTTAGAATGTATATTAGAATGTTATAATGTATGTTAGAATGTTATAATGGATGTTAGAATGTATATTAGATTGTTATAATGTATGTTAGAATGTTATAATGGATGTTAAAATGTATATTAGAATGTTATAATGTATGTTAGGATGTTATAATGGATGTTAGAATGTTATAATGGATGTTAGAATGTATTTTAGAATGTTAGAATGTATGTTAGAATGTTATTATGGATGTTAGAATGTTATAATGGATGTAAGAATGTATATTAGAAAGTTATAATGCATGTTAGAATGTTATTTTGGATGTTAGAATGTATTTTAGATTGTTATAATGTATTTTAGAATTTTATAATAGATGTTAAAATGTATATTTGAATGTTATAATGTATGTTACAATGTTATAATGTATGTTAGAATGTTATAATGGATGTTATAATGTATACTAGAATGTTATAATGTATGTTAGAATGTATGTTAGAATGTTATAATGTATGTTAGAATGTTATAATGGATGTTAGAATGTATATTAGATTGTTATAATGTATGTTAGAATGTTATAATGGATGTTAGAATGTATAATAGAATGTTATAATGTATGTTAGAATGTTATAATGGATATTAGAACGTATATTAGAATGTTATAATGTATGTTATAATGTTATAATGGATGTTATAATGTCTATTAGAATGTTATAATGTATATTAGAATGTTATAATGGATGTTAGAATGTTAGAATGGATGTTAGAATGTATATTAGAATGTTAAAATATATGTTATAATGTTATTATGGATGTTAGAATGTTAGAATGGATGTTTTAATGTATATTAGAATGATAGAATGGATGTTATAATGTTATAATGGATGTTATAATGTATATTAGAATGTTATAATGTATGTAAGAATGCATGTTAGAATGTATATTAGAATGTGATAGTGTATTTTAGAATGTTATAATGGATGTTAGAATGTATATTAGAATATTATAATGGATGTTAGAATGTTATAATGGATGTTAAAATATTTTAATGGATGTTACAATATATATTAGAATGTTATAATGTATGTTAGAATGTTATAATGGATGTTAGAATGTATATTAGAATGTTATAATGTATGTTAGAATGTTACAATGGATGTTAGAATGTTATAATGTATGTTATAATGAATATTAGAATGTTAGAATGTATGTTAGAATGTTAAAATGGATGTTATAATGTATATTAGAATGTCATAATGTATGTTAGAATGCATGTTAGAATGTATATTAGAATATTATAATGTATGTTAGAATGTTATAATGGATGTTAGAATGTATATTAGAATGTTATAATGGATGTTAGAATATTATAATGGATGTTAGAATATTATAATGGATGTTATAATGTATATTAGAATGTTAAAATGGATGTTAGAATGTTATAATTGATTTTAGAATGTATATTAAAATGTTAAAAAATATGTTAGAATGTTATAATGGATGTTAGAATGTATATTAGAATGTTACAATGTATGTTAGAATGTTATAATGGATGTTAGAATGTATATTAGAATGTTATAATGTATGTTAGAATGTTATTATGGATGTTAGAATGTTATAATTGATGTTAGAATGTATATTAGAATGTTATAATGTATGTTAGAATGTTATTATGGATGTTAGAATGTTATAATTGATGTTAGAATGTATATTAGAATGTTATAATGTATGTTAGAATGTTAGAATGGATGTTAGATTGTATATTAGATTGTTATAATGTATGTTAGAATGTTATATTAGAATGTTATAATGTATGTTAGAATGTTATAATGGAAGTTAGAATGTTAAAATGGATGTTAGAATGTTATTTTGGATGTTAGAATGTATGTTAGAATGTTATAATGGATGTTAGAATGTTATAATGGATGTTAGAATGTATATTAGAAAGTTATAATGTATGTTAGAATGTTATTTTGGATGTTAAAATGTATTTTAGATAGTTATAATGTATGTTAGAATGTTATAATAGATGTTAGAATGTATATTAGAATGTTATAATGTATGTTACAATGTTATAATGTATGTTAGAATGTTATAATGGATGTTATAATGTATACTAGAATGTTATAATGTATTTTAGATTGTAATAATGTATGTTCGAATGTTATAATGGATGTTAGAATGTATATTAGAATGTTATAATGTATGTTAGAATGTTACAATGGATGATAGAATGTTATAATGGATGTTATAATGAATATTAGAATGTTAGAATGGATGTTAGAATGTTATAATGGATGTTATAATGTATATTAGAATGTTATATTGTATGATAGAATGCATGTTAGAATGTATATTAGAAAATTATAGTGTATGTTAGAATGTTATAATAGATGTTAGAATGTATATTAGAATGTTATAATGTATGTTAGAATGTTATAATGGATGTTAGAATGTATATTAGATTGTTATAATGTATGTTAGAATGTTATAATGGATGTTAGAATGTATATTAGAATGTTATAATGTATGTTACAATGTTATAATGGATGTTAGAATGTTTTAATGGATGTTAGAATGTATATTAGAATGTTATAATGTATGTTACAATGTTATAATGGATGTTAGAATGTTATAATGGATGTTAGAATGTATGTTAGAATGTTATAATGGATGTTAGAATGTATATTATAATGTTAGAATGTATGTTAGAATGTTATTATGGATGTTAGAATGTTATAATTGATGTTAGAATGTATATTAGAATGTTATAATGTATATTAGAATGTTATATTGGATGTTAGAATGTATATTAGATTGTTATAATGTATGTTAGAATGTTATATTGGATGTTAGAATGTATATTAGAATGTTATAATGTATGTTAGAATGTTATAAAGGATGTTAGAATGTTATAATGGAAGTTAGAATGTATATTATAATGTTAGAATGTATGTTAGAATGTTATTATGGATGTTAGAATGTTATAATGGATGTTAGAATGTATATTAGAAAGTTATAATGTATGTTAGAATGTTATTTTGGATGTTAAAATGTATTTTAGATTGTTATAATGTATGTTAGAATGTTATAATAGATGTTAGAATGTATATTAGAATGTTATAATGTATGTTACAATGTTATAATGTATGTTAGAATGTTATAATGGATGTTATAATGTATACTAGAATGTTAAAATGTAATTTAGATTGTAATAATGTATGTTCGAATGTTATAATGGATGTTAGAAAGTATATTAGA
Organism: Taudactylus pleione; assembly: GCA_031769625.1. Taxonomy (NCBI): domain Eukaryota; kingdom Metazoa; phylum Chordata; class Amphibia; order Anura; family Myobatrachidae; genus Taudactylus; species Taudactylus pleione. The sequence goes on from JAUIMM010001216.1 coordinate 59,587, forward strand.
ATGTTATAATGTATGTTACAATGTTATAATGTATGTTAGAATGTTATAATGGATGTTAGAATGTATATTAGAATGTTATAATGTATGTTAGAATGTTACAATGGATGATAGAATGTTATAATGGATGTTATAATGAATATTAGAATGTTATAATGGATGTTAGAATGTTATAATGGATGTTAGAATGTATATTAGAATGTCAGAAGGTATGTTCGAATGTTATAATGGATGTTAGAATGTATATTAGAATGTTAGAATGTATGTTAGAATGTTATTATGGATGTAAGAATTTTATAATTGATGTTAGATAGTATATTAGAATGTTATAATGTATGTTAGAATGTTATAATGGATGTTAGAATGTATATTAGATTGTTATAATGTATGTTAGAATGTTATAATGGATGTTAGAATGTATATTAGAATGTTATAATGTATGTTACAATGTTATAAAGGATGTTAGAATGTTATAATGGATGTTAGAATGTATATTAGAATGTTATAATCTATGTTACAATGTTATAATGGATGTTAGAATGTTATAATGGATGTTATAATGAATATTAGAATGTTATAATGTATGTTAGAATGCATGTTAGAATGTATATTAGAATGTTTTAGTGTATTTTAGAATGTTATAATGGATGTTAGAATGTATATTAGAATATTATAATGGATGTTAGAATGTTATAATGGATGAAAGTACATTATAATGGATGTTATAATATATATTAGAATGTTATAATGTATGTTAGAATGTTATCATGGATGTTAGAATGTATATTAGATTGTTATAATGTATGTTAGAATGTTATAATGGATGTTAGAATGTATATTAGAATGTTATAATGTATGTTACAATGTTATAATGGATGTTAGAATGTTATAATGGACGTTAGAATGTATATTAGAATGTTATAATGTATGTTAGAATGTTATAATGGATGTTAAAATGTTATAATGGATGTTAGAATGTATATTAGAATGTTGTAATGTATGTTAGAATGTTATAATGGATGTTAGAATGTTATAATGGATGTTATAATGAATATTAGAATGTTATAATGGATGTTAGAATGTTATAATGGATGTTAGAATGTATATTAGAATGTTATAATGTATGTTAGAATGCATGTTAGAATGTATATTAGAAAATTATAGTGTATGTTAGAATGTTATAATAGATGTTAGAATGTATATTAGAATGTTATAATGTATGTTAGAATGTTATAATGGATGTTAGAATGTATATTAGATTGTTATAATGTATGTTAGAATGTTATAATGGATGTTAGAATGTATATTAGAATGTTATAATGTATGTTACAATGTTATAATGGATGTTAGAATGTTTTAATGGATGTTAGAATGTATATTAGAATGTTATAATGTATGTTACAATGTTATAATGGATGTTAGAATGTTATAATGGATGTTAGAATGTATATTAGAATGTTTTAATGTATATTAGAATGTTATAATGGATGTTAGAATGTTATAATGGATGTTATAATGAATATTAGAATGTTATAATGTATGTTAGAATGCATGATAGAATGTATATTAGAATGTTTTAGTGTATTTTAGAATGTTATAATGGATGTTAGAAAGTATTTTAGAATATTATAATGGATGTTAGAATGTTATAATGGATGTTAGTACATTATAATGGATGTTATAATATATATTAGAATGTAATAATGTATGTTAGAATGTTATAATGGATGTTAGAATGTATATTAGATTGTTATAATGTATGTTAGAATGTTATAATGGATGTTAGAATGTTATTAGAATGTTATAATGTATGTTACAATGTTATAATGGATGTTAGAATGTATATTAGAATGCTATAATGTATGTTAGAATGTTATAATGGATGTTAGAATGTTATAATGGATGTTAGAATGTATATTAGAATGTTGTAATGTATGTTAGAATGTTATAATGGATGGTAGAATGTTATAATGGATGGTAGAATGAATATTAGAATGTTAGAATGGATGTTAGAATGTTATAATGGATGTTATAATGTATATTAGAATGTTAAAAAGTATGTTAGAATGTTATAATGGATGTTAGAATGTATATTAGAATGTTAGAATGTATGTTAGAATGTTATTATGGATGTTAGAATGTTATAATTGATGTTAGAATGTATATTAGAATGTTATAATGTATATTAGAATGTTATATTGGATGTTAGAATGTATATTAGATTGTTATAATGTATGTTAGAATGTTATATTGGATGTTAGAATGTATATTAGAATGTTATAATGTATGTTAGAATGTTATAAAGGATGTTAGAATGTTATAATGGATGTTAGAATGTATATTATAATGTTAGAATGTATGTTAGAATGTTATTATGGATGTTAGAATGTTATAATGGATGTTAGAATGTATATTAGAAAGTTATAATGTATGTTAGAATGTTATTTTGGATGTTAAAATGTATTTTAGATTGTTATAATGTATGTTAGAATGTTATAATAGATGTTAGAATGTATATTAGAATGTTATAATGTATGTTACAATGTTATAATGTATGTTAGAATGTTATAATGGATGTTATAATGTATACTAGAATGTTATAATGTATTTTAGATTGTAATAATGTATGTTCGAATGTTATAATGGATGTTAGAAAGTATATTAGAATGTTATAATGTATGTTACAATGTTATAATGTATGTTAGAATGTTATAATGGATGTTAGAATGTATATTAGAATGTTATAATGTATGTTACAATGTTATAATGGATGTTAGAATGTTATAATTGATGTTAGAATGTATATTAGAATGTTAGAATGTATGTTAGAATGTTATTATGGATGTTAGAATGTTATAATTGATGTTAGAATGTATATTAGAATGTTATAATGTATGTTAGAATGTTATTATGGATGTTAGAATGTTATAATGGAAGTTAGACTGTTATAATGGATGTTAAAATATTATAATGGAAATTATAATGTATATTAGAATGTTAAAATGGATGATTGAATGTTATAATTGATGTTAGAATGTATATTAGAATGTTAGAATGTATGTTAGAATGTTATAATGGATGTTAGAATGTATATTACAAAGTTATAATGTATGTTAGAATGTTATAATGGATGTTTGAATGTATTTTAGATTGTTATAATGTATGATAGAATGTTATAATGGATATTAGAATGTATATTAGAATATTATAATGTATGTTACAATGCTATAATGTATGTTAGAATGTTATAATGGATGTTAAAATGTATACTAGAATGTTATAATGTATGTTAGAATGTATATTAGAATGTTATAATGTATGGTAGAATGTTATAATGGATGTTAGAATGTATATTAGATTGTTATAATGTATGTTAGAATGTTATAATGGATGTTAGAATGTATATTAGAATGTTATAATGTATGATAGAATGTTTTAATGGATATTAGAATGTATATTAGAATGTTATAATGTATGTTAGAATGTTATAATGGATGTTATAATGAATATTAGAATGTTAGAATGGATGTTAGAATGTTATAATGGATGTTATAATGTATATTAGAATGTTATAATGTATGTTAGAATGCATGTTAGAATGTATATTAGAATATTATAGTGTATGTTAGAATGTTATAATGGATGTTAGAATGTATATTAGAATGTTAGAATGTATGTTAGAATGTTATAATGGATGTTAGAATGTATATTATAATGTTAGAATGTATGTTAGAATGTTATTATGGATGTTAGAATGTTATAATTGATGTTAGAATGTATATTAGAATGTTATAATGTATATTAGAATGTTATATTGGATGTTAGAATGTATATTAGATTGTTATAATGTATGTTAGAATGTTATATTGGATGTTAGAATGTATATTAGAATGTTATAATGTATGTTAGAATGTTATAAAGGATGTTAGAATGTTATAATGGATGTTAGAATGTATATTATAATGTTAGAATGTATGTTAGAATGTTATTATGGATGTTAGAATGTTATAATGGATGTTAGAATGTATATTAGAAAGTTATAATGTATGTTAGAATGTTATTTTGGATGTTAAAATGTATTTTAGATTGTTATAATGTATGTTAGAATGTTATAATAGATGTTAGAATGTATATTAGAATGTTATAATGTATGTTACAATGTTATAATGTATGTTAGAATGTTATAATGGATGTTATAATGTATACTAGAATGTTAAAATGTATTTTAGATTGTAATAATGTATGTTCGAATGTTATAATGGATGTTAGAAAGTATATTAGAATGTTATAATGTATGTTACAATGTTATAATGTATGTTAGAATGTTATAATGGATGTTAGAATGTATATTAGAATGTTATAATGTATGTTAGAATGTTACAATGGATGATAGAATGTTATAATGGATGTTATAATGAATATTAGAATGTTATAATGGATGTTAGAATGTTATAATGGATGTTATAATGTATATTAGAATGTTATAATGTATGTTAGAATGCATGTTAGAATGTATATTAGAATATTATAATGTATGTTAAAATGTTTTAATGGATGTTAGAATGTATATTAGAATATTATAATGGATGTTAGAATATTATAATGGATGTTAGATTATTATAATGGATGTTATAATGTATATTAGAATGTTAAAATGGATGTTAGAATGTTATAATTGATTTTAGAATGTATATCAGAATGTTAAAAAGTAAGTTAGAATGTTATAATGGATGTTAGAATGTATATTAGAATGTTAGAATGTATGTTAGAATGTTATAATGGATGTTAGAATGTATATTAGAATGTTAAAATGTATGTTAGAATGTTATTATGGATGTTAGAATGTTATAATTGATGTTAGAATGTATATTAGAATGTTATAATGTATGTTAGAATGTTATAATTGATGTTAGAATGTATATTAGATTGTTATAATGTATGTTAGAATGTTATAATGGATGTTAAAATGTATATTAGAATGTTATAATGTATGTTAGGATGTTATAATGTATGTTAGAATGTTATAATGGATGTTAGAATGTATATTAGATTGTTATAATGTATGTTAGAATGTTATAATGGATGTTAGAATGTATATTAGAATGTTATAATGTATGTTAGAATGTTATAATGGATATTAGAATGTTATATTGGATGTTAGAATGTATATTAGATTGTTATAAGGTATGTTAGAATGTTATATTGGATGTTAGAATGTATATTAGAATGTTATAATGTATGTTAGAATGTTTTAAAGGATGTTAGAATGTTATAATGGATGTTAGAATGTATATTATAATGTTAGAATGTATGTTAGAATGTTATTATGGATGTTAGAATGTTATAATGGTTGTTAAAATGTATATTAGAAAGTTATAATGTATGTTAGAATGTTATTTTGGATGTTAAAATGTATTTTAGATTGTTAAAATGTATGTTAGAATGTTATAATAGATGTTAGAATGTATATTAGAATGTTAGAATGTATGTTACAATGTTATAATGTATGTTAGAATGTTATAATGGATGTTATAATGTATACTAGAATGTTATAATGTATTTTAGATTTTAATAATGTATGTTCGAATGTTATAATGGATGTTAGAATGTATATTAGAAAGTTATAATGTATGTTACAATGTTATAATGTATGTTAGAATGTTATAATGGATGTTAGAATGTATATTAGAATGTTATAATGGATGTTAGAATGTTACAATGGATGATAGAATGTTATAATGGATGTTATAATGAATATTAGAATGTTAGAATGGATGTTAGAATGTTATAATGGATGTTATAATGTATATTAGAATGTTATAATGTATGTTAGAATGCATGTTAGAATGTATATTAGAATATTATAATGTATGTTAGAATGTTATAATGGATGTTAGAATGTATATTAGAATGTTATAATGGATGTTAGAATATTATAATGGATGTTAGATTATTATAATGGATGTTATAATGTATATTAGAATGTTAAAAAGGATGTTAGAATGTTATAATTGATTTTAGAATGTATATCAGAATGTTAAAAAGTATGTTAGAATGTTATAATGGATGTTAGAATGTATATTAGAATGTCAGAATGTATGTTAGAATGTTATAATGGATGTTAGAATGTATATTAGAAAGTTAGAATGTATGTTAGAATGTTATTATGGATGTTAGAATGTTATAATTGATGTTAGAATGTATATTAGAATGTTATAATGTATGTTAGAATGTTATAATGGATGTTAGAATGTATATTAGATTGTTATAATGTATGTTAGAATGTTATAATGGATGTTAGAATGTATATTAGAATGTTATAATGTATGTTACAATGTTATAATGGATGTTAGAATGTTATAATGGATGTTAGAATGTATATTAGAATGTTATAATGTATGTTACAATGTTATAATGGATGTTAGAATGTTATAATGGATGTTAGAATGTATATTAGAATGTTGTAATGTATGTTAGAATGTTATAATGGATGTTAGAATGTTATAATGGATGTTATAATGAAAATTAGAATGTTATAATGTATGATAGAATGCTTGTTAGAATGTATATTAGAATGTTTTAGTGTATTTTAGAATGTTATAATGGATGTTAGAATGTATATTAGAATATTATAATGGATGTTAGAATGTTATAATGGATGATAGTACATTATAATGGATGTTATAATATATATTAGAATGTTATAATGTATGTTAGAATGTTATAATGGATGTTAGAATGTATATTAGATTGTTATAATGTATGTTAGAATGTTATAATGGATGTTAGAATGTATATTAGAATGTTATAATGTATGTTACAATGTTATAATGGATGTTTGAATGTTATAATGGACGTTAGAATGTATATTAGAATGTTATAATGTATGTTAGAATGTTATAATGGATGTTAGAATGTTATAATGGATGTTACAATGTATATTAGAATGTTGTAATGTATGTTAGAATGTTATAATGGATGTTAGAATGTTATAATGGATGTTATAATGAATATTAGAATGTTAGAATGGATGTTAGAATGTTATAATGGATGTTATAATGTATATTAGAATGTTATAATGTATGTTAGAATGCATGTTAGAATGTATATTAGAATATTATAGTGTATGTTAGAATGTTATAATGGATGTTAGAATGTATATTAGAATGTTATAATGGATGTTAGAATATTATAATGGATGTTATAATGTATATTAGAATGTTAAAAAGTATGTTAGAATGTTATAATGGATGTTAGAATGTATATTAGAATGTTAGAATGTATGTTAGAATGTTATAATGGATGTTAGAATGTATATTAGAATGTTAGAATGTATGTTAGAATGTTATTATGGATGTTAGAATGTTATAATTGATGTTAGAATGTATATTAGAATGTTATAATGTATATTATAATGTTATATTGGATGTTAGAATGTATATTAGATTGTTATAATGTATGTTAGAATGTTATATTGGATGTTAGAAATTATATTAGAATGTTATAATGTATGTTAGAATGTTATAAAGGATGTTAGAATGTTATAATGGATGTTAGAATGTATATTATAATGTTAGAATGTATGTTATAATGTTATTATGGATGTTAGAATGTTATAATGGATGTTAGAATGTATATTAGAAAGTTATAATGTATGTTAGAATGTTATTTTGGATGTTAAAATGTATTTTAGATTGTTATAATCTATGTTAGAATGTTATAATAGATGTTAGAATGTATATTAGAATGTTATAATGTATGTTACAATGTTATAATGTATGTTAGAATGTTATAATGGATGTTAGAATGTATATTAGAATGTTATAATGTATGTAAGAATGTTACAATGGATGATAGAATGTTATAATGGATGTTATAATGAATATTAGAATGTTAGAATGGATGTTAGAATGTTATAATGGATGTTATAAAGTATATTAGAATTTTATAATGTATGTTAGAATGCATGTTAGTATGTATATTAGAATATTATAATGTATGTTAGAATGTTATAATGGATGTTAGAATGTATATTAGAATATTATAATGGATGTTAGAATATTATAATGGATGTTAGATTATTATAATGGATGTTATAATGTATATTAGAATGTTAAAATGGATGTTAGAATGTTATAATTGAATTTAAAATGTATATCAGAATGTTAAAAAGTATGTTAGAATGTTATAATGGATGTTAGAATGTATATTAGTATGTTAGAATGTATGTTAGAATGTTATAATGGATGTTAGAATGTATATTAGAATGTTAGAATGTATGTTAGAATGTTATTATGGATGTTAGAATGTTAAAATTGATGTTTGAATGTATATTAGAATGTTATAATGTATGTTAGAATGTTATAATTGATGTAAGAATGTATATTAGATTGTTATAATGTATGTTAGAATGTTATAATGGATGTTAAAATGTATATTAGAATGTTATAATGTATGTTAGGATGTTATAATGTATGTTAGAATGTTATAATGGATGTTAGAATGTATATTAGATTGTTATAATGTATGTTAGAATGTTATAATGGATGTTAGAATGTATATTAGAATGTTATAATGTATGTTAGAATGTTATAATGGATATTAGAATGTTAAATTGGATGTTAGAATGTATATTAGATTGTTATAAGGTATGTTAGAATGTTATATTGGATGTTAGAATGTATATTAGAATGTTATAATGTATGTTAGAATGTTATAAAGGATGTTAGAATGTTATAATGGATGTTAGAATGTATATTATAATGTTAGAATGTATGTTAGAATGTTATTATGGATGTTAGAATGTTATAATGGATGTTAGAATGTATATTAGAAAGTTATAATGTATGTTAGAATGTTATTTTGGATGTTAAAATGTATTTTAGATTGTTATAATGTATGTTAGAATGTTATAATAGATGTTAGAATGTATATTAGAATGTTATAATGTATGTTACAATGTTATAATCTATGTTAGAATGTTATAATGGATGTTATAATGTATACTAGAATGTTATAATGTATTTTAGATTGTAATAATGTATGTTCGAATGTTATAATGGATGTTAGAATGTATATTAGAATGTTATAATGTATGTTACAATGTTATAATGTATGTTAGAATGTTATAATGGATGTTAGAATGTATATTAGAATGTTATAATGTATGTTAGAATGTTACAATGGATGATAGAATGTTATAATGGATGTTATAATGAATATTAGAATGTTAGAATGGATGTTAGAATGTTATAATGGATGTTATAATGTATATTAGAATGTTATAATGTATGTTAGAATGCATGTTAGAATGTATATTAGAATATTATAATGTATGTTAGAATGTTATAATGGATGTTAGAATGTATATTAGAATATTATAATGGATGTTAGAATATTATAATGGATGTTAGATTATTATAATGGATGTTATAATGTATATTAGAATGTTAAAATGGATGTTAGAATGTTAGAATTGATTTTAGAATGTATATCAGAATGTTAAAAAGTAAGTTAGAATGTTATAATGGATGTTAGAATGTATATTAGAATGTTAGAATGTATGTTAGAATGTTATAATGGATGTTAGAATGTATATTAGAATGTCAAAATGTATGTTAGAATGTTATTATGGATGTTAGAATGTTATAATTGATGTTAGAATGTATATTAGAATGTTATAATGTATGTTAGAATGTTATAATGGATGTTAAAATGTATATTAGAATGTTATAATGTATGTTAGGATGTTATAATGTATGTTAGAATGTTATAATGGATGTTAGAATGTATATTAGATTGTTATAATGTATGTTAGAATGTTATAATGGATGTTAGAATGTATATTAGAATGTTATAATGTATGTTAGAATGTTAGAATGGATATTAGAATGTTATATTGGATGTTAGAATGTATATTAGATTGTTATAAGGTATGTTAGAATGTTATATTGGATGTTAGAATGTATATTAGAATGTTATAATGTATGTTAGAATGTTTTAAAGGATGTTAGAATGTTATAATGGATGTTAGAATGTATATTATAATGTTAGAATGTATGTTAGAATGTTATTATGGATGTTAGAATGTTATAATGGTTGTTAAAATGTATATTAGAAAGTTATAATGTATGTTAGAATGTTATTTTGGATGTTAAAATGTATTTTAGATTGTTAAAATGTATGTTAGAATGTTATAATAGATGTTAGAATGTATATTAGAATGTTAGAATGTATGTTACAATGTTATAATGTATGTTAGAATGTTATAATGGATGTTATAATGTATACTAGAATGTTATAATGTATTTTAGATTGTAATAATGTATGTTCGAATGTTATAATGGATGTTAGAATGTATATTAGAATGTTATAATGTATGTTACAATGTTATAATGTATGTTAGAATGTTATAATGGATGTTAGAATGTATATTAGAATGTTATAATGGATGTTAGAATGTTACAATGGATGATAGAATGTTATAATGGATGTTATAATGAATATTAGAATGTTAGAATGGATGTTAGAATGTTATAATGGATGTTATAATGTATATTAGAATGTTATAATGTATGTTAGAATGCATGTTAGAATGTATATTAGAATATTATAATGTATGTTAGAATGTTATAATGGATGTTAGAATGTATATTAGAATGTTATAATGGATGTTAGAATATTATAATGGATGTTAGATTATTATAATGGATGTTATAATGTATATTAGAATGTTAAAACGGATGTTAGAATGTTATAATTGATTTTAGAATGTATATCAGAATGTTAAAAAGTATGTTAGAATGTTATAATGGATGTTAGAATGTATATTAGAATGTCAGAATGTATGTTAGAATGTTATAATGGATGTTAGAATGTATATTAGAAAGTTAGAATGTATGTTAGAATGTTATTATGGATGTTAGAATGTTATAATTGATGTTAGAATGTATATTAGAATGTTATAATGTATGTTAGAATGTTATAATGGATGTTAGAATGTATATTAGATTGTTATAATGTATGTTAGAATGTTATAATGGATGTTAGAATGTATATTAGAATGTTATAATGTATGTTACAATGTTATAATGGATGTTAGAATGTTATAATGGATGTTAGAATGTATATTAGAATGTTATAATGTATGTTACAATGTTATAATGGATGTTATAATGTTATAATGGATGTTAGAATGTATATTAGAATGTTGTAATGTATGTTAGAATGTTATAATGGATGTTAGAATGTTATAATGGATGTTATAATGAAAATTAGAATGTTATAATGTATGATAGAATGCTTGTTAGAATGTATATTAGAATGTTTTAGTGTATTTTAGAATGTTATAATGGATGTTAGAATGTATATTAGAATATTATAATGGATGTTAGAATGTTATAATGGATGATAGTACATTATAATGGATGTTATAATATATATTAGAATGTTATAATGTATGTTAGAATGTTATAATGGATGTTAGAATGTATATTAGATTGTTATAATGTATGTTAGAATGTTATAATGGATGTTAGAATGTATATTAGAATGTTATAATGTATGTTACAATGTTATAATGGATGTTTGAATGTTATAATGGACGTTAGAATGTATATTAGAATGTTATAATGTATGTTAGAATGTTATAATGGATGTTAGAATGTTATAATGGATGTTACAATGTATATTAGAATGTTGTAATGTATGTTAGAATGTTATAATGGATGTTAGAATGTTATAATGGATGTTATAATGAATATTAGAATGTTAGAATGGATGTTAGAATGTTATAATGGATGTTATAATGTATATTAGAATGTTATAATGTATGTTAGAATGCATGTTAGAATGTATATTAGAATATTATAGTGTATGTTAGAATGTTATAATGGATGTTAGAATGTATATTAGAATGTTATAATGGATGTTAGAATATTATAATGGATGTTATAATGTATATTAGAATGTTAAAAAGTATGTTAGAATGTTATAATGGATGTTAGAATGTATATTAGAATGTTAGAATGTATGTTAGAATGTTATAATGGATGTTAGAATGTATATTAGAATGTTAGAATGTATGTTAGAATGTTATTATGGATGTTAGAATGTTATAATTGATGTTAGAATGTATATTAGAATGTTATAATGTATATTAGAATGTTATATTGGATGTTAGAATGTATATTAGATTGTTATAATGTATGTTAGAATGTTATATTGGATGTTAGAAATTATATTAGAATGTTATAATGTATGTTAGAATGTTATAAAGGATGTTAGAATGTTATAATGGATGTTAGAATGTATATTATAATGTTAGAATGTATGTTATAATGTTATTATGGATGTTAGAATGTTATAATGGATGTTAGAATGTATATTAGAATGTCAAAATGTATGTTAGAATGTTATTATGGATGTTAGAATGTTATAATTGATGTTAGAATGTATATTAGAATGTTATAATGTATGTTAGAATGTTATAATGGATGTTAAAATGTATATTAGAATGTTATAATGTATGTTAGGATGTTATAATGTATGTTAGAATGTTATAATGGATGTTAGAATGTATATTAGATTGTTATAATGTATGTTAGAATGTTATAATGGATGTTAGAATGTATATTAGAATGTTATAATGTATGTTAGAATGTTAGAATGGATATTAGAATGTTATATTGGATGTTAGAATGTATATTAGATTGTTATAAGGTATGTTAGAATGTTATATTGGATGTTAGAATGTATATTAGAATGTTATAATGTATGTTAGAATGTTTTAAAGGATGTTAGAATGTTATAATGGATGTTAGAATGTATATTATAATGTTAGAATGTATGTTAGAATGTTATTATGGATGTTAGAATGTTATAATGGTTGTTAAAATGTATATTAGAAAGTTATAATGTATGTTAGAATGTTATTTTGGATGTTAAAATGTATTTTAGATTGTTAAAATGTATGTTAGAATGTTATAATAGATGTTAGAATGTATATTAGAATGTTAGAATGTATGTTACAATGTTATAATGTATGTTAGAATGTTATAATGGATGTTATAATGTATACTAGAATGTTATAATGTATTTTAGATTGTAATAATGTATGTTCGAATGTTATAATGGATGTTAGAATGTATATTAGAATGTTATAATGTATGTTACAATGTTATAATGTATGTTAGAATGTTATAATGGATGTTATAATGTATATTAGAATGTTATAATGGATGTTAGAATGTTACAATGGATGATAGAATGTTATAATGGATGTTATAATGAATATTAGAATGTTAGAATGGATGTTAGAATGTTATAATGGATGTTATAATGTATATTAGAATGTTATAATGTATGTTAGAATGCATGTTAGAATGTATATTAGAATATTATAATGTATGTTAGAATGTTATAATGGATGTTAGAATGTATATTAGAATGTTATAATGGATGTTAGAATATTATAATGGATGTTAGATTATTATAATGGATGTTATAATGTATATTAGAATGTTAAAACGGATGTTAGAATGTTATAATTGATTTTAGAATGTATATCAGAATGTTAAAAAGTATGTTAGAATGTTATAATGGATGTTAGAATGTATATTAGAATGTCAGAATGTATGTTAGAATGTTATAATGGATGTTAGAATGTATATTAGAAAGTTAGAATGTATGTTAGAATGTTATTATGGATGTTAGAATGTTATAATTGATGTTAGAATGTATATTAGAATGTTATAATGTATGTTAGAATGTTATAATGGATGTTAGAATGTATATTAGATTGTTATAATGTATGTTAGAATGTTATAATGGATGTTAGAATGTATATTAGAATGTTATAATGTATGTTACAATGTTATAATGGATGTTAGAATGTTATAATGGATGTTAGAATGTATATTAGAATGTTATAATGTATGTTACAATGTTATAATGGATGTTATAATGTTATAATGGATGTTAGAATGTATATTAGAATGTTGTAATGTATGTTAGAATGTTATAATGGATGTTAGAATGTTATAATGGATGTTATAATGAAAATTAGAATGTTATAATGTATGATAGAATGCTTGTTAGAATGTATATTAGAATGTTTTAGTGTATTTTAGAATGTTATAATGGATGTTAGAATGTATATTAGAATATTATAATGGATGTTAGAATGTTATAATGGATGATAGTACATTATAATGGATGTTATAATATATATTAGAATGTTATAATGTATGTTAGAATGTTATAATGGATGTTAGAATGTATATTAGATTGTTATAATGTATGTTAGAATGTTATAATGGATGTTAGAATGTATATTAGAATGTTATAATGTATGTTACAATGTTATAATGGATGTTTGAATGTTATAATGGACGTTAGAATGTATATTAGAATGTTATAATGTATGTTAGAATGTTATAATGGATGTTAGAATGTTATAATGGATGTTACAATGTATATTAGAATGTTGTAATGTATGTTAGAATGTTATAATGGATGTTAGAATGTTATAATGGATGTTATAATGAATATTAGAATGTTAGAATGGATGTTAGAATGTTATAATGGATGTTATAATGTATATTAGAATGTTATAATGTATGTTAGAATGCATGTTAGAATGTATATTAGAATATTATAGTGTATGTTAGAATGTTATAATGGATGTTAGAATGTATATTAGAATGTTATAATGGATGTTAGAATATTATAATGGATGTTATAATGTATATTAGAATGTTAAAAAGTATGTTAGAATGTTATAATGGATGTTAGAATGTATATTAGAATGTTAGAATGTATGTTAGAATGTTATAATGGATGTTAGAATGTATATTAGAATGTTAGAATGTATGTTAGAATGTTATTATGGATGTTAGAATGTTATAATTGATGTTAGAATGTATATTAGAATGTTATAATGTATATTAGAATGTTATATTGGATGTTAGAATGTATATTAGATTGTTATAATGTATGTTAGAATGTTATATTGGATGTTAGAAATTATATTAGAATGTTATAATGTATGTTAGAATGTTATAAAGGATGTTAGAATGTTATAATGGATGTTAGAATGTATATTATAATGTTAGAATGTATGTTATAATGTTATTATGGATGTTAGAATGTTATAATGGATGTTAGAATGTATATTAGAAAGTTATAATGTATGTTAGAATGTTATTTTGGATGTTAAAATGTATTTTAGATTGTTATAATCTATGTTAGAATGTTATAATAGATGTTAGAATGTATATTAGAATGTTATAATGTATGTTACAATGTTATAATGTATGTTAGAATGTTATAATGGATGTTAGAATGTATATTAGAATGTTATAATGTATGTTAGAATGTTACAATGGATGATAGAATGTTATAATGGATGTTATAATGAATATTAGAATGTTAGAATGGATGTTAGAATGTTATAATGGATGTTATAATGTATATTAGAATGTTATAATGTATGTTAGAATGCATGTTAGAATGTATATTAGAATATTATAATGTATGTTAGAATGTTATAATGGATGTTAGAATGTATATTAGAATATTATAATGGATGTTAGAATATTATAATGGATGTTAGATTATTATAATAGATGTTATAATGTATATTAGAATGTTAAAATGGATGTTAGAATGTTAGAATTGATTTTAGAATGTATATCAGAATGTTAAAAAGTATGTTAGAATGTTATAATGGATGTTAGAATGTATATTAGAATGTTAGAATGTATGTTAGAATGTTATAATGGATGTTAGAATGTATATAAGAATGTTAGAATGTATGTTAGAATGTTATTATGGATGTTAGAATGTTATAATTGATGTTAGAATGTATATTAGAATGTTATAATGTATGTTAGAATGTTATAATTGATGTTAGAATGTATATTAGATTGTTATAATGTATGTTAGAATGTTATAATGGATGTTAAAATGTATATTAGAATGTTATAATGTATGTTAGGATGTTATAATGTATGTTAGAATGTTATAATGGATGTTAGAATGTATATTAGATTGTTATAATGTATGTTAGATTGTTATAATGGATGTTAGAATGTATATTAGATTGTTATAATGTATGTTAGAATGTTATATTGGATGTTAGAATGTATATTAGAATGTTATAATGTATGTTAGAATGTTATAAAGGATGTTAGAATGTTATAATGGATGTTAGAATGTATATTATAATGTTAGAATGTATGTTAGAATGTTATTATGGATGTTAGGATGTAATAATGGATGTTAGAATGTATATTAGAAAGTTATAATGTATGTTAGAATGTTTTTTTGGATGTTAAAATGTATTTTAGATTGTTATAATGTATGTTAGAATGTTATAATAGATGTTAGAATGTATATTAGAATGTTATAATGTATGTTACAATGTTATAATGTATGAAAGAATGTTATAATGGATGTTATAATGTATACTAGAATGTTATAATGTATTTTAGATTGTAATAATGTATGTTCGAATGTTATAATGGATGTTAGAATGTATATTAGAATGTTATAATGTATGTTACAATGCTATAATGTATGTTAGAATGTTATAATGGATGTTAGAATGTATATTAGAATGTTATAATGTATGTTAGAATGTTACAATGGATGATAGAATGTTATAATGGATGTTATAATGAATATTAGAATGTTAGAATGGATGTTAGAATGTTATAATGGATGTTATAATGTATATTAGAATGTTATAATGTATGTTAGAATGTTATAATGGATGTTAGAATGTATATTAGAATGTTATAATGTATGTTAGAATGTTATTATGGATGTTAGAATGTTATAATTGATGTTAGAATGTATATTAGAATGTTATAATGTATGTTAGAATGTTATAATTGATGTTAGAATGTATATTAGATTGTTATAATGTATGTTAGAATGTTATAATGGATGTTAAAATGTATATTAGAATGTTATAATGTATGTTAGGATGTTATAATGTATGTTAGAATGTTATAATGGATGTTAGAATGTATATTAGATTGTTATAATGTATGTTAGATTGTTATAATGGATGTTAGAATGTATATTAGAATGTTATAATGTATGTTAGAATGTTATAATGGATATTAGAATGTTATATTGGATGTTAGAATGTATATTAGATTGTTATAATGTATGTTAGAATGTTATATTGGATGTTAGAATGTATATTAGAATGTTATAATGTATGTTAGAATGTTATAAAGGATGTTAGAATGTTATAATGGATGTTAGAATGTATATTATAATGTTAGAATGTATGTTAGAATGTTATTATGGATGTTAGGATGTAATAATGGATGTTAGAATGTATATTAGAAAGTTATAATGTATGTTAGAATGTTTTTTTGGATGTTAAAATGTATTTTAGATTGTTATAATGTATGTTAGAATGTTATAATAGATGTTAGAATGTATATTAGAATGTTATAATGTATGTTACAATGTTATAATGTATGAAAGAATGTTATAATGGATGTTATAATGTATACTAGAATGTTATAATGTATTTTAGATTGTAATAATGTATGTTCGAATGTTATAATGGATGTTAGAATGTATATTAGAATGTTATAATGTATGTTACAATGCTATAATGTATGTTAGAATGTTATAATGGATGTTAGAATGTATATTAGAATGTTATAATGTATGTTAGAATGTTACAATGGATGATAGAATGTTATAATGGATGTTATAATGAATATTAGAATGTTAGAATGGATGTTAGAATGTTATAATGGATGTTATAATGTATATTAGAATGTTATAATGTATGTTAGTATGCATGTTAGAATGTATATTAGAATATTATAATGTATGTTAGAATGTTATAATGGATGTTAGAATGTATATTAGAATATTATAATGGATGTTAGAATATTATAATGGATGTTAGATTATTATAATGGATGTTATAATGTATATTAGAATGTTAAAATGGATGTTAGAATGTTATAATTGATTTTAGAATGTATATCAGAATGTTAAAAAGTATGTTAGAATGTTATAATGGATGTTAGAATGTATATTAGAATGTTAGAATGTATGTTAGAATGTTATAATGGATGTTAGAATGTATATTAGAATGTTAGAATGTATGTTAGAATGTTATTATGGATGTTAGAATGTTATAATTGATGTTAGAATGTATATTAGAATGTTATAATGTATGTTAGAATGTTATAATTGATGTTAGAATGTATATTAGATTGTTATAATGTATGTTAGAATGTTATAATGGATGTTAAAATGTATATTAGAATGTTATAATGTATGTTAGGATGTTATAATGTATGTTAGAATGTTAGAATGGATGTTAGAATGTATATTAGATTGTTATAATGTATGTTAGAATGTTATAATGGATGTTAGAATGTATATTAGAATGTTATAATGTATGTTACAAAGTTATAATGGATGTTAGAATGTTTTAATGGATGTTAGAATGTATATTAGAATGTTATAATGTATGTTAGAATGTTATAATGGATGTTAGAATGTATATTAGAATGTTATAATGTATGTTAGAATGTTATAATGGATGTTAGAATGTATATTAGATTGTTATAATGTATGTTAGAATGTTATAATGGATGTTAGAATGTATATTAGAATGTTATAATGTATGTTACAATGTTATAATGGATGTTAGAATGTTTTAATGGATGTTAGAATGTATATTAGAATGTTATAATGTATGTTAGAATGTTATAATGGATGTTAGAATGTTATAATGGATGTTAGAATGTATATTAGAATGTTTTAATGTATATTAGAATGTTATAATGGATGTTAGAATGTTATAATGGATGTTATAATGAATATTAGAATGTTATAATGTATGTTAGAATGCATGATAGAATGTATATTAGAATGTTTTAGTGTATTTTAGAATGTTATAATGGATGTTAGAAAGTATTTTAGAATATTATAATGGATGTTAGAATGTTAGAATGGATGTTAGTACATTATAATGGATGTTATAATATATATTAGAATGTTATAATGTATGTTAGAATGTTATAATGGATGTTAGAATGTATATTAGATTGTTATAATGTATGTTAGAATGTTATAATGGATTTTAGAATGTTATTAGAATGTTATAATGTATGTTACAATGTTATAATGGATGTTAGAATGTATATTAGAATGTTATAATGTATGTTAGAATGTTATAATGGATGTTAGAATGTTATAATGGATGTTAGAATGTATATTAGAATGTAGTAATGTATGTTAGAATGTTATAATGGATGGTAGAATGTTATAATGGATGTTAGAATGAATATTAGAATGTTAGAATGGATGTTAGAATGTTATAATGGATGTTATAATGTATATTAGAATGTTAAAAAGTATGTTAGAATGTTATAATGGATGTTAGAATGTATATTAGAATGTTAGAATGTATGTTAGAATGTTATAATGGATGTTAGAATGTATATTAGAATGTTAGAATGGATGTTAGAATGTTATTATGGATGTTAGAATGTTATAATTGATGTTAGAATGTATATTAGAATGTTATAATGTATATTAGAATGTTATATTGGATGTTAGAATGTATATTAGATTGTTATAATGTATGTTAGAATGTTATATTGGATGTTAGAATGTATATTAGAATGTTATAATGTATGTTAGAATGTTATAAAGGATGTTAGAATGTTATAATGGATGTTAGAATGTATATTATAATGTTAGAATGTATGTTAGAATGTTATTATGGATGTTAGAATGTTATAATGGATGTTAGAATGTATATTAGAAAGTTATAATGTATGTGAGAATGTTATTTTGGATGTTAAAATGTATTTTAGATTGTTATAATGTATGTTAGAATGTTATAATAGATGTTAGAATGTATATTAGAATGTTATAATGTATGTTACAATGTTATAATGTATGTTAGAATGTTATAATGGATGTTATAATGTATACTAGAATGTTATAATGTATTTTAGATTGTAATAATGTATGTTCGAATGTTATAATGGATGTTAGAAAGTATATTAGAATGTTATAATGTATGTTACAATGTTATAATGTATGTTAGAATGTTATAATGGATGTTAGAATGTATATTAGAATGTTATAATGTATGTTAGAATGTTACAATGGATGATAGAATGTTATAATGGATGTTATAATGAATATTAGAATGTTATAATGGATGTTAGAATGTATATTAGAATGTCAGAATGTATGTTAGAATGTTATAATGGATGTTAGAATGTATATTAGAAAGTTAGAATGTATGTTAGAATGTTATTATGGATGTTAGAATGTTATAATTGATGTTAGAATGTATATTAGAATGTTATAATGTATGTTAGAATGTTATAATGGATGTTAGAATGTATATTAGATTGTTATAATGTATGTTAGAATGTTATAATGGATGTTAGAATGTATATTAGAATGTTATAATGTATGTTACAATGTTATAATGGATGTTAGAATGTTATAATGGATGTTAGAATGTATATTAGAATGTTATAATGTATGTTACAATGTTATAATGGATGTTAGAATGTTATAATGGATGTTAGAATGTATATTAGAATGTTTTAATGTATGTTAGAATGTTATAATGGATGTTAGAATGTTATAATGGATGTTATAATGAAAATTAGAATGTTATAATGTATGATAGAATGCTTGTTAGAATGTATATTAGAATGTTTTAGTGTATTTTAGAATGTTATAATGGATGTTAGAATGTATATTAGAATATTATAATGGATGTTAGAATGTTATAATGGATGATAGTACATTATAATGGATGTTATAATATATATTAGAATGTTATAATGTATGTTAGAATGTTATAATGGATGTTAGAATGTATATTAGATTGTTATAATGTATGTTAGAATGTTATAATGGATGTTAGAATGTATATTAGAATGTTATAATGTATGTTACAATGTTATAATGGATGTTTGAATGTTATAATGGACGTTAGAATGTATATTAGAATGTTATAATGTATGTTAGAATGTTATAATGGATGTTAGAATGTTATAATGGATGTTACAATGTATATTAGAATGTTGTAATGTATGTTAGAATGTTATAATGGATGTTAGAATGTTATAATGGATGTTATAATGAATATTAGAATGTTAGAATGGATGTTAGAATGTTATAATGGATGTTATAATGTATATTAGAATGTTATAATGTATGTTAGAATGCATGTTAGAATGTATATTAGAATATTATAGTGTATGTTAGAATGTTATAATGGATGTTAGAATGTATATTAGAATGTTATATTGGATGTTAGAATGTATATTAGAATGTTATAATGTATGTTAGAATGTTATAAAGGATGTTAGAATGTTATAATGGATGTTAGAATGTATATTATAATGTTAGAATGTATGTTAGAATGTTATTATGGATGTTAGAATGTTATAATGGATGTTAGAATGTATATTAGAAAGTTATAATGTATGTGAGAATGTTATTTTGGATGTTAAAATGTATTTTAGATTGTTATAATGTATGTTAGAATGTTATAATAGATGTTAGAATGTATATTAGAATGTTATAATGTATGTTACAATGTTATAATGTATGTTAGAATGTTATAATGGATGTTATAATGTATACTAGAATGTTATAATGTATTTTAGATTGTAATAATGTATGTTTGAATGTTATAATGGATGTTAGAAAGTATATTAGAATGTTATAATGTATGTTACAATGTTATAATGTATGTTAGAATGTTATAATGGATGTTAGAATGTATATTAGAATGTTATAATGTATGTTAGAATGTTACAATGGATGATAGAATGTTATAATGGATGTTATAATGAATATTAGAATGTTATAATGGATGTTAGAATGTATATTAGAATGTCAGAATGTATGTTAGAATGTTATAATGGATGTTAGAATGTATATTAGAAAGTTAGAATGTATGTTAGAATGTTATTATGGATGTTAGAATGTTATAATTGATGTTAGAATGTATATTAGAATGTTATAATGTATGTTAGAATGTTATAATGGATGTTAGAATGTATATTAGATTGTTATAATGTATGTTAGAATGTTATAATGGATGTTAGAATGTATATTAGAATGTTATAATGTATGTTACAATGTTATAATGGATGTTAGAATGTTATAATGGATGTTAGAATGTATATTAGAATGTTATAATGTATGTTACAATGTTATAATGGATGTTAGAATGTTATAATGGATGTTAGAATGTATATTAGAATGTTGTAATGTATGTTAGAATGTTATAATGGATGTTAGAATGTTATAATGGATGTTATAATGAAAATTAGAATGTTATAATGTATGATAGAATGCTTGTTAGAATGTATATTAGAATGTTTTAGTGTATTTTAGAATGTTATAATGGATGTTAGAATGTATATTAGAATATTATAATGGATGTTAGAATGTTATAATGGATGATAGAACATTATAATGGATGTTATAATATATATTAGAATGTTATAATGTATGTTAGAATGTTATAATGGATGTTAGAATGTATATTAGATTGTTATAATGTATGTTAGAATGTTATAATGGATGTTAGAATGTATATTAGAATGTTATAATGTATGTTACAATGTTATAATGGATGTTTGAATGTTATAATGGACGTTAGAATGTATATTAGAATGTTATAATGTATGTTAGAATGTTATAATGGATGTTAGAATGTTATAATGGATGTTACAATGTATATTAGAATGTTGTAATGTATGTTAGAATGTTATAATGGATGTTAGAATGTTATAATGGATGTTATAATGAATATTAGAATGTTAGAATGGATGTTAGAATGTTATAATGGATGTTATAATGTATATTAGAATGTTATAATGTATGTTAGAATGCATGTTAGAATGTATATTAGAATATTATAGTGTATGTTAGAATGTTATAATGGATGTTAGAATGTATATTAGAATGTTATAATGGATGTTAGAATATTATAATGGATGTTATAATGTATATTAGAATGTTAAAAAGTATGTTAGAATGTTATAATGGATGTTAGAATGTATATTAGAATGTTAGAATGTATGTTAGAATGTTATAATGGATGTTAGAATGTATATTAGAATGTTAGAATGTATGTTAGAATGTTATTATGGATGTTAGAATGTTATAATTGATGTTAGAATGTATATTAGAATGTTATAATGTATATTAGAATGTTATATTGGATGTTAGAATGTATATTAGATTGTTATAATGTATGTTAGAATGTTATATTGGATGTTAGAAATTATATTAGAATGTTATAATGTATGTTAGAATGTTATAAAGGATGTTAGAATGTTATAATGGATGTTAGAATGTATATTATAATGTTAGAATGTATGTTATAATGTTATTATGGATGTTAGAATGTTATAATGGATGTTAGAATGTATATTAGAAAGTTATAATGTATGTTAGAATGTTATTTTGGATGTTAAAATGTATTTTAGATTGTTATAATCTATGTTAGAATGTTATAATAGATGTTAGAATGTATATTAGAATGTTATAATGTATGTTACAATGTTATAATGTATGTTAGAATGTTATAATGGATGTTAGAATGTATATTAGAATGTTATAATGTATGTTAGAATGTTACAATGGATGATAGAATGTTATAATGGATGTTATAATGAATATTAGAATGTTAGAATGGATGTTAGAATGTTATAATGGATGTTATAATGTATATTAGAATGTTATAATGTATGTTAGAATGCATGTTAGAATGTATATTAGAATATTATAATGTATGTTAGAATGTTATAATGGATGTTAGAATGTATATTAGAATATTATAATGGATGTTAGAATATTATAATGGATGTTAGATTATTATAATAGATGTTATAATGTATATTAGAATGTTAAAATGGATGTTAGAATGTTAGAATTGATTTTAGAATGTATATCAGAATGTTAAAAAGTATGTTAGAATGTTATAATGGATGTTAGAATGTATATTAGAATGTTAGAATGTATGTTAGAATGTTATAATGGATGTTAGAATGTATATAAGAATGTTAGAATGTATGTTAGAATGTTATTATGGATGTTAGAATGTTATAATTGATGTTAGAATGTATATTAGAATGTTATAATGTATGTTAGAATGTTATAATTGATGTTAGAATGTATATTAGATTGTTATAATGTATGTTAGAATGTTATAATGGATGTTAAAATGTATATTAGAATGTTATAATGTATGTTAGGATGTTATAATGTATGTTAGAATGTTATAATGGATGTTAGAATGTATATTAGATTGTTATAATGTATGTTAGATTGTTATAATGGATGTTAGAATGTATATTAGAATGTTATAATGTATGTTAGAATGTTATAATGGATATTAGAATGTTATATTGGATGTTAGAATGTATATTAGATTGTTATAATGTATGTTAGAATGTTATATTGGATGTTAGAATGTATATTAGAATGTTATAATGTATGTTAGAATGTTATAAAGGATGTTAGAATGTTATAATGGATGTTAGAATGTATATTATAATGTTAGAATGTATGTTAGAATGTTATTATGGATGTTAGGATGTAATAATGGATGTTAGAATGTATATTAGAAAGTTATAATGTATGTTAGAATGTTTTTTTGGATGTTAAAATGTATTTTAGATTGTTATAATGTATGTTAGAATGTTATAATAGATGTTAGAATGTATATTAGAATGTTATAATGTATGTTACAATGTTATAATGTATGAAAGAATGTTATAATGGATGTTATAATGTATACTAGAATGTTATAATGTATTTTAGATTGTAATAATGTATGTTCGAATGTTATAATGGATGTTAGAATGTATATTAGAATGTTATAATGTATGTTACAATGCTATAATGTATGTTAGAATGTTATAATGGATGTTAGAATGTATATTAGAATGTTATAATGTATGTTAGAATGTTACAATGGATGATAGAATGTTATAATGGATGTTATAATGAATATTAGAATGTTAGAATGGATGTTAGAATGTTATAATGGATGTTATAATGTATATTAGAATGTTATAATGTATGTTAGTATGCATGTTAGAATGTATATTAGAATATTATAATGTATGTTAGAATGTTATAATGGATGTTAGAATGTATATTAGAATATTATAATGGATGTTAGAATATTATAATGGATGTTAGATTATTATAATGGATGTTATAATGTATATTAGAATGTTAAAATGGATGTTAGAATGTTATAATTGATTTTAGAATGTATATCAGAATGTTAAAAAGTATGTTAGAATGTTATAATGGATGTTAGAATGTATATTAGAATGTTAGAATGTATGTTAGAATGTTATAATGGATGTTAGAATGTATATTAGAATGTTAGAATGTATGTTAGAATGTTATTATGGATGTTAGAATGTTATAATTGATGTTAGAATGTATATTAGAATGTTATAATGTATGTTAGAATGTTATAATTGATGTTAGAATGTATATTAGATTGTTATAATGTATGTTAGAATGTTATAATGGATGTTAAAATGTATATTAGAATGTTATAATGTATGTTAGGATGTTATAATGTATGTTAGAATGTTAGAATGGATGTTAGAATGTATATTAGATTGTTATAATGTATGTTAGAATGTTATAATGGATGTTAGAATGTATATTAGAATGTTATAATGTATGTTACAAAGTTATAATGGATGTTAGAATGTTTTAATGGATGTTAGAATGTATATTAGAATGTTATAATGTATGTTAGAATGTTATAATGGATGTTAGAATGTATATTAGAATGTTATAATGTATGTTAGAATGTTATAATGGATGTTAGAATGTATATTAGATTGTTATAATGTATGTTAGAATGTTATAATGGATGTTAGAATGTATATTAGAATGTTATAATGTATGTTACAATGTTATAATGGATGTTAGAATGTTTTAATGGATGTTAGAATGTATATTAGAATGTTATAATGTATGTTAGAATGTTATAATGGATGTTAGAATGTTATAATGGATGTTAGAATGTATATTAGAATGTTTTAATGTATATTAGAATGTTATAATGGATGTTAGAATGTTATAATGGATGTTATAATGAATATTAGAATGTTATAATGTATGTTAGAATGCATGATAGAATGTATATTAGAATGTTTTAGTGTATTTCAGAATGTTATAATGGATGTTAGAAAGTATTTTAGAATATTATAATGGATGTTAGAATGTTAGAATGGATGTTAGTACATTATAATGGATGTTATAATATATATTAGAATGTTATAATGTATGTTAGAATGTTATAATGGATGTTAGAATGTATATTAGATTGTTATAATGTATGTTAGAATGTTATAATGGATTTTAGAATGTTATTAGAATGTTATAATGTATGTTACAATGTTATAATGGATGTTAGAATGTATATTAGAATGTTATAATGTATGTTAGAATGTTATAATGGATGTTAGAATGTTATAATGGATGTTAGAATGTATATTAGAATGTAGTAATGTATGTTAGAATGTTATAATGGATGGTAGAATGTTATAATGGATGTTAGAATGAATATTAGAATGTTAGAATGGATGTTAGAATGTTATAATGGATGTTATAATGTATATTAGAATGGTAAAAAGTATGTAAGAATGTTATAATGGATGTTAGAATGTATATTAGAATGTTAGAATGTATGTTAGAATGTTATAATGGATGTTAGAATGTATATTAGAATGTTAGAATGTATGTTAGAATGTTATTATGGATGTTAGAATGTTATAATTGATGTTAGAATGTATATTAGAATGTTATAATGTATATTAGAATGTTATATTGGATGTTAGAATGTATATTAGATTGTTATAATGTATGTTAGAATGTTATATTGGATGTTAGAATGTATATTAGAATGTTATAATGTATGTTAGAATGTTATAAAGGATGTTAGAATGTTATAATGGATGTTAGAATGTATATTATAATGTTAGAATGTATGTTAGAATGTTATTATGGATGTTAGAATGTTATAATGGATGTTAGAATGTATATTAGAAAGTTATAATGTATGTGAGAATGTTATTTTGGATGTTAAAATGTATTTTAGATTGTTATAATGTATGTTAGAATGTTATAATAGATGTTAGAATGTATATTAGAATGTTATAATGTATGTTACAATGTTATAATGTATGTTAGAATGTTATAATGGATGTTATAATGTATACTAGAATGTTATAATGTATTTTAGATTGTAATAATGTATGTTCGAATGTTATAATGGATGTTAGAAAGTATATTAGAATGTTATAATGTATGTTACAATGTTATAATGTATGTTAGAATGTTATAATGGATGTTAGAATGTATATTAGAATGTTATAATGTATGTTAGAATGTTACAATGGATGATAGAATGTTATAATGGATGTTATAATGAATATTAGAATGTTATAATGGATGTTAGAATGTATATTAGAATGTTAGAATGTATGTTGGAATGTTATAATGGATGTTAGAATGTATATTAGAATGTTAGAATGTATGTTAGAATGTTATTATGGATGTTAGAATGTTATAATTGATGTTAGAATGTATATTAGAATGTTATAATGTATGTTAGAATGTTATTATGGATGTTAGAATGTTATAATGGAAGTTAGAATGTTATAATGGATGTTAAAATATTATAATGGAAATTATAATGTATATTAGAATGTTAAAATGGATGATTGAATGTTATAATTGATGTTAGAATGTATATTAGAATGTTAGAATGTATGTTAAAATGTTATAATGGATGTTAGAATGTATATTACAAAGTTATAATGTATGTTAGAATGTTATAATGGATGTTTGAATGTATTTTAGATTGTTATAATGTATGATAGAATGTTATAATGGATATTAGAATGTATATTAGAATATTATAATGTATGTTACAATGCTATAATGTATGTTAGAATGTTATAATGGATGTTAAAATGTATACTAGAATGTTATAATGTATGTTAGAATGTATATTAGAATGTTAGAATGTATGGTAGAATGTTATAATGGATGTTAGAATGTATATTAGATTGTTATAATGTATGTTAGAATGTTATAATGGATGTTAGAATGTATATTAGAATGTTATAATGTATGATAGAATGTTTTAATGGATATTAGAATGTATATTAGAATGTTATAATGTATGTTAGAATGTTATAATGGATGTTATAATGAATATTAGAATGTTAGAATGGATGTTAGAATGTTATAATGGATGTTATAATGTATATTAGAATGTTATAATGTATGTTAGAATGCATGTTAGAATGTATATTAGAATATTATAGTGTATGTTAGAATGTTATAATGGATGTTAGAATGTATATTAGAATGTTATAATGGATGTTAGAATATTATAATGGATGTTATAATGTATATTAGAATGTTAAAAAGTATGTTAGAATGTTATAATGGATGTTAGAATGTATATTAGAATGTTAGAATGTATGTTAGAATGTTATAATGGATGTTAGAATGTATATTAGAATGTTAGAATGTATGTTAGAATGTTATTATGGATGTTAGAATGTTATAATTGATGTTAGAATGTATATTAGAATGTTATAATGTATATTAGAATGTTATATTGGATGTTAGAATGTATATTAGATTGTTATAATGTATGTTAGAATGTTATATTGGATGTTAGAATGTATATTAGAATGTTATAATGTATGTTAGAATGTTATAAAGGATGTTAGAATGTTATAATGGATGTTAGAATGTATATTATAATGTTAGAATGTATGTTAGAATGTTATTATGGATGTTAGAATGTTATAATGGATGTTAGAATGTATATTAGAAAGTTATAATGTATGTTAGAATGTTATTTTGGATGTTAAAATGTATTTTAGATTGTTATAATGTATGTTAGAATGTTATAATAGATGTTAGAATGTATATTAGAATGTTATAATGTATGTTACAATGTTATAATGTATGTTAGAATGTTATAATGGATGTTATAATGTATACTAGAATGTTATAATGTATTTTAGATTGTAATAATGTATGTTCGAATGTTATAATGGATGTTAGAAAGTATATTAGAATGTTATAATGTATGTTACAATGTTATAATGTATGTTAGAATGTTATAATGGATGTTAGAATGTATATTAGAATGTTATAATGTATGTTAGAATGTTACAATGGATGATAGAATGTTATAATGGATGTTATAATGAATATTAGAATGTTATAATGGATGTTAGAATGTTATAATGGATGTTATAATGTATATTAGAATGTTATAATGTATGTTAGAATGCATGTTAGAATGTATATTAGAATATTATAATGTATGTTAAAATGTTATAATGGATGTTAGAATGTATATTAGAATATTATAATGGATGTTAGAATATTATAATGGATGTTAGATTATTATAATGGATGTTATAATGTATATTAGAATGTTAAAATGGATGTTAGAATGTTATAATTGATTTTAGAATGTATATCAGAATGTTAAAAAGTATGTTAGAATGTTATAATGGATGTTAGAATGTATATTAGAATGTTAGAATGTATGTTAGAATGTTATAATGGATGTTAGAATGTATATTAGAATGTTAGAATGTATGTTAGAATGTTATTATGGATGTTAGAATGTTATAATTGATGTTAGAATGTATATTAGAATGTTATAATGTATGTTAGAATGTTATAATTGATGTTAGAATGTATATTAGATTGTTATAATGTATGTTAGAATGTTATAATGGATGTTAAAATGTATATTAGAATGTTATAATGTATGTTAGGATGTTATAATGTATGTTAGAATGTTATAATGGATGTTAGAATGTATATTAGATTGTTATAATGTATGTTAGAATGTTATAATGGATGTTAGAATGTATATTAGAATGTTATAATGTATGTTAGAATGTTATAATGGATGTTAGAATGTATATTAGAATGTTATAATGTATGTTAGAATGTTATAATGGATGTTAGAATGTATATTAGATTGTTATAATGTATGTTAGAATGTTATTATGGATGTTAGAATGTTATAATGGATGTTAGAATGTATATTAGAATGTTATAAAGGATGTTAGAATGTTATAATGGATGTTAGAATGTATATTATAATGTTAGAATGTATGTTAGAATGTTATTATGGATGTTAGAATGTTATAATGGATGTTAGAATGTATATTAGAAAGTTATAATGTATGTTAGAATGTTATTTTGGATGTTAAAATGTATTTTAGATTGTTATAATGTATGTTAGAATGTTATAATAGATGTTAGAATGTATATTAGAATGTTATAATGTATGTTACAATGTTATAATGTATGTTAGAATGTTATAATGGATGTTATAATGTATACTAGAATGTTATAATGTATTTTAGATTGTAATAATGTATGTTCGAATGTTATAATGGATGTTAGAAAGTATATTAGAATGTTATAATGTATGTTACAATGTTATAATGTATGTTAGAATGTTATAATGGATGTTAGAATGTATATTAGAATGTTATAATGTATGTTAGAATGTTACAATGGATGATAGAATGTTATAATGGATGTTATAATGAATATTAGAATGTTATAATGGATGTTAGAATGTTATAATGGATGTTATAATGTATATTAGAATGTTATAATGTATGTTAGAATGCATGTTAGAATGTATATTAGAATATTATAATGTATGTTAAAATGTTATAATGGATGTTAGAATGTATATTAGAATATTATAATGGATGTTAGAATATTATAATGGATGTTAGATTATTATAATGGATGTTATAATGTATATTAGAATGTTAAAATGGATGTTAGAATGTTATAATTGATTTTAGAATGTATATCAGAATGTTAAAAAGTATGTTAGAATGTTATAATGGATGTTAGAATGTATATTAGAATGTTAGAATGTATGTTAGAATGTTATAATGGATGTTAGAATGTATATTAGAATGTTAGAATGTATGTTAGAATGTTATTATGGATGTTAGAATGTTATAATTGATGTTAGAATGTATATTAGAATGTTATAATGTATGTTAGAATGTTATAATTGATGTTAGAATGTATATTAGATTGTTATAATGTATGTTAGAATGTTATAATGGATGTTAAAATGTATATTAGAATGTTATAATGTATGTTAGGATGTTATAATGTATGTTAGAATGTTATAATGGATGTTAGAATGTATATTAGATTGTTATAATGTATGTTAGAATGTTATAATGGATGTTAGAATGTATATTAGAATGTTATAATGTATGTTAGAATGTTATAATGGATGTTAGAATGTATATTAGAATGTTATAATGTATGTTAGAATGTTATAATGGATGTTAGAATGTATATTAGATTGTTATAATGTATGTTAGAATGTTATAATGGATGTTAGAATGTATATTAGAATGTTATAATGTATGTTACAATGTTATAATGGATGTTAGAATGTTTTAATGGATGTTAGAATGTATATTAGAATGTTATAATGTATGTTAGAATGTTATAATGGATGTTAGAATGTTATAATGGATGTTAGAATGTATATTAGAATGTTTTAATGTATATTAGAATGTTATAATGGATGTTAGAATGTTATAATGGATGTTATAATGAATATTAGAATGTTATAATGTATGTTAGAATGCATGATAGAATGTATATTAGAATGTTTTAGTGTATTTTAGAATGTTATAATGGATGTTAGAAAGTATTTTAGAATATTATAATGGATGTTAGAATGTTATAATGGATGTTAGTACATTATAATGGATGTTATAATATATATTAGAATGTTATAATGTATGTTAGAATGTTATAATGGATGTTAGAAAGTATATTAGATTGTTATAATGTATGTTAGAATGTTATAATGGATGTTAGAATGTTATTAGAATGTTATAATGTATGTTACAATGTTATAATGGATGTTAGAATGTATATTAGAATGTTATAATGTATGTTAGAATGTTATAATGGATGTTAGAATGTTATAATGGATGTTAGAATGTATATTAGAATGTAGTAATGTATGTTAGAATGTTATAATGGATGGTAGAATGTTATAATGGATGTTAGAATGAATATTAGAATGTTAGAATGGATGTTAGAATGTTATAATGGATGTTATAATGTATATTAGAATGTTAAAAAGTATGTTAGAATGTTATAATGGATGTTAGAATGTATATTAGAATGTTAGAATGTATGTTAGAATGTTATAATGGATGTTAGAATGTATATTAGAATGTTAGAATGTATGTTAGAATGTTATTATGGATGTTAGAATGTTATAATTGATGTTAGAATGTATATTAGAATGTTAGAATGTATATTAGAATGTTATATTGGATGTTAGAATGTATATTAGATTGTTATAATGTATGTTAGAATGTTATATTGGATGTTAGAATGTATATTAGAATGTTATAATGTATGTTAGAATGTTATAAAGGATGTTAGAATGTTATAATGGATGTTAGAATGTATATTATAATGTTAGAATGTATGTTAGAATGTTATTATGGATGTTAGAATGTTATAATGGATGTTAGAATGTATATTAGAAAGTTATAATGTATGTTAGAATGTTATTTTGGATGTTAAAATGTATTTTAGATTGTTATAATGTATGTTAGAATGTTATAATAGATGTTAGAATGTATATTAGAATGTTATAATGTATGTTACAATGTTATAATGTATGTTAGAATGTTATAATGGATGTTATAATGTATACTAGAATGTTATAATGTATTTTAGATTGTAATAATGTATGTTCGAATGTTATAATGGATGTTAGAAAGTATATTAGAATGTTATAATGTATGTTACAATGTTATAATGTATGTTAGAATGTTATAATGGATGTTAGAATGTATATTAGAATGTTATAATGTATGTTAGAATGTTACAATGGATGATAGAATGTTATAATGGATGTTATAATGAATATTAGAATGTTATAATGGATGTTAGAATGTATATTAGAATGTTAGAATGTTATAATGGATGTTAGAATGTATATTAGAATGTTAGAATGTATGTTAGAATGTTATTATGGATGTTAGAATGTTATAATTGATGTTAGAATGTATATTAGAATGTTATAATGTATGTTAGAATGTTATTATGGATGTTAGAATGTTATAATGGAAGTTAGAATGTTATAATGGATGTTAAAATATTATAATGGAAATTATAATGTATATTAGAATGTTAAAATGGATGATTGAATGTTATAATTGATGTTAGAATGTATATTAGAATGTTAGAATGTATGTTAGAATGTTATAATGGATGTTAGAATGTATATTACAAAGTTATAATGTATGTTAGAATGTTATAATGGATGTTTGAATGTATTTTAGATTGTTATAATGTATGATAGAATGTTATAATGGATATTAGAATGTATATTAGAATATTATAATGTATGTTACAATGCTATAATGTATGTTAGAATGTTATAATGGATGTTAAAATGTATACTAGAATGTTATAATGTATGTTAGAATGTATATTAGAATGTTATAATGTATGGTAGAATGTTATAATGGATGTTAGAATGTATATTAGATTGTTATAATGTATGTTAGAATGTTATAATGGATGTTAGAATGTATATTAGAATGTTATAATGTATGATAGAATGTTTTAATGGATATTAGAATGTATATTAGAATGTTATAATGTATGTTAGAATGTTATAATGGATGTTATAATGAATTTTAGAATGTTAGAATGGATGTTAGAATGTTATAATGGATGTTATAATGTATATTAGAATGTTATAATGTATGTTAGAATGCATGTTAGAATGTATATTAGAATATTATAGTGTATGTTAGAATGTTATAATGGATGTTAGAATGTATATTAGAATGTTATAATGGATGTTAGAATATTATAATGGATGTTATAATGTATATTAGAATGTTAAAAAGTATGTTAGAATGTTATAATGGATGTTAGAATGTATATTAGAATGTTAGAATGTATGTTAGAATGTTATAATGGATGTTAGAATGTATATTAGAATGTTAGAATGTATGTTAGAATGTTATTATGGATGTTAGAATGTTATAATTGATGTTAGAATGTATATTAGAATGTTATAATGTATATTAGAATGTTATATTGGATGTTAGAATGTATATTAGATTGTTATAATGTATGTTAGAATGTTATATTGGATGTTAGAATGTATATTAGAATGTTATAATGTATGTTAGAATGTTATAAAGGATGTTAGAATGTTATAATGGATGTTAGAATGTATATTATAATGTTAGAATGTATGTTAGAATGTTATTATGGATGTTAGAATGTTATAATGGATGTTAGAATGTATATTAGAAAGTTATAATGTATGTTAGAATGTTATTTTGGATGTTAAAATGTATTTTAGATTGTTATAATGTATGTTAGAATGTTATAATAGATGTTAGAATGTATATTAGAATGTTATAATGTATGTTACAATGTTATAATGTATGTTAGAATGTTATAATGGATGTTATAATGTATACTAGAATGTTATAATGTATTTTAGATTGTAATAATGTATGTTCGAATGTTATAATGGATGTTAGAAAGTATATTAGAATGTTATAATGTATGTTACAATGTTATAATGTATGTTAGAATGTTATAATGGATGTTAGAATGTATATTAGAATGTTATAATGTATGTTAGAATGTTACAATGGATGATAGAATGTTATAATGGATGTTATAATGAATATTAGAATGTTATAATGGATGTTAGAATGTTATAATGGATGTTATAATGTATATTAGAATGTTATAATGTATGTTAGAATGCATGTTAGAATGTATATTAGAATATTATAATGTATGTTAAAATGTTATAATGGATGTTAGAATGTATATTAGAATATTATAATGGATGTTAGAATATTATAATGGATGTTAGATTATTATAATGGATGTTATAATGTATATTAGAATGTTAAAATGGATGTTAGAATGTTATAATTGATTTTAGAATGTATATCAGAATGTTAAAAAGTATGTTAGAATGTTATAATGGATGTTAGAATGTATATTAGAATGTTAGAATGTATGTTAGAATGTTATAATGGATGTTAGAATGTATATTAGAATGTTAGAATGTATGTTAGAATGTTATTATGGATGTTAGAATGTTATAATTGATGTTAGAATGTATATTAGAATGTTATAATGTATGTTAGAATGTTATAATTGATGTTAGAATGTATATTAGACTGTTATAATGTATGTTAGAATGTTATAATGGATGTTAAAATGTATATTAGAATGTTATAATGTATGTTAGGATGTTATAATGTATGTTAGAATGTTATAATGGATGTTAGAATGTATATTAGATTGTTATAATGTATGTTAGAATGTTATAATGGATGTTAGAATGTATATTAGAATGTTATAATGTATGTTAGAATGTTATAATGGATGTTAGAATGTATATTAGAATGTTAGAATGTATGTTAGAATGTTACAATGGATGATAGAATGTTATAATGGATGTTATAATGAATATTAGAATGTTAGAATGGATGTTAGAATGTTATAATGGATGTTATAATGTATATTAGAATGTTATAATGTATGTTAGAATGCATGTTAGAATGTATATTAGAATATTATAATGTATGTTTGAATGTTATAATGGATGTTAGAATGTATATTAGAATGTTATAATGTATGTTACAATGTTATAATGGATGTTAGAATGTTATAATGGATGTTAGAATGTATATTAGAATGGTATAATGTATGTTACAATGTTATAATGGATATTAGAATGTTATAATGGATGTTAGAATGTATATTAGGATGTTGTAATGTATGTTAGAATGTTATAATGGATGTTAGAATGTTATAATGGATGTTATAATGAAAATTAGAATGTTATAATGTATGATAGAATGCTTGTTAGAATGTATATTAGAATGTTTTAGTGTATTTTAGAATGTTATAATGGATGTTAGAATGTATATTAGAATATTATAATGGATGTTAGAATGTTATAATGGATGATAGTACATTATAATGGATGTTATAATATATATTAGAATGTTATAATGTATGTTAGAATGTTACAATGGATGTTAGAATGTATATTAGATTGTTATAATGTATGTTAGAATGTTATAATGGATGTTAGAATGTATATTAGAATGTTATAATGTATGTTACAATGTTATAATGGATGTTAGAATGTTATAATGGACGTTAGAATGTATATTAGAATGTTATAATGTATGTTAGAATGTTATAATGGATGTTAGAATGTTATAATGGATGTTACAATGTATATTAGAATGTTGTAATGTATGTTAGAATGTTATAATGGATGTTAGAATGTTATAATGGATGTTATAATGAATATTAGAATGTTAGAATGGATGTTAGAATGTTAGAATGGATGTTAGAATGTATATTAGAATGTTATAATGTATGTTAGAATGCATGTTAGAATGTATATTAGAATATTATAGTGTATGTTAGAATGTTATAATGGATGTTAGAATGTATATTAGAATGTTAGAATGTATGTTATAATGTTATAATGGATGTTAGAATGTATATTAGAATGTTAGAATGTATGTTAGAATGTTATTATGGATGTTAGAATGTTATAAATGATGTTAGAATGTATATTAGAATGTTATAATGTATATTAGAATGTTATATTGGATGTTAGAATGTATATTAGATTGTTATAATGTATGTTAGAATGTTATATTGGATGTTAGAAATTATATTAGAATGTTATAATGTATGTTAGAATGTTATAAAGGATGTTAGAATGTTATAATGGATGTTAGAATGTATATTATAATGTTAGAATGTATGTTATAATGTTATTATGGATGTTAGAATGTTATAATGGATGTTAAAATGTATATTAGAAAGTTATAATGTATGTTAGAATGTTATTTTGGATGTTAAAATGTATTTTAGATTGTTATAATGTATGTTAGAATGTTATAATAGATGTTAGAATGTATATTAGAATGTTATAATGTATGTTACAATGTTATAATGTATGTTAGAATGTTATAATGGATGTTAGAATGTATATTGGAATGTTATAATGTATGTTAGAATGTTACAATGGATGATAGAATGTTATAATGGATGTTATAATGAATATTAGAATGTTAGAATGGATGTTAGAATGTTATAATGGATGTTATAATGTATATTAGAATGTTATAATGTATGTTAGAATGCATGTTAGAATGTATATTAGAATATTATAATGTATGTTAGAATGTTATAATGGATGTTAGAATGTATATTAGAATATTATAATGGATGTTAGAATATTATAATGGATGTTAGATTATTATAATGGATGTTATAATGTATATTAGAATGTTAAAATGGATGTTAGAATGTTACAATTGAATTTAGAATGTATATCAGAATGTTAAAATGTATGTAAGAATGTTATAATGGATGTTAGAATGTATATTAGTATGTTAGAATGTATGTTAGAATGTTATAATGGATGTTAGAATGTATATTAGAATGTTAGAATGTATGTTAGAATGTTATTATGGATGTTAGAATGTTAAAATTGATGTTAGAATGTATATTAGAATGTTATAATGTATGTTAGAATGTTATAATTGATGTTAGAATGTATATTAGATTGTTATAATGTATGTTAGAATGTTATAATGGATGTTAAAATGTATATTAGAATGTTATAATGTATGTTAGGATGTTATAATGTATGTTAGAATGTTATAATGGATGTTAGAATGTATATTAGATTGTTATAATGTATGTTAGAATGTTATAATGGATGTTAGAATGTATATTAGAATGTTATAATGTATGTTAGAATGTTATAATGGATATTAGAATGTTATATTGGATGTTAGAATGTATATTAGATTGTTATAAGGTATGTTAGAATGTTATATTGGATGTTAGAATGTATATTAGAATGTTATAATGTATGTTAGAATGTTATAAAGGATGTTAGAATGTTATAATGGATGTTAGAATGTATATTATAATGTTAGAATGTATGTTAGAATGTTATTATGGATGTTAGAATGTTATAATGGATGTTAGAATGTATATTAGAAAGTTATAATGTATGTTAGAATGTTATTTTGGATGTTAAAATGTATTTAGATTGTTATAATGTATGTTAGAATGTTATAATAGATGTTAGAATGTATATTAGAATGTTATAATGTATGTTACAATGTTATAATCTATGTTAGAATGTTATAATGGATGTTATAATGTATACTAGAATGTTATAATGTATTTTAGATTGTAATAATGTATGTTCGAATGTTATAATGGATGTTAGAATGTATATTAGAATGTTATAATGTATGTTACAATGTTATAATGTATGTTAGAATGTTATAATGGTTGTTACAATGTATATTAGAATGTTATAATGTATGTTAGAATGTTACAATGGATGATAGAATGTTATAATGGATGTTATAATGAATATTAGAATGTTAGAATGGATGTTAGAATGTTATAATGGATGTTATAATGTATATTAGAATGTTATAATGTATGTTAGAATGCATGTTAGAATGTATATTAGAATATTATAATGTATGTTAGAATGTTAGAATGGATGTTAGAATGTATATTAGAATATTATAATGGATGTTAGAATATTATAATGGATGTTAGATTATTATAATGGATGTTATAATGTATATTAGAATGTTAAAATGGATGTTAGAATGTTATAATTGATTTTAGAATGTATATCAGAATGTTAAAAAGTATGTTAGAATGTTATAATGGATGTTAGAATGTATATTAGAATGTTAGAATGTATGTTAGAATGTTATAATGGATGTTAGAATGTATATAAGAATGTTAGAATGTATGTTAGAATGTTATTATGGATGTTAGAATGTTATAATTGATGTTAGAATGTATATTAGAATGTTATAATGTATGTTAGAATGTTATAATTGATGTTAGAATGTATATTAGATTGTTATAATGTATGTTAGAATGTTATAATGGATGTTAAAATGTATATTAGAATGTTATAATGTATGTTAGGATGTTATAATGTATGTTAGAATGTTATAATGGATGTTAGAATGTATATTAGATTGTTATAATGTATGTTAGATTGTTATAATGGATGTTAGAATGTATATTAGAATGTTATAATGTATGTTAGAATGTTATAATAGATATTAGAATGTTATATTGGATGTTAGAATGTATATTAGATTGTTATAATGTATGTTAGAATGTTATATTGGATGTTAGAATGTATATTAGAATGTTATAATGTATGTTAGAATGTTATAAAGGATGTTAGAATGTTATAATGGATGTTAGAATGTATATTATAATGTTAGAATGTATGTTAGAATGTTATTATGGATGTTAGAATGTAATAATGGATGTTAGAATGTATATTAGAAAGTTATAATGTATGTTAGAATGTTTTTTTGGATGTTAAAATGTATTTTAGATTGTTATAATGTATGTTAGAATGTTATAATAGATGTTAGAATGTATATTAGAATGTTATAATGTATGTTACAATGTTATAATGTATGAAAGAATGTTATAATGGATGTTATAATGTATACTAGAATGTTATAATGTATTTTAGATTGTAATAATGTATGTTCGAATGTTATAATGGATGTTAGAATGTATATTAGAATGTTATAATGTATGTTACAATGCTATAATGTATGTTAGAATGTTATAATGGATGTTAGAATGTATATTAGAATGTTATAATGTATGTTAGAATGTTACAATGGATGATAGAATGTTTTAATGGATGTTATAATGAATATTAGAATGTTAGAATGAATGTTAGAATGTTAGAATGGATGTTATAATGTATATTAGAATGTTAGAATGGATGTTAGAATGCATGTTAGAATGTATATTAGAATATTATAATGTATGTTAGAATGTTATAATGGATGTTAGAATGTATATTAGAATATTATAATGGATGTTAGAATATTATAATGGATGTTAGATTATTATAATGGATGTTATAATGTATATTAGAATGTTAAAATGGATGTTAGAATGTTATAATTGATTTTAGAATGTATATCAGAATGTTAAAAAGTATGTTAGAATGTTATAATGGATGTTAGAATGTATATTAGAATGTTAGAATGTATGTTAGAATGTTATAATGGATGTTAGAATGTATATTAGAATGTTAGAATGTATGTTAGAATGTTATTATGGATGTTAGAAAGTTATAATTGATGTTAGAATGTATATTAGAATGTTATAATGTATGTTAGAATGTTATAATTGATGTTAGAATGTATATTAGATTGTTATAATGTATGTTAGAATGTTATAATGGATGTTAAAATGTATATTAGAATGTTATAATGTATGTTAGGATGTTATAATGTATGTTAGAATGTATGTTAGAATGTATATTAGATTGTTATAATGTATGTTAGAATGTTATAATGGATGTTAGAATGTATATTAGAATGTTATAATGTATGTTACAAAGTTATAATGGATGTTAGAATGTTTTAATGGATGTTAGAATGTATATTAGAATGTTATAATGTATGTTAAAATGTTATAATGGATGTTAGAATGTTATAATGGATGTTAGAATGTATATTAGAATGTTATAATGTATGTTAGAATGTTATAATGGATGTTAGAATGTTATAATGGATGTTATAATGAATATTAGAATGTTATATTGTATGTTAGAATGCATGTTAGAATGTATATTAGAATGTTTTAGTGTATTTTAGAATGTTATAATGGATGTTAGAATGTATATTAGAATATTATAATGGATGTTAGAATGTTATAATGGATGTTAGTACATTTTAATGGATGTTATAATATATATTAGAATGTTATAATATATGTTAGAATGTATATTAGATTGTTATAATGTATGTTAGAATGTTATAATGGATGTTAGAATGTTATTAGAATGTTATAATGTATGTTACAATGTTATAATGGATGTTAGAATGTATATTAGAATGTTATAATGTATGTTAGAATGTTATAATGGATGTTAGAATGTTATAATGGATGTTAGAATGTATATTAGAATGTTGTAATGTATGTTAGAATGTTATAATGGATGGCAGAATGTTATAATGGATGTTAGAATGAATATTAGAATGTTAGAATGGATGTTAGAATGTTATAATGGATGTTATAATGTATATTAGAATGTTATAATGTATGTTAGAATGCATGTTACAATGTATATTAGAATATTATAGTGTATGTTAGAATGTTATAATGGATGTTAGAATGTATATTAGAATGTTATAATGGATGTTAGAATATTATAATGGATGTTATAATGTATATTAGAATGTTAAAAAGTATGTTAGAATGATATAATGGATGTTAGAATGTATATTAGAATGTTAGAATGTATATTAGAATGTTATAATGTATGTTAGAATGCATGTTAGAATGTATATTAGAATATTATAATGTATGTTAAAATGTTATAATGGATGTTAGAATGTATATTAGAATATTATAATGGATGTTAGAATATTATAATGGATGTTAGATTATTATAATGGATGTTATAATGTATATTAGAATGTTAAAATGGATGTTAGAATGTTATAATTGATTTTAGAATGTATATCAGAATGTTAAAAAGTATGTTAGAATGTTATAATGCATGTTAGAATGTATATTAGAATGTTAGAATGTATGTTAGAATGTTATTATGGATGTTAGAATGTATATTAGAATGTTAGAATGTACGTTAGAATGTTATTATGGATGTTAGAATGTTATAATTGATGTTAGAATGTATATTAGAATGTTATAATGTATGTAAGAATGTTATAATTGATGTTAGAATGTATATTAGATTGTTATAATGTATGTTAGAATGTTATAATGGATGTTAAAATGTATATTAGAATGTTATAATGTATGTTAGGATGTTATAATGTATGTTAGAATGTTATAATGGATGTTAGAATGTATATTAGATTGTTATAATGTATGTTAGAATGTTATAATGGATGTTAGAATGTATATTAGAATGTTATAATGTATGTTAGAATGTTATAATGGATATTAGAATGTTATATTGGATGTTAGAATGTATATTAGATTGTTATAAGGTATGTTAGAATGTTATATTGGATGTTAGAATGTATATTAGAATGTTATAATGTATGTTAGAATGTTTTAAAAGGATGTTAGAATGTTATAATGGATGTTAGAATGTATATTATAATGTTCGAATGTATGTTAGAATGTTATTATGGATGTTAGAATGTTATAATGGTTGTTAAAATGTATATTAGAAAGTTATAATGTATGTTAGAATGTTATTTTGGATGTTAAAATGTATTTTAGATTGTTAAAATGTATGTTAGAATGTTATAATAGATGTTAGAATGTATATTAGAATGTTAGAATGTATGTTACAATGTTATAATGTATGTTAGAATGTTATAATGGATGTTATAATGTATACTAGAATGTTATAATGTATTTTAGATTGTAATAATGTATGTTCGAAAGTTATAATGGATGTTAGAATGTATATTAGAATGTTATAATGTATGTTACAATGTTATAATGTATGTTAGAATGTTATAATGGATGTTAGAATGTATATTAGAATGTTATAATGTATGTTAGAATGTTACAATGGATGATAGAATGTTATAATGGATGTTATAATGAATATTAGAATGTTAGAATGGATGTTAGAATGTTATAATGGATGTTATAATGTATATTAGAATGTTATAATGTATGTTAGAATGCATGTTAGAATGTATATTAGAATATTATAATGTATGTTAGAATGTTATAATGGATGTTACAATGTATATTAGAATGTTATAATGGATGTTAGAATATTATAATGGATGTTAGATTATTATAATGGATGTTATAATGTATATTAGAATGTTAAAACGGATGTTAGAATGTTATAATTGATTTTAGAATGTATATCAGAATGTTAAAAAGTATGTTAGAATGTTATAATGGATGTTAGAATGTATATTAGAATGTCAGATTGTATGTTAGAATGTTATAATGGATGTTAGAATGTATATTAGAAAGTTAGAATGTATGTTAGAATGTTATTATGGATGTTAGAATGTTATAATTGATGTTAGAATGTATATTAGAATGTTATAATGTATGTTAGAATGTTATAATGGATGTTAGAATGTATATTAGATTGTTATAATGTATGTTAGAATGTTATAATGGATGTTAGAATGTATATTAGAATGTTATAATGTATGTTACAATGTTATAATGGATGTTAGAATGTTATAATGGATGTTAGAATGTATATTAGAATGTTATAATGTATGTTACAATGTTATAATGGATGTTAGAATGTTATAATGGATGTTAGAATGTATATTAGAATGTTGTAATGTATATTAGAATGTTATAATGGATGTTAGAATGTTATAATGGATGTTATAATGAAAATTAGAATGTTATAATGTATGATAGAATGCTTGTTAGAATGTATATTAGAATGTTTTA
The DNA here is from genome assembly GCA_031769625.1 of Taudactylus pleione. NCBI lineage: Eukaryota > Metazoa > Chordata > Amphibia > Anura > Myobatrachidae > Taudactylus > Taudactylus pleione. Next base: position 103,246 of record JAUIMM010001216.1, read on the forward strand.
GTGTATTTTAGAATGTTATAATGGATGTTAGAATGTATATTAGAATATTATAATGGATGTTAGAATGTTATAATGGATGATAGTACATTATAATGGATGTTATAATATATATTAGAATGTTATAATGTATGCTAGAATGTTATAATGGATGTTAGAATGTATATTAGATTGTTATAATGTATGTTAGAATGTTATAATGGATGTTAGAATGTATATTAGAATGTTATAATGTATGTTACAATGTTATAATGGATGTTAGAATGTTATAATGGACATTAGAATGTATATTAGAATGTTATAATGTATGTTAGAATGTTATAATGGATGTTACAATGTTATAATGGATGTTACAATGTATATTAGAATGTTGTAATGTATGTTAGAATGTTATAATGGATGTTAGAATGTTATAATGGATGTTATAATGAATATTAGAATGTTAGAATGGATGTTAGAATGTTATAATGGATGTTATAATGTATATTAGAATGTTATAATGTATGTTAGAATGCATGTTAGAATGTATATTAGAATATTATAGTGTATGTTAGAATGTTATAATGGATGTTAGAATGTATATTAGAATGTTATAATGGATGTTAGAATATTATAATGGATGTTATAATGTATATTAGAATGTTAAAAAGTATGTTAGAATGTTATAATGGATGTTAGAATGTATATTAGAATGTTAGAATGTATGTTATAATGTTATAATGGATGTTAGAATGTATATTAGAATGTTAGAATGTATGTTAGAATGTTATTATGGATGTTAGAATGTTATAATTGATGTTAGAATGTATATTAGAATGTTATAATGTATATTAGAATGTTATATTGGATGTTAGAATGTATATTAGATTGTTATAATGTATGTTAGAATGTTATATTGGATGTTAGAAATTATATTAGAATGTTATAATGTATGTTAGAATGTTATAAAGGATGTTAGAATGTTATAATGGATGTTAGAATGTATATTATAATGTTAGAATGTATGTTTTAATGTTATTATGGATGTTAGAATGTTATAATGGATGTTAAAATGTATATTAGAAAGTTATAATGTATGTTAGAATGTTATTTTGGATGTTAAAATGTATTTTAGATTGTTATAATGTATGTTAGAATGTTATAATAGATGTTAGAATGTATATTAGAATGTTATAATGTATGTTACAATGTTATAATGTATGTTAGAATGTTATAATGGATGTTAGAATGTATATTAGAATGTTATAATGTATGTTAGAATGTTACAATGGATGATAGAATGTTATAATGGATGTTATAATGAATATTAGAATGTTAGAATGGATGTTAGAATGTTATAATGGATGTTATAATGTATATTAGAATGTTATAATGTATGTTAGAATGCATGTTAGAATGTATATTAGAATATTATAATGTATGTTAGAATGTTATAATGGATGTTAGAATGTATATTAGAATATTATAATGGATGTTAGAATATTATAATGGATGTTAGATTATTATAATGGATGTTATAATGTATATTAGAATGTTAAAATGGATGTTAGAATGTTATAATTGAATTTAGAATGTATATCAGAATGTTAAAAAGTATGTTAGAATGTTATAATGGATGTTAGAATGTATATTAGTATGTTAGAATGTATGTTAGAATGTTATAATGGATGTTAGAATGTATATTAGAATGTTAGAATGTATGTTAGAATGTTATTATGGATGTTAGATTGTTAAAATTGATGTTAGAATGTATATTAGAATGTTATAATGTATGTTAGAATGTTATAATTGATGTTAGAATGTATATTAGATTGTTATAATGTATGTTAGAATGTTATAATGGATGTTAAAATGTATATTACAATGTTATAATGTATGTTAGGATGTTATAATGTATGTTAGAATGTTATAATGGATGTTAGAATGTATATTAGATTGTTATAATGTATGTTAGAATGTTATAATGGATGTTAGAATTTATATTAGAATGTTATAATGTATGTTAGAATGTTATAATGGATATTAGAATGTTATATTGGATGTTAGAATGTATATTAGATTGTTATAAGGTATGTTAGAATGTTATATTGGATGTTAGAATGTATATTAGAATGTTATAATGTATGTTAGAATGTTATAAAGGATGTTAGAATGTTATAATGGATGTTAGAATGTATTTTATAATGTTAGAATGTATGTTAGAATGTTATTATGGATGTTAGAATGTTATAATGGATGTTAGAATGTATATTAGAAAGTTATAATGTATGTTAGAATGTTATTTTGGATGTTAAAATGTATTTTAGATTGTTATAATGTATGTTAGAATGTTATAATAGATGTTAGAATGTATATTAGAATGTTATAATGTATGTTACAATGTTATAATCTATGTTAGAATGTTATAATGGATGTTATAATGTATAATAGAATGTTATAATGTATTTTAGATTGTAATAATGTATGTTCGAATGTTATAATGGATGTTAGAATGTATATTAGAATGTTATAATGTATGTTACAATGTTATAATGTATGTTAGAATGTTATAATGGATGTTAGAATGTATATTAGAATGTTATAATGTATGTTAGAATGTTACAATGGATGATAGAATGTTATAATGGATGTTATAATGAATATTAGAATGTTAGAATGGATGTTAGAATGTTATAATGGATGTTATAATGTATATTAGAATGTTATAATGTATGTTAGAATGCATGTTAGAATGTATATTAGAATATTATAATGTATGTTAGAATGTTAGAATGGATGTTAGAATGTATATTAGAATATTATAATGGATGTTAGAATATTATAATGGATGTTAGATTATTATAATGGATGAATGTATATTAGAATGTTAAAATGGATGTTAGAATGTTATAATTGATTTTAGAATGTATATCAGAATGTTAAAAAAGTATGTTAGAATGTTATAATGGATGTTAGAATGTATATTAGAATGTTAGAATGTATGTTAGAATGTTTATAATGGATGTTAGAATGTATATAAGAATGTTAGAATGTATGTTAGATGTTATTATGGATGTTTAGAATGTTATAATTGATGTTAAAATGTATATTAGAATGTTATAATGTATGTTAGAATGTTATAATTGATGTTAGAATGTATATTAGATTGTTATAATGTATGTTAGAATGTTATAATGGATGTTAAAATGTATATTAGAATGTTATAATTGTATGTTAGGATGTTATAATGTATGTTAGAATGTTATAATGGATGTTAGAATGTATATTAGATTGTTATAATGTATGTTAGATTGTTATAATGGATGTTAGAATGTATATTAGAATGTTATAATGTATGTTAGAATGTTATAATGGATATTAGAATGTTATATTGGATGTTAGAATGTATATTAGATTGTTATAATGTATGTTAGAATGTTATATTGGATGTTAGAATGTATATTAGAATGTTATAATGTATGTTAGAATGTTATAAAGGATGTTAGAATGTTATAATGGATGTTAGAATGTATATTATAATGTTAGAATGTATGTTAGAATGTTATTATGGATGTTAGAATGTAATAATGGATGTTAGAATGTATATTAGAAAGTTATAATGTATGTTAGAATGTTTTTTTGGATGTTAAAATGTATTTTAGATTGTTATAATGTATGTTAGAATGTTATAATAGATGTTAGAATGTATATTAGAATGTTATAATATATGTTACAATGTTATAATGTATGAAAGAATGTTATAATGGATGTTATAATGTATACTAGAATGTTATAATGTATTTTAGATTGTAATAATGTATGTTCGAATGTTATAATGGATGTTAGAATGTATATTAGAATGTTATAATGTATGTTACAATGCTATAATGTATGTTAGAATGTTATAATGGATGTTAGAATGTATATTAGAATGTTATAATGTATGTTAGAATGTTACAATGGATGATAGAATGTTATAATGGATGTTATAATGAATATTAGAATGTTAGAATGGATGTTAGAATGTTATAATGGATGTTATAATGTATATTAGAATGTTATAATGTATGTTAGAATGCATGTTAGAATGTATATTAGAATATTATAATGTATGTTAGAATGTTATAATGGATGTTAGAATGTATATTAGAATGTTAGAATGTATGTTAGAATGTTATTATGGATGTTAGAATGTTATAATTGATGTTAGAATGTATATTAGAATGTTATAATATATGTTAGAATGTTATAATTGATGTTAGAATGTATATTAGATTGTTATAATGTATGTTAGAATGTTATAATGGATGTTAAAATGTATATTAGAATGTTATAATGTATGTTAGGATGTTATAATGTATGTTAGAATGTTAGAATGGATGTTAGAATGTATATTAGATTGTTATAATGTATGTTAGAATGTTATAATGGATGTTAGAATGTATATTAGAATGTTATAATGTATGTTACAAAGTTATAATGGATGTTAGAATGTTTTAATGGATGGTAGAATGTTATAATGGATGTTAGAATGAATATTAGAATGTTAGAATGGATGTTAGAATGTTATAATGGATGTTATAATGTATATTAGAATGTTATAATGTATGTTAGAATGCATGTTAGAATGTATATTAGAATATTATAGTGTATGTTAGAATGTTATAATGGATGTTAGAATGTATATTAGAATGTTATAATGGATGTTAGAATATTATAATGGATGTTATAATGTATATTAGAATGTTAAAAAGTATGTTAGAATGTTATAATGGATGTTAGAATGTATATTAGAATGTTAGAATGTATGTTAGAATGTTATAATGGATGTTAGAATGTATATTAGAATGTTAGTATGTATGTTAGAATGTTATTATGGATGTTAGAATGTTATAATTGATGTTAGAATGTATATTAGAATGTTATAATGTATGTTAGAATGTTATTATGGATGTTAGAATGTTGTAATGGAAGTAAGAATGTTATAATGGATGTTAAAATATTATAATGGATGTTATAATGTATATTAGAATGTTAAAATGGATGATTGAATGTTATAATTGATGTTAGAATGTATATTAGAATGTTAGAATGTATGTTAGAATGTTATAATGGATGTTAGAATGTATATTACAAAGTTATAATGTATGTTAGAATGTTATAATGGATGTTTGAATGTATTTTAGATTGTTATAATGTATGATAGAATGTTATAATGGATATTAGAATGTATATTAGAATGTTATAATGTATGTTACAATGCTATAATGTATGTTAAAATGTTATAATGGATGTTAAAATGTATACTAGAATGTTATAATGTATGTTAGAATGTATATTAGAATGTTATAATGTATGGTAGAATGTTATAATGGATGTTAGAATGTATATTAGATTGTTATAATGTATGTTAGAATGTTATGATGGATGTTAGAATGTATATTAGAATGTTATAATGTATGATAGAATGTTTTAATGGATATTAGAATGTATATTAGAATGTTATAATGTATGTTAGAATGTTATAATGGATGTTAGAATGTTAGAATGGATGCTAGAATGTATATTAGAATGTTATATTGTATGTTAGAATGTTATAATGGATGTTATAATGTTATAATGTATGTTAGAATGTTATAATGCATGTTAGAATGTATATTAGAATGTTAGAATGTATGTTAGAATGTTATTATGCGTGTTAGAATGTTATAATGGATGTTAGAATGTATATTACAAAGTTATAATTTATGTTAGAATGTTATAATGGATGTTTGAATGTATTTTAGATTGTTATAATGTATGATAGAATGTTATAATGGATGTTAGAATGTATATTAGAATGTTATAATGTATGTTAGAATGTTATAATGTATGTTATAATGGATGTTAGAATGTATATTAGAATGTTTTAATGTATGTTAGAATGTTATAATGGATGTTAGAATGTATATTAGAATGTTATAATGTATGTTAGAATGTTATAATGGATGTTATAATGGATGTTATAATGTATACTAGAATGTTATAATGTATGTTAGAATGTTATAATGGATGTTATAATGTATATTAGAATGTTATAATGTATGTTAGAATGCATGTTAGAATGTATATTAGAATATTATAATGTATGTTAGAATGTTAGAATGGATGTTAGAATGTATAATAGAATATTATAATGGATGTTAGATTATTATAATGGATGTTATAATGTATATTAGAATGTTAAAATGGATGTTAGAATGTTATAATTGATTTTAGAATGTATATCAGAATGTTAAAAAGTATGTTAGAATGTTATAATGGATGTTAGAATGTATATTAGAATGTTAGAATGTATGTTAGAATGTTATAATGGATGTTAGAATGTATATAAGAATGTTAGAATGTATGTTAGAATGTTATTATGGATGTTAGAATGTTATAATTGATGTTAGAATGTATATTAGAATGTTATAACGTATGTTAGAATGTTATAATTGATGTTAGAATGTATATTAGATTGTTATAATGTATGTTAGAATGTTATAATGGATGTTAAAATGTATATTAGAATGTTATAATGTATGTTAGGATGTTATAATGTATGTTAGAATGTTATAATGGATGTTAGAATGTATATTAGATTGTTATAATGTATGTTAGATTGTTATAATGGATGTTAGAATGTATATTAGAATGTTATAATGTATGTTAGAATGTTATAATAGATATTAGAATGTTATATTGGATGTTAGAATGTATATTAGATTGTTATAATGTATGTTAGAATGTTAGATTGGATGTTAGAATGTATATTAGAATGTTATAATGTATGTTAGAATGTTATAAAGGATGTTAGAATGTTATAATGGATGTTAGAATGTATATTATAATGTTAGAATGTATGTTAGAATGTTATTATGGATGTTAGAATGTAATAATGGATGTTAGAATGTATATTAGAAAGTTATAATGTATGTTAGAATGTTTTTTTGGATGTTAAAATGTATTTTAGATTGTTATAATGTATGTTAGAATGTTATAATAGATGTTAGAATGTATATTAGAATGTTATAATGTATGTTACAATGTTATAATGTATGAAAGAATGTTATAATGGATGTTATAATGTATACTAGAATGTTATAATGTATTTTAGATTGTAATAATGTATGTTCGAATGTTATAATGGATGTTAGAATGTATATTAGAATGTTATAATGTATGTTACAATGCTATAATGTATGTTAGAATGTTATAATGGATGTTAGAATGTATATTAGAATGTTATAATGTATGTTAGAATGTTACAATGGATGATAGAATGTTATAATGGATGTTATAATGAATATTAGAATGTTAGAATGGATGTTAGAATGCATGTTAGAATGTATATTAGAATATTATAATGTATGTTAGAATGTTATAATGGATGTTAGAATGTATATTAGAATATTATAATGGATGTTAGAATATTATAATGGATGTTAGATTATTATAATGGATGTTATAATGTATATTAGAATGTTAAAATGGATGTTAGAATGTTATAATTGATTTTAGAATGTATATCAGAATGTTAAAAAGTATGTTAGAATGTTATAATGGATGTTAGAATGTATATTAGAATGTTAGAATGTATGTTAGAATGTTATAATGGATGTTAGAATGTATATTAGAATGTTAGAATGTATGTTAGAATGTTATTATGGATGTTAGAATGTTATAATTGATGTTAGAATGTATATTAGAATGTTATAATGTATGTTAGAATGTTATAATTGATGTTAGAATGTATATTAGATTGTTATAATGTATGTTAGAATGTTATAATGGATGTTAAAATGTATATTAGAATGTTATAATGTATGTTAGGATGTTATAATGTATGTTAGAATGTTAGAATGGATGTTAGAATGTATATTAGATTGTTATAATGTATGTTAGAATGTTATAATGGATGTTAGAATGTATATTAGAATGTTATAATGTATGTTACAAAGTTATAATGGATGTTAGAAATGTTTTAATGGATGTTAGAATGTATATTAGAATGTTATAATGTATGTTAGAATGTTATAATGGATGTTAGAATGTTATAATGGATGTTAGAATGTATATTAGAATGTTATAATGTATGTTAGAATGTTATAATGGATGTTAGAATGTTATAATGGATGTTATAATGAATATTAGAATGTTATATTGTATGTTAGAATGCATGTTAGAATGTATATTAGAATGTTTTAGTGTATTTTAGAATGTTATAATGGATGTTAGAATGTATATTAGAATATTATAATGGATGTTAGAATGTTATAATGGATGTTAGTACATTTTAATGGATGTTATAATATATATTAGAATGTTATAATGGATGTTAGAATGTATATTAGATTGTTATAATGTATGTTAGAATGTTATAATGGATGTTAGAATGTTATTAGAATGTTATAATGTATGTTACAATGTTATAATGGATGTTAGAATGTATATTAGAATGTTATAATGTATGTTAGAATGTTATAATGGATGTTAGAATGTTATAATGGATGTTAGAATGTATATTAGAATGTTGTAATGTATGTTAGAATGTTATAATGGATGCAGAATGTTATAATGGATGTTAGAATGAATATTAGAATGTTAGAATGGATGTTAGAATGTTATAATGGATGTTATAATGTATATTAGAATGTTATAATGTATGTTAGAATGCATGTTACAATGTATATTAGAATATTATAGTGTATGTTAGAATGTTATAATGGATGTTAGAATGTATATTAGAATGTTATAATGGATGTTAGAATATTATAATGGATGTTATAATGTATATTAGAATGTTAAAAAGTATGTTAGAATGATATAATGGATGTTAGAATGTATATTAGAATGTTAGAATGTATATTAGAATGTTATAATGTATGTTAGAATGCATGTTAGAATGTATATTAGAATATTATAATGTATGTTAAAATGTTATAATGGATGTTAGAATGTATATTAGAATATTATAATGGATGTTAGAATATTATAATGGATGTTAGATTATTATAATGGATGTTATAATGTATATTAGAATGTTAAAATGGATGTTAGAATGTTATAATTGATTTTAGAATGTATATCAGAATGTTAAAAAGTATGTTAGAATGTTATAATGGATGTTAGAATGTATATTAGAATGTTAGAATGTATGTTAGAATGTTATAATGGATGTTTGAATGTATATTAGAATGTTAGAATGTACGTTAGAATGTTATTATGGATGTTAGAATGTTATAATTGATGTTAGAATGTATATTAGAATGTTATAATTGATGTTAGAATGTTATAATTGATGTTAGAATGTATATTAGATTGTTATAATGTATGTTAGAATGTTATAATGGATGTTAAAATGTATATTAGAATGTTATAATGTATGTTAGGATGTTATAATGTATGTTAGAATGTTATAATGGATGTTAGAATGTATATTAGATTGTTACAATGTATGTTAGAATGTTATAATGGATGTTAGAATGTATATTAGAATGTTATAATGTATGTTAGAATGTTATAATGGATATTAGAATGTTATATTGGATGTTATAATGTATATTAGATTGTTATAAGGTATGTTAGAATGTTATATTGGATGTTAGAATGTATACTAGAATGTTATAATGTATGTTAGAATGTTTTAAAGGATGTTAGAATGTTATAATGGATGTTAGAATGTATATTATAATGTTAGAATGTATGTTAGAATGTTATTATGGATGTTAGAATGTTATAATGGTTGTTAAAATGTGTATATTAGAAAGTTATAATGTATGTTAGAATGTTATTTTGGATGTTAAATGTATTTTTAGATTGTTAAAATGTATGTTAGATTGTTTATATAGATGTTAGAATGTATTTAGAATGTTAGAATGTATGTTACAATGTTATAATGTATGTTAGAATATTATAATGGATGTTATAATGTATACTAGAATGTTATAATGTATTTTAGATTGTAATAATGTATGTTCGAAAGTTATAATGGATGTTAGAATGTATATTAGAATGTTATAATGTATGTTACAATGTTATAATGTATGTTAGAATGTTATAATGGATGTTAGAATGTATATTAGAATGTTATAATGTATGTTAGAATGTTACAATGGATGATAGAATGTTATAATGGATGTTATAATGAATATTAGAATGTTAGAATGGATGTTAGAATGTTATAATGGATGTTATAATGTATATAAGAATGTTATAATGTATGTTAGAATGCATGTTAGAATGTATATTAGAATATTATAATGTATGTTAGAATGTTATAATGGATGTTACAATGTATATTAGAATGTTATAATGGATGTTAGAATATTATAATGGATGTTAGATTATTATAATGGATGTTATAATGTATATTAGAATGTTAAAACGGATGTTAGAATGTTATAATTGATTTTAGAATGTATATCAGAATGTTAAAAAGTATGTTAGAATGTTATAATGGATGTTAGAATGTATATTAGAATGTCAGATTGTATGTTAGAATGTTATAATGGATGTTAGAATGTATATTAGAAAGTTAGAATGTATGTTAGAATGTTATTATGGATGTTAGAATGTTATAATTGATGTTAGAATGTATATTAGAATGTTATAATGTATGTTAGAATGTTATAATGGATGTTAGAATGTATATTAGATTGTTATAATGTATTTTAGAATGTTATAATGGATGTTTAGAATGTATATTAGAATGTTATAATGTATGTTACAATGTTATAATGGATGTTAGAATGTTATAATGGATGTTAGAATGTATATTAGAATGTTATAATGTATGTTACAATGTTATAATGGATGTTAGAATGTTATAATGGATGTTAGAATGTATATTAGAATGTTGTAATGTATGTTAGAATGTTATAATGGATGTTAGAATGTTATAATGGATGTTATAATGAAAATTAGAATGTTATAATGTATGATAGAATGCTTGTTAGAATGTATATTAGAATGTTTTAGTGTATTTTAGAATGTTATAATGGATGTTAGAATGTATATTAGAATATTATAATGGATGTTAGAATGTTATAATGGATGATAGTACATTATAATGGATGTTATAATATATATTAGAATGTTAAAATGTATGTTAGAATGTTATAATGGATGTTAGAATGTATATTAGATTGTTATAATGTATGTTAGAATGTTATAATGGATGTTAGAATGTATATTAGAATGTTATAATGTATGTTACAATGTTATAATGGATGTTAGAATGTTATAATGGACATTAGAATGTATATTAGAATGTTATAATGTATGTTAGAATGTTATAATGGATGTTACAATGTTATAATGGATGTTACAATGTATATTAGAATGTTGTAATGTATGTTAGAATGTTATAATGGATGTTAGAATGTTATAATGGATGTTATAATGAATATTAGAATGTTAGAATGGATGTTAGAATGTTATAATGGATGTTATAATGTATATTAGAATGTTATAATGTATGTTAGAATGCATGTTAGAATGTATATTAGAATATTATAGTGTATGTTAGAATGTTATAATGGATGTTAGAATGTATATTAGAATGTTATAATGGATGTTAGAATATTATAATGGATGTTATAATGTATATTAGAATGTTAAAAAGTATGTTAGAATGTTATATTGGATGTTAGAATGTATATTAGAATGTTAGAATGTATGTTATAATGTTATAATGGATGTTAGAATGTATATTAGAATGTTAGAATGTATGTTAGAATGTTATTATGGATGTTAGAATGTTATAATTGATGTTAGAATGTATATTAGAATGTTATAATGTATATTAGAATGTTATATTGGATGTTAGAATGTATATTAGATTGTTATAATGTATGTTAGAATGTTATATTGGATGTTAGAAATTATATTAGAATGTTATAATGTATGTTAGAATGTTATAAAGGATGTTAGAATGTTATAATGGATGTTAGAATGTATATTATAATGTTAGAATGTATGTTATAATGTTATTATGGATGTTAGAATGTTATAATGGATGTTAAAATGTATATTAGAAAGTTATAATGTATGTTAGAATGTTATTTTGGATGTTAAAATGTATTTTAGATTGTTATAATGTATGTTAGAATGTTATAATAGATGTTAGAATGTATATTAGAATGTTATAATGTATGTTACAATGTTATAATGTATGTTAGAATGTTATAATGGATGTTAGAATGTATATTAGAATGTTATAATGTATGTTAGAATGTTACAATGGATGATAGAATGTTATAATGGATGTTATAATGAATATTAGAATGTTAGAATGGATGTTAGAATGTTATAATGGATGTTATAATGTATATTAGAATGTTATAATGTATGTTAGAATGCATGTTAGAATGTATATTAGAATATTATAATGTATGTTAGAATGTTATAATGGATGTTAGAATGTATATTAGAATATTATAATGGATGTTAGAATATTATAATGGATGTTAGATTATTATAATGGATGTTATAATGTATATTAGAATGTTAAAATGGATGTTAGAATGTTATAATTGAATTTAGAATGTATATCAGAATGTTAAAAAGTATGTTAGAATGTTATAATGGATGTTAGAATGTATATTAGTATGTTAGAATGTATGTTAGAATGTTATAATGGATGTTAGAATGTATATTAGAATGTTAGAATGTATGTTAGAATGTTATTATGGATGTTAGAATGTTAAAATTGATGTTAGAATGTATATTAGAATGTTATAATGTATGTTAGAATGTTATAATTGATGTTAGAATGTATATTAGATTGTTATAATGTATGTTAGAATGTTATAATGGATGTTAAAATGTATATTAGAATGTTATAATGTATGTTAGGATGTTATAATGTATGTTAGAATGTTATAATGGATGTTAGAATGTATATTAGATTGTTATAATGTATGTTAGAATGTTATAATGGATGTTAGAATTTATATTAGTATGTTATAATGTATGTTAGAATGTTATAATGGATATTAGAATGTTATATTGGATGTTAGAATGTATATTAGATTGTTATAAGGTATGTTAGAATGTTATATTGGATGTTAGAATGTATATTAGAATGTTATAATGTATGTTAGAATGTTATAAAGGATGTTAGAATGTTATAATGGATGTTAGAATGTATTTTATAATGTTAGAATGTATGTTAGAATGTTATTATGGATGTTAGAATGTTATAATGGATGTTAGAATGTATATTAGAAAGTTATAATGTATGTTAGAATGTTATTTTGGATGTTAAAATGTATTTTAGATTGTTATAATGTATGTTAGAATGTTATAATAGATGTTAGAATGTATATTAGAATGTTATAATGTATGTTACAATGTTATAATCTAAGTTAGAATGTTATAATGGATGTTATAATGTATACTAGAATGTTATAATGTATTTTAGATTGTAATAATGTATGTTCGAATGTTATAATGGATGTTAGAATGTTATTAGAATGTTATAATGTATGTTACAATGTTATAAGGTATGTTAGAATGTTATAATGGATGTTAGAATGTATATTAGAATGTTATAATGTATGTTAGAATGTTACAATGGATGATAGAATGTTATAATGGATGTTATAATGAATATTAGAATGTTAGAATGGATGTTAGAATGTTATAATGGATGTTATAATGTATATTAGAATGTTATAATGTATGTTAGAATGCATGTTAGAATGTATATTAGAATATTATAATGTATGTTAGAATGTTAGAATGGATGTTAGAATGTATATTAGAATATTATAATGGATGTTAGAATATTATAATGGATGTTAGATTATTATAATGGATGTTATAATGTATATTAGAATGTTAAAATGGATGTTAGAATGTTATAATTGATTTTAGAATGTATATCAGAATGTTAAAAAGTATGTTAGAATGTTATAATGGATGTTAGAATGTATATTAGAATGTTAGAATGTATGTTAGAATGTTATAATGGATGTTAGAATGTATATAAGAATGTTAGAATGTATGTTAGAATGTTATTATGGATGTTAGAATGTTATAATTGATGTTAGAATGTATATTAGAATGTTATAATGTATGTTAGAATGTTATAATTGATGTTAGAATGTATATTAGATTGTTATAATGTATGTTAGAATGTTATAATGGATGTTAAAATGTATATTAGAATGTTATAATGTATGTTAGGATGTTATAATGTATGTTAGAATGTTATAATGGATGTTAGAATGTATATTAGATTGTTATAATGTATGTTAGATTGTTATAATGGATGTTAGAATGTATATTAGAATGTTATAATGTATGTTAGAATGTTATAATGGATATTAGAATGTTATATTGGATGTTAGAATGTATATTAGATTGTTATAATGTATGTTAGAATGTTATATTGGATGTTAGAATGTATATTAGATTGTTATAATGTATGTTAGAATGTTATAAAGGATGTTAGAATGTTATAATGGATGTTAGAATGTATATTATAATGTTAGAATGTATGTTAGAATGTTATTATGGATGTTAGAATGTAATAATGGATGTTAGAATGTATATTAGAAAGTTATAATGTATGTTAGAATGTTTTTTTGGATGTTAAAATGTATTTTAGATTGTTATAATGTATGTTAGAATGTTATAATAGATGTTAGAATGTATATTAGAATGTTATAATGTATGTTACAATGTTATAATGTATGAAAGAATGTTATAATGGATGTTATAATGTATACTAGAATGTTATAATGTATTTTAGATTGTAATAATGTATGTTCGAATGTTATAATGGATGTTAGAATGCATATTAGAATGTTATAATGTATGTTACAATGCTATAATGTATGTTAGAATGTTATAATGGATGTTAGAATGTATATTAGAATGTTATAATGTATGTTAGAATGTTACAATGGATGATAGAATGTTATAATGGATGTTATAATGAATATTAGAATGTTAGAATGGATGTTAGAATGTTATAATGGATGTTATAATGTATATTAGAATGTTATAATGTATAATAGAATGCATGTTAGAATGTATGTTAGAATATTATAATGTATGTTAGAATGTTAGAATGGATGTTAGAATGTATATTAGAATATTATAATGGATGTTAGAATATTATAATGGATGTTAGATTATTATAATGGATGTTATAATGTATATTAGAATGTTAAAATGGATGTTAGAATGTTATAATTGATTTTAGAATGTATATCAGAATGTTAAAAAGTATGTTAGAATGTTATAATGGATGTTAGAATGTATATTAGAATGTTAGAATGTATGTTAGAATGTTATAATGGATGTTAGAATTTATATAAGAATGTTAGAATGTATGTTAGAATGTTATTATGGATGTTAGAATGTTATAATTGATGTTAGAATGTATATTAGAATGTTATAATGTATGTTAGAATGTTATAATTGATGTTAGAATGTATATTAGATTGTTATAATGTATGTTAGAATGTTATAATGGATGTTAAAATGTATATTAGAATGTTATAATGTATGTTAGGATGTTATAATGTATGTTAGAATGTTATAATGGATGTTAGAATGTATATTAGATTGTTATAATGTATGTTAGATTGTTATAATGGATGTTAGAATGTATATTAGAATGTTATAATGTATGTTAGAATGTTATAATGGATATTAGAATGTTATATTGGATGTTAGAATGTATATTAGATTGTTATAATGTATGTTAGAATGTTATATTGGATGTTAGAATGTATATTAGAATGTTATAATGTATGTTAGAATGTTATAAAGGATGTTTAGAATGTTATAATGGATGTTAGAATGTATATTATAATGTTAGAATGTATGTTAGAATGTTATTATGGATGTTAGAATGTAATAATGGATGTTAGAATGTATATTAGAAAGTTATAATGTATGTTAGAATGTTTTTTTGGATGTTAAAATGTATTTTAGATTGTTATAATGTATGTTAGAATGTTATAATAGATGTTAGAATGTATATTAGAATGTTATAATGTATGTTACAATGTTATAATGTATGAAAGAATGTTATAATGGATGTTATAATGTATACTAGAATGTTATAATGTATTTTAGATTGTAATAATGTATGTTCGAATGTTATAATGGATGTTAGAATGTATATTAGAATGTTATAATGTATGTTACAATGCTATAATGTATGTTAGAATGTTATAATGGATGTTAGAATGTATATTAGAATGTTATAATGTATGTTAGAATGTTACAATGGATGATAGAATGTTATAATGGATGTTATAATGAATATTTTAATGTTAGAATGGATGTTAGAATGTTATAATGGATGTTATAATGTATATTAGAATGTTATAATGTATAATAGAATGCATGTTAGAATGTATGTTAGAATATTATAATGTATGTTAGAATGTTAGAATGGATGTTAGAATGTATATTAGAATATTATAATGGATGTTAGAATATTATAATGGATGTTAGATTATTATAATGGATGTTATAATGTATATTAGAATGTTAAAATGGATGTTAGAATGTTATAATTGATTTTAGAATGTATATCAGAATGTTAAAAAGTATGTTAGAATGTTATAATGGATGTTAGAATGTATATTAGAATGTTAGAATGTATGTTAGAATGTTATAATGGATGTTAGAATGTATATAAGAATGTTAGAATGTATGTTAGAATGTTATTATGGATGTTAGAATGTTATAATTGATGTTAGAATGTATATTAGAATGTTATAATGTATGTTAGAATGTTATAATTGATGTTAGAATGTATATTAGATTGTTATAATGTATGTTAGAATGTTATAATGGATGTTAGAATGTATATTAGATTGTTATAATGTATGTTAGAATGTTATAATGGATGTTAGTATGTATATTAGAATGTTATAATGTATGTTAGAATGTTATAATGGATATTAGAATGTATATTAGAATGTTATAATGGATGTTAGAATGTATTTTAGATTGTTATAATGTATGTTAGAATGTTATAATGGATGTTAGAATGTATATTAGAATGTTATAATGTATGTTACAATGTTATAATGTATGTTAGAATGTTAGAATGGATGTTAGAATGTATATTAGATTGTTATAATGTATGTTAGAATGTTATAATGGATGTTATAATGTATATTAGAATGTTATAATGTATGTTAGAATGCATGTTAGAATGTATATTAGAATATTATAATGTATGTTAGAATGTTATAATGGATGTTAGAATGTTATAATGGATGTTAGAATGTATTTTAGATTGTTATAATGTATGATAGAATGTTATAATGGATGTTAGAATGTATATTTAGAATGTTATAATGTATGTTAGAATGTTATA
This sequence comes from Taudactylus pleione, assembly GCA_031769625.1. Classification (NCBI taxonomy): domain Eukaryota; kingdom Metazoa; phylum Chordata; class Amphibia; order Anura; family Myobatrachidae; genus Taudactylus; species Taudactylus pleione. The sequence goes on from JAUIMM010001216.1 coordinate 120,599, forward strand.
ATGTATGTTATAATGGATGTTAGAATGTATATTAGAATGTTATAATGTATGTTAGAATGTTATAATGGATGTTAGAATGTATATTAGAATGTTATAATGTATGTTAGATTGTTATAATGGATGTTATAATGGATGTTATAATGTATACTAGAATGTTATAATGTATGTTAGAATATTATAATGGATGTTAGAATGTATATTAGAATGTTAAAATGGATGTTAGAATGTTATAATTGAATTTAGAATGTATATCAGAATGTTAAAAAGTATGTTAGAATGTTATAATGGATGTTAGAATGTATATTAGAATGTTATAATGTATGTTAGAATGTTACAATGGATGATAGAATGTTATAATGGATGTTATAATGAATATTAGAATGTTAGAATGGATGTTAGAATGTTATAATGGATGTTATAATGTATATTAGAATGTTATAATGTATGTTAGAATGCATGTTAGAATGTATATTAGAATATTATAATGTATGTTAGAATGTTATAATGGATGTTAGAATGTATATTAGAATATTATAATGGATGTTAGAATATTATAATGGATGTTAGATTATTATAATGGATGTTATAATGTATATTAGAATGTTAAAATGGATGTTAGAATGTTATAATTGATTTTAGAATGTATATCAGAATGTTAAAAAGTATGTTAGAATGTTATAATGGATGTTAGAATGTATATTAGAATGTTAGAATGTATGTTAGAATGTTATAATGGATGTTAGAATGTATATTAGAATGTTAGAATGTATGTTAGAATGTTATTATGGATGTTAGAATGTTATAATTGATGTTAGAATGTATATTAGAATGTTATAATGTATGTTAGAATGTTATAATTGATGTTAGAATGTATATTAGATTGTTATAATGTATGATAGAATGCTATAATGGATGTTAAAATGTATATTAGAATGTTATAATGTATGTTAGGATGTTATAATGTATGTTAGAATGTTAGAATGGATGTTAGAATGTATATTAGATTGTTATAATGTATGTTAGAATGTTATAATGGATGTTAGAATGTATATTAGAATGTTATAATGTATGTTACAAAGTTATAATGGATGTTAGAATGTTTTAATGGATGTTAGAATGTATATTAGAATGTTATAATGTATGTTAGAATGTTATAATGGATGTTAGAATGTTATAATGGATGTTAGAATGTATATTAGAATGTTATAATGTATGTTAGAATGTTATAATGGATGTTAGAATGTTATAATGGATGTTATAATGAATATTAGAATGTTATATTGTATGTTAGAATGCATGTTAGAATGTATATTAGAATGTTTTAGTGTATTTTAGAATGTTATAATGGATGTTAGAATGTATATTAGAATATTATAATGGATGTTAGAATGTTATAATGGATGTTAGTACATTATAATGGATGTTATAATATATATTAGAATGTTATAATGTTGTTATAATGGATGTTAGAATGTATATTAGATTGTTATAATGTATGTTAGAATGGTATAATGGATGTTAGAATGTTATTAGAATGTTATAATGTATGTTACAATGTTATAATGGATGTTAGAATGTATATTAGAATGTTATAATGGATGTTAGAATGTTATAATGGATGTTAGAATGTTATAATGGATGTTAGAATGTATATTAGAATGTTGTAATGTATGTTAGAATGTTATAATGGATGGTAGAATGTAATAATGGATGTTAGAATGAATATTAGAATGTTAGAATGGATGTTAGGATGTTATAATGGATGTTATAATGTATATGAGAAAGTTATAATGTATGTTAGAATGCATGTTAGAATGTATATTAGAATATTATAGTGTATGTTAGAATGTTATAATGGATGTTAGAATGTATATTAGAATGTTATAATGGATGTTAGAATATTATAATTGATGTTATAATGTATATTAGAATGTTAAAAAGTATGTTAGAATGTTATAATGGATGTTAGAATGTATATTAGAATGTTAGAATGTATGTTAGAATGTTATAATGGATGTTAGAATGTATATTAGAATGTTAGAATGTATGTTAGAATGTTATTATGGATGTTAGAATGTTATAATTGATGTTAGAATGTATATTAGAATGTTATAATGTATGTTAGAATGTTATTATGGATGTTAGAATGTTATAATGGAAGTTAGAATGTTATAATGGATGTTAAAATATTATAATGGATGTTATAATGTATATTAGAATGTTAAAATGGATGATTGAATGTTGTAATTGATGTTAGAATGTATATTAGAATGTTAGAATGTATGTTAGAATGTTATAATGGATGTTAGAATGTATATTACAAAGTTATAATGTATGTTAGAATGTTATTATGGATGTTTGAATGTATTTTAGATTGTTATAATGTATGATAGAATGTTATAATGGATATTAGAATGTATATTAGAATGTTATAATGTATGTTACAATGCTATAATGTATGTTAAAATGTTATAATGGATGTTAAAATGTATACTAGAATGTTATAATGTATGTTAGAATGTATATTAGAATGTTATAATGTATGGTAGAATGTTATAATGGATGTTAGAATGTATATTAGATTGTTATAATGTATGTTAGAATGTTATAATGGATGTTAGAATGTATATTAGAATGTTATAATGTATGATAGAATGTTTTAATGGATATTAGAATGTATATTTGAATGTTATAATGTATGTTAGAATGTTATAATGGATGTTAGAATGTTAGAATGGATGCTAGAATGTATATTAGAATGTTATATTGTATGTTAGAATGTTATAATGGATGTTATAATGTTATAATGTATGTTAGAATGTTATAATGCATGTTAGAATGTATATTAGAATGTTAGAATGTATGTTAGAATGTTATTATGGATGTTAGAATGTTATAATGGATGTTAGAATGTATATTACAAAGTTATAATGTATGTTAGAATGTTATAATGGATGTTTGAATGTATTTTAGATTGTTATAATGTATGATAGAATGTTATAATGGATGTTAGAATGTATATTAGAATGTTATAATGTATGTTAGAATGTTATAATGTATGTTATAATGGATGTTAGAATGTATATTAGAATGTTATAATGTATGTTAGAATGTTATAATGGATGTTAGAATGTATATTAGAATGTTATAATGTATGTTAGAATGTTATAATGGATGTTATAATGTATACTAGAATGTTATAATGTATGTTAGAATGTTATAATGGATGTTAGAATGTATATTAGAATGTTAAAATGGATGTTAGAATGTTATAATTGAATTTAGAATGTATATCAGAATGTTAAAAAGTATGTTAGAATGTTATAATGGATGTTAGAATGTATATTAGTATGTTAGAATGTATGTTAGAATGTTATAATGGATGTTAGAATGTATATTAGAATGTTAGAATGTATGTTAGAATGTTATTATGGATGTTAGAATGTTAAAATTGATGTTAGAATGTATATTAGAATGTTATAATGTATGTTAGAATGTTATAATTGATGTTAGAATGTATATTAGATTTTTATAATGTATGTTAGAATGTTATAATGGATGTTAATATGTATATTAGAATGTTATAATGTATGTTAGGATGTTATAATGTATGTTAGAATGTTATAATGGATGTTAGAATGTATATTATAATGTTAGAATGTATGTTAGAATGTTATTATGGATGTTAGAATGTTATAATGGATGTTAGAATGTATATTAGAAAGTTATAATGTATGTTAGAATGTTATTTTGGATGTTAAAATGTATTTTAGATTGTTATAATGTATGTTAGAATGTTATAATAGATGTTAGAATGTATATTAGAATATTATAATGTATGTTACAATGTTATAATCTAAGTTAGAATGTTATAATGGATGTTATAATGTATACTAGAATGTTATAATGTATTTTAGATTGTAATAATGTATGTTCGAATGTTATAATGGATGTTAGAATGTATATTAGAATGTTATAATGTATGGTAGAATGTTACAATGGATGATAGAATGTTATAATGGATGTTATAATGAATATTAGAATGTTAGAATGGATGTTAGAATGTTATAATGGATGTTATAATGTATATTAGAATGTTATAATGTATGTTAGAATGCATGTTAGAATGTATATTAGAATATTATAATGTATGTTAGAATGTTAGAATGGATGTTAGAATGTATATTAGAATATTATAATGGATGTTAGAATATTATAATGGATGATAGATTATTATAATGGATGTTATAATGTATATTAGAATGTTAAAATGGATGTTAGAATGTTATAATTGATTTTAGAATGTATATCAGAATGTTAAAAAGTATGTTAGAATGTTATAATGGATGTTAGAATGTATATTAGAATGTTAGAATGTATGTTAGAATGTTATAATGGATGTTAGAATGTATATAAGAATGTTAGAATGTATGTTAGAATGTTATTATGGATGTTAGAATGTTATAATTGATGTTAGAATGTATATTAGAATGTTATAATGTATGTTAGAATGTTATAATTGATGTTAGAATGTATATTAGATTGTTATAATGTTTGTTAGAATGTTATAATGGATGTTAAAATGTATATTAGAATGTTATAATGTATGTTAGGATGTTATAATGTATGTTAGAATGTTATAATGGATGTTAGAATGTATATTAGATTGTTATAATGTATGTTAGATTGTTATAATGGATGTTAGAATGTATATTAGAATGTTATAATGTATGTAAGAATGTTATAATGGATATTAGAATGTTATATTGGATGTTAGAATGTATATTAGATTGTTATAATGTATGTTAGAATGTTATATTGGATGTTAGAATGTATATTAGAATGTTATAATGTATGTTAGAATGTTATAAAGGATGTTAGAATGTTATAATGGATGTTAGAATGTATATTATAATGTTAGAATGTATGTTAGAATGTTATTATGGATGTTAGAATGTAATAATGGATGTTAGAATGTATATTAGAAAGTTATAATGTATGTTAGAATGTTTTTTTGGATGTTAAAATGTATTTTAGATTGTTATAATGTATGTTAGAATGTTATAATAGATGTTAGAATGTATATTAGAATGTTATAATGTATGTTACAATGTTATAATGTATGAAAGAATGTTATAATGGATGTTATAATGTATACTAGAATGTTATAATGTATTTTAGATTGTAATAATGTATTTTCGAATGTTATAATGGATGTTAGAATGTATATTAGAATGTTATAATGTATGTTACAATGCTATAATGTATGTTAGAATGTTATAATGGATGTTAGAATGTATATTAGAATGTTATAATGTATGTTAGAATGTTACAATGGATGATAGAATGTTATAATGGATGTTATAATGAATATTAGAAATGTTAGAATGGATGTTAAAATGTTATAATGGATGTTATAATGTATATTAGAATGTTATAATGTATAATAGAATGCATGTTAGAATGTATGTTAGAATATTATAATGTATGTTAGAATGTTAGAATGGATGTTAGAATGTATATTAGAATATTATAATGGATGTTAGAATATTATAATGGATGTTAGATTATTATAATGGATGTTATAATGTATATTAGAATGTTAAAATGGATGTTAGAATGTTATAATTGATTTTAGAATGTATATCAGAATGTTAAAAAGTATGTTAGAATGTTATAATGGATGTTAGAATGTATATTAGAATGTTAGAATGTATGTTAGAATGTTATAATGGATGTTAGAATGTATATAAGAATGTTAGAATGTATGTTAGAATGTTATTATGGATGTTAGAATGTTATAATTGATGTTAGAATGTATATTAGAATGTTATAATGTATGTTAGAATGTTATAATTGATGTTAGAATGTATATTAGATTGTTATAATGTATGTTAGAATGTTATAATGGATGTTAAAATGTATATTAGAATGTTATAATGTATGTTAGGATGTTATAATGTATGTTAGAATGTTATAATGGATGTTAGAATGTATATTAGATTGTTATAATGTATGTTAGATTGTTATAATGGATGTTAGAATGTATATTAGAATGTTATAATGTATGTTAGAATGTTATAATGGATATTAGAATGTTATATTGGATGCTAGAATGTATATTAGATTGTTATAATGTATGTTAGAATGTTATATTGGATGTTAGAATGTATATTAGAATGTTATAATGTATGTTAGAATGTTATAAAGGATGTTAGAATGTTATAATTGATGTTAGAATGTATATTAGAATGTTATAATGTATGTTAGAATGTTATAATTGATGTTAGAATGTATATTAGATTGTTATAATGTATGTTAGAATGTTATAATGGATGTTAAAATGTATATTAGAATGTTATAATGTATGTTAGGATGTTATAATGTATGTTAGAATGTTAGAATGGATGTTAGAATGTATATTAGATTGTTATAATGTATGTTAGAATGTTATAATGGATGTTAGAATGTATATTAGAATGTTATAATGTATGTTACAAAGTTAAAATGGATGTTAGAATGTTTTAATGGATGTTAGAATGTATATTAGAATGTTATAATGTATGTTAGAATGTTATAATGGATGTTAGAATGTATATTAGAATGTTATAATGTATGTTAGAATGTTATAATGGATGTTAGAATGTTATAATGGATGTTATAATGAATATTAGAATGTTATATTGTATGTTAGAATGCATGTTAGAATGTATATTAGAATGTTTTAGTGTATTTTAGAATGTTATAATGGATGTTAGAATGTATATTAGAATATTATAATGGATGTTAGAATGTTATAATGGATGTTAGTACATTATAATGGATGTTATAATATATATTAGAATGTTATAATGTATGTTAGAATGTTATAATGGATGTTAGAATGTATATTAGATTGTTATAATGTATGTTAGAATGTTATAATGGATGTTAGAATGTTATTAGAATGTTATAATGTATGTTACAATGTTATAATGGATGTTAGAATGTATATTAGAATGTTATAATGTATGTTAGAATGTTATAATGGATGTTAGAATGTTATAATGGATGTTAGAATGTATATTAGAATGTTGTAATGTATGCTAGAATGTTATAATGGATGGTAGAATGTTATAATGGATGTTAGAATGAATATTAGAATGTTAGAATGGATGTTAGAATGTTATAATGGATGTTATAATGTATATTAGAATGTTATAATGTATGTTAGAATGCATGTTAGAATGTATATTAGAATATTATAGTGTATGTTAGAATGTTATAATGGATGTTAGAATGTATATTAGAATGTTATAATGGATGTTAGAATATTATAATGGATGTTATAATGTATATTAGAATGTTAAAAAGTATGTTAGAATGTTATAATGGATGTTAGAATGTATATTAGAATGTTAGAATGTATGTTAGAATGTTATAATTGATGTTAGAATGTATACTAGAATGTTATAATGTATGTTAGAATGTTATTATGGATGTTAGAATGTTATAATGGAAGTTAGAATGTTATAATGGATGTTAAAATATTATAATGGATGTTATAATGTATATTAGAATGTTAAAATGGATGATTGAATGTTGTAATTGATGTTAGAATGTATATTAGAATGTTAGAATGTATGTTAGAATGTTATAATGGATGTTAGAATGTATATTACAAAGTTATAATGTATGTTAGAATGTTATAATGGATGTTTGAATGTATTTTAGATTGTTATAATGTATGATAGAATGTTATAATGGATATTAGAATGTATATTAGAATGTTATAATGTATGTTACAATGCTATAATGTATGTTAAAATGTTATAATGGATGTTAAAATGTATACTAGAATGTTATAATGTATGTTAGAATGTATATTAGAATGTTATAATGTATGGTAGAATGTTATAATGGATGTTAGAATGTATATTAGATTGTTATAATGTATGTTAGAATGTTATAATGGATGTTAGAATGTATATTAGAATGTTATAATGTATGATAGAATGTTTTAATGGATATTAGAATGTATATTTGAATGTTATAATGTATGTTAGAATGTTATAATGGATGTTAGAATGTTAGAATGGATGCTAGAATGTATATTAGAATGTTATAATGTATGTTAGAATGTTATAATGGATGTTATAATGTTATAATGTATGTTAGAATGTATAATGCATGTTAGAATGTATATTAGAATGTTAGAATGTATGTTAGAATGTTATTATGGATGTTAGAATGTTATAATGGATGTTAGAATGTATATTACAAAGTTATAATGTATGTTAGAATGTTATAATGGATGTTTGAATGTATTTTAGATTGTTATAATGTATGATAGAATGTTATAATGGATGTTAGAATGTATATTAGAATGTTATAATGTATGTTAGAATGTTATAATGTATGTTATAATGGATGTTAGAATGTATATTAGAATGTTATAATGTATGTTAGAATGTTATAATGGATGTTAGAATGTATATTAGAATGTTATAATGTATGTTAGAATGTTATAATGGATGTTATAATGTATACTAGAATGTTATAATGTATGTTAGAATGTTATAATGGATGTTAGAATGTATATTAGAATGTTAAAATGGATGTTAGAATGTTATAATTGAATTTAGAATGTATATCAGAATGTTAAAAAGTATGTTAGAATGTTATAATGGATGTTAGAATGTATATTAGTATGTTAGAATGTATGTTAGAATGTTATAATGGATGTTAGAATGTATATTAGAATGTTAGAATGTATGTTAGAATGTTATTATGGATGTTAGAATGTTAAAATTGATGTTAGAATGTATATTAGAATGTTATAATGTATGTTAGAATGTTATAATTGATGTTAGAATGTATATTAGATTTTTATAATGTATGTTAGAATGTTATAATGGATGTTAATATGTATATTAGAATGTTATAATGTATGTTAGGATGTTATAATGTATGTTAGAATGTTATAATGGATGTTAGAATGTATATTATAATGTTAGAATGTATGTTAGAATGTTATTATGGATGTTAGAATGTTATAATGGATGTTAGAATGTATATTAGAAAGTTATAATGTATGTTAGAATGTTATTTTGGATGTTAAAATGTATTTTAGATTGTTATAATGTATGTTAGAATGTTATAATAGATGTTAGAATGTATATTAGAATATTATAATGTATGTTACAATGTTATAATCTAAGTTAGAATGTTATAATGGATGTTATAATGTATACTAGAATGTTATAATGTATTTTAGATTGTAATAATGTATGTTCGAATGTTATAATGGATGTTAGAATGTATATTAGAATGTTATAATGTATGTTACAATGTTATAAGGTATGTTAGAATGTTATAATGGATGTTAGAATGTATATTAGAATGTTATAATGTATGGTAGAATGTTACAATGGATGATAGAATGTTATAATGGATGTTATAATGAATATTAGAATGTTAGAATGGATGTTAGAATGTTATAATGGATGTTATAATGTATATTAGAATGTTATAATGTATGTTAGAATGCATGTTAGAATGTATATTAGAATATTATAATGTATGTTAGAATGTTAGAATGGATGTTAGAATGTATATTAGAATATTATAATGGATGTTAGAATATTATAATGGATGATAGATTATTATAATGGATGTTATAATGTATATTAGAATGTTAAAATGGATGTTAGAATGTTATAATTGATTTTAGAATGTATATCAGAATGTTAAAAAGTATGTTAGAATGTTATAATGGATGTTAAAATGTATATTAGAATGTTAGAATGTATGTTAGAATGTTATAATGGATGTTAGAATGTATATAAGAATGTTAGAATGTATGTTAGAATGTTATTATGGATGTTAGAATGTTATAATTGATGTTAGAATGTATATTAGAATGTTATAATGTATGTTAGAATGTTATAATTGATGTTAGAATGTATATTAGATTGTTATAATGTTTGTTAGAATGTTATAATGGATGTTAAAATGTATATTAGAATGTTATAATGTATGTTAGGATGTTATAATGTATGTTAGAATGTTATAATGGATGTTAGAATGTATATTAGATTGTTATAATGTATGTTAGATTGTTATAATGGATGTTAGAATGTATATTAGAATGTTATAATGTATGTAAGAATGTTATAATGGATATTAGAATGTTATATTGGATGTTAGAATGTATATTAGATTGTTATAATGTATGTTAGAATGTTATATTGGATGTTAAAATGTATATTAGAATGTTATAATGTATGTTAGAATGTTATAAAGGATGTTAGAATGTTATAATGGATGTTAGAATGTATATTATAATGTTAGAATGTATGTTAGAATGTTATTATGGATGTTAGAATGTAATAATGGATGTTAGAATGTATATTAGAAAGTTATAATGTATGTTAGAATGTTTTTTTGGATGTTAAAATGTATTTTAGATTGTTATAATGTATGTTAGAATGTTATAATAGATGTTAGAATGTATATTAGAATGTTATAATGTATGTTACAATGTTATAATGTATGAAAGAATGTTATAATGGATGTTATAATGTATACTAGAATGTTATAATGTATTTTAGATTGTAATAATGTATGTTCGAATGTTATAATGGATGTTAGAATGTATATTAGAATGTTATAATGTATGTTACAATGCTATAATGTATGTTAGAATGTTATAATGGATGTTAGAATGTATATTAGAATGTTATAATGTATGTTAGAATGTTACAATGGATGATAGAATGTTATAATGGATGTTATAATGAATATTAGAATGTTAGAATGGATGTTAGAATGTTATAATGGATGTTATAATGTATATTAGAATGTTATAATGTATAATAGAATGCATGTTAGAATGTATGTTAGAATATTATAATGTATGTTAGAATGTTAGAATGGATGTTAGAATGTATATTAGAATATTATAATGGATGTTAGAATATTATAATGGATGTTAGATTATTATAATGGATGTTATAATGTATATTAGAATGTTAAAATGGATGTTAGAATGTTATAATTGATTTTAGAATGTATATCAGAATGTTAAAAAGTATGTTAGAATGTTATAATGGATGTTAGAATGTATATAAGAATGTTAGAATGTATGTTAGAATGTTATTATGGATGTTAGAATGTTATAATTGATGTTAGAATGTATATTAGAATGTTATAATGTATGTTAGAATGTTATAATTGATGTTAGAATGTATATTAGATTGTTATAATGTATGTTAGAATGTTATAATGGATGTTAGAATGTATATTAGATTGTTATAATGTATGTTAGAATGTTATAATGGATGTTAGTATGTATATTAGAATGTTATAATGTATGTTAGAATGTTATAATGGATATTAGAATGTATATTAGAATGTTATAATGGATGTTAGAATGTATTTTAGATTGTTATAATGTATGTTAGAATGTTATAATGGATGTTAGAATGTATATTAGAATGTTATAATGTATGTTACAATGTTATAATGTATGTTAGAATGTTAGAATGGATGTTAGAATGTATATTAGATTGTTATAATGTATGTTAGAATGTTATAATGGATGTTATAATGTATATTAGAATGTTATAATGTATGTTAGAATGCATGTTAGAATGTATATTAGAATATTATAATGTATGTTAGAATGTTATAATGGATGTTAGAATGTTATAATGGATGTTAGAATGTATTTTAGATTGTTATAATGTATGATAGAATGTTATAATGGATGTTAGAATGTATATTAGAATGTTATAATGTATGTTAGAATGTTATAATGTATGTTATAATGGATGTTAGAATGTATATTAGAATGTTATAATGTATGTTAGAATGTTATAATGGATGTTAGAATGTATATTAGAATGTTATAATGTATGTTAGATTGTTATAATGGATGTTATAATGGATGTTATAATGTATACTAGAATGTTATAATGTATGTTAGAATATTATAATGGATGTTAGAATGTATATTAGAATGTTAAAATGGATGTTAGAATGTTATAATTGAATTTAGAATGTATATCAGAATGTTAAAAAGTATGTTAGAATGTTATAATGGATGTTAGAATGTATATTAGAATGTTATAATGTATGTTAGAATGTTACAATGGATGATAGAATGTTATAATGGATGTTATAATGAATATTAGAATGTTAGAATGGATGTTAGAATGTTATAATGGATGTTATAATGTATATTAGAATGTTATAATGTATGTTAGAATGCATGTTAGAATGTATATTAGAATATTATAATGTATGTTAGAATGTTATAATGGATGTTAGAATGTATATTAGAATATTATAATGGATGTTAGAATATTATAATGGATGTTAGATTATTATAATGGATGTTATAATGTATATTAGAATGTTAAAATGGATGTTAGAATGTTATAATTGATTTTAGAATGTATATCAGAATGTTAAAAAGTATGTTAGAATGTTATAATGGATGTTAGAATGTATATTAGAATGTTAGAATGTATGTTAGAATGTTATAATGGATGTTAGAATGTATATTAGAATGTTAGAATGTATGTTAGAATGTTATTATGGATGTTAGAATGTTATAATTGATGTTAGAATGTATATTAGAATGTTATAATGTATGTTAGAATGTTATAATTGATGTTAGAATGTATATTAGATTGTTATAATGTATGATAGAATGCTATAATGGATGTTAAAATGTATATTAGAATGTTATAATGTATGTTAGGATGTTATAATGTATGTTAGAATGTTAGAATGGATGTTAGAATGTATATTAGATTGTTATAATGTATGTTAGAATGTTATAATGGATGTTAGAATGTATATTAGAATGTTATAATGTATGTTACAAAGTTATAATGGATGTTAGAATGTTTTAATGGATGTTAGAATGTATATTAGAATGTTATAATGTATGTTAGAATGTTATAATGGATGTTAGAATGTTATAATGGATGTTAGAATGTATATTAGAATGTTATAATGTATGTTAGAATGTTATAATGGATGTTAGAATGTTATAATGGATGTTATAATGAATATTAGAATGTTATATTGTATGTTAGAATGCATGTTAGAATGTATATTAGAATGTTTTAGTGTATTTTAGAATGTTATAATGGATGTTAGAATGTATATTAGAATATTATAATGGATGTTAGAATGTTATAATGGATGTTAGTACATTATAATGGATGTTATAATATATATTAGAATGTTATAATGTTGTTATAATGGATGTTAGAATGTATATTAGATTGTTATAATGTATGTTAGAATGGTATAATGGATGTTAGAATGTTATTAGAATGTTATAATGTATGTTACAATGTTATAATGGATGTTAGAATGTATATTAGAATGTTATAATGGATGTTAGAATGTTATAATGGATGTTAGAATGTTATAATGGATGTTAGAATGTATATTAGAATGTTGTAATGTATGTTAGAATGTTATAATGGATGTTAATATGTATATTAGAATGTTATAATGTATGTTAGGATGTTATAATGTATGTTAGAATGTTATAATGGATGTTAGAATGTATATTATAATGTTAGAATGTATGTTAGAATGTTATTATGGATGTTAGAATGTTATAATGGATGTTAGAATGTATATTAGAAAGTTATAATGTATGTTAGAATGTTATTTTGGATGTTAAAATGTATTTTAGATTGTTATAATGTATGTTAGAATGTTATAATAGATGTTAGAATGTATATTAGAATATTATAATGTATGTTACAATGTTATAATCTAAGTTAGAATGTTATAATGGATGTTATAATGTATACTAGAATGTTATAATGTATTTTAGATTGTAATAATGTATGTTCGAATGTTATAATGGATGTTAGAATGTATATTAGAATGTTATAATGTATGGTAGAATGTTACAATGGATGATAGAATGTTATAATGGATGTTATAATGAATATTAGAATGTTAGAATGGATGTTAGAATGTTATAATGGATGTTATAATGTATATTAGAATGTTATAATGTATGTTAGAATGCATGTTAGAATGTATATTAGAATATTATAATGTATGTTAGAATGTTAGAATGGATGTTAGAATGTATATTAGAATATTATAATGGATGTTAGAATATTATAATGGATGATAGATTATTATAATGGATGTTATAATGTATATTAGAATGTTAAAATGGATGTTAGAATGTTATAATTGATTTTAGAATGTATATCAGAATGTTAAAAAGTATGTTAGAATGTTATAATGGATGTTAGAATGTATATTAGAATGTTAGAATGTATGTTAGAATGTTATAATGGATGTTAGAATGTATATAAGAATGTTAGAATGTATGTTAGAATGTTATTATGGATGTTAGAATGTTATAATTGATGTTAGAATGTATATTAGAATGTTATAATGTATGTTAGAATGTTATAATTGATGTTAGAATGTATATTAGATTGTTATAATGTTTGTTAGAATGTTATAATGGATGTTAAAATGTATATTAGAATGTTATAATGTATGTTAGGATGTTATAATGTATGTTAGAATGTTATAATGGATGTTAGAATGTATATTAGATTGTTATAATGTATGTTAGATTGTTATAATGGATGTTAGAATGTATATTAGAATGTTATAATGTATGTAAGAATGTTATAATGGATATTAGAATGTTATATTGGATGTTAGAATGTATATTAGATTGTTATAATGTATGTTAGAATGTTATATTGGATGTTAGAATGTATATTAGAATGTTATAATGTATGTTAGAATGTTATAAAGGATGTTAGAATGTTATAATGGATGTTAGAATGTATATTATAATGTTAGAATGTATGTTAGAATGTTATTATGGATGTTAGAATGTAATAATGGATGTTAGAATGTATATTAGAAAGTTATAATGTATGTTAGAATGTTTTTTTGGATGTTAAAATGTATTTTAGATTGTTATAATGTATGTTAGAATGTTATAATAGATGTTAGAATGTATATTAGAATGTTATAATGTATGTTACAATGTTATAATGTATGAAAGAATGTTATAATGGATGTTATAATGTATACTAGAATGTTATAATGTATTTTAGATTGTAATAATGTATTTTCGAATGTTATAATGGATGTTAGAATGTATATTAGAATGTTATAATGTATGTTACAATGCTATAATGTATGTTAGAATGTTATAATGGATGTTAGAATGTATATTAGAATGTTATAATGTATGTTAGAATGTTACAATGGATGATAGAATGTTATAATGGATGTTATAATGAATATTAGAAATGTTAGAATGGATGTTAAAATGTTATAATGGATGTTATAATGTATATTAGAATGTTATAATGTATAATAGAATGCATGTTAGAATGTATGTTAGAATATTATAATGTATGTTAGAATGTTAGAATGGATGTTAGAATGTATATTAGAATATTATAATGGATGTTAGAATATTATAATGGATGTTAGATTATTATAATGGATGTTATAATGTATATTAGAATGTTAAAATGGATGTTAGAATGTTATAATTGATTTTAGAATGTATATCAGAATGTTAAAAAGTATGTTAGAATGTTATAATGGATGTTAGAATGTATATTAGAATGTTAGAATGTATGTTAGAATGTTATAATGGATGTTAGAATGTATATAAGAATGTTAGAATGTATGTTAGAATGTTATTATGGATGTTAGAATGTTATAATTGATGTTAGAATGTATATTAGAATGTTATAATGTATGTTAGAATGTTATAATTGATGTTAGAATGTATATTAGATTGTTATAATGTATGTTAGAATGTTATAATGGATGTTAAAATGTATATTAGAATGTTATAATGTATGTTAGGATGTTATAATGTATGTTAGAATGTTATCATGGATGTTAGAATGTATATTAGATTGTTATAATGTATGTTAGATTGTTATAATGGATGTTAGAATGTATATTAGAATGTTATAATGTATGTTAGAATGTTATAATGGATATTAGAATGTTATATTGGATGCTAGAATGTATATTAGATTGTTATAATGTATGTTAGAATGTTATATTGGATGTTAGAATGTATATTAGAATGTTATAATGTATGTTAGAATGTTATAAAGGATGTTAGAATGTTATAATTGATGTTAGAATGTATATTAGAATGTTATAATGTATGTTAGAATGTTATAATTGATGTTAGAATGTATATTAGATTGTTATAATGTATGTTAGAATGTTATAATGGATGTTAAAATGTATATTAGAATGTTATAATGTATGTTAGGATGTTATAATGTATGTTAGAATGTTACAATGGATGTTAGAATGTATATTAGATTGTTATAATGTATGTTAGAATGTTATAATGGATGTTAGAATGTATATTAGAATGTTATAATGTATGTTACAAAGTTAAAATGGATGTTAGAATGTTTTAATGGATGTTAGAATGTATATTAGAATGTTATAATGTATGTTAGAATGTTATAATGGATGTTAGAATGTATATTAGAATGTTATAATGTATGTTAGAATGTTATAATGGATGTTAGAATGTTATAATGGATGTTATAATGAATATTAGAATGTTATATTGTATGTTAGAATGCATGTTAGAATGTATATTAGAATGTTTTAGTGTATTTTAGAATGTTATAATGGATGTTAGAATGTATATTAGAATATTATAATGGATGTTAGAATGTTATAATGGATGTTAGTACATTATAATGGATGTTATAATATATATTAGAATGTTATAATGTATGTTAGAATGTTATAATGGATGTTAGAATGTATATTAGATTGTTATAATGTATGTTAGAATGTTATAATGGATGTTAGAATGTTATTAGAATGTTATAATGTATGTTACAATGTTATAATGGATGTTAGAATGTATATTAGAATGTTATAATGTATGTTAGAATGTTATAATGGATGTTAGAATGTTATAATGGATGTTAGAATGTATATTAGAATGTTGTAATGTATGCTAGAATGTTATAATGGATGGTAGAATGTTATAATGGATGTTAGAATGAATATTAGAATGTTAGAATGGATGTTAGAATGTTATAATGGATGTTATAATGTATATTAGAATGTTATAATGTATGTTAGAATGCATGTTAGAATGTATATTAGAATATTATAGTGTATGTTAGAATGTTATAATGGATGTTAGAATGTATATTAGAATGTTATAATGGATGTTAGAATATTATAATGGATGTTATAATGTATATTAGAATGTTAAAAAGTATGTTAGAATGTTATAATGGATGTTAGAATGTATATTAGAATGTTAGAATGTATGTTAGAATGTTATAATTGATGTTAGAATGTATACTAGAATGTTATAATGTATGTTAGAATGTTATTATGGATGTTAGAATGTTATAATGGAAGTTAGAATGTTATAATGGATGTTAAAATATTATAATGGATGTTATAATGTATATTAGAATGTTAAAATGGATGATTGAATGTTGTAATTGATGTTAGAATGTATATTAGAATGTTAGAATGTATGTTAGAATGTTATAATGGATGTTAGAATGTATATTACAAAGTTATAATGTATGTTAGAATGTTATAATGGATGTTTGAATGTATTTTAGATTGTTATAATGTATGATAGAATGTTATAATGGATATTAGAATGTATATTAGAATGTTATAATGTATGTTACAATGCTATAATGTATGTTAAAATGTTATAATGGATGTTAAAATGTATACTAGAATGTTATAATGTATGTTAGAATGTATATTAGAATGTTATAATGTATGGTAGAATGTTATAATGGATGTTAGAATGTATATTAGATTGTTATAATGTATGTTAGAATGTTATAATGGATGTTAGAATGTATATTAGAATGTTATAATGTATGATAGAATGTTTTAATGGATATTAGAATGTATATTTGAATGTTATAATGTATGTTAGAATGTTATAATGGATGTTAGAATGTTAGAATGGATGCTAGAATGTATATTAGAATGTTATAATGTATGTTAGAATGTTATAATGGATGTTATAATGTTATAATGTATGTTAGAATGTTATAATGCATGTTAGAATGTATATTAGAATGTTAGAATGTATGTTAGAATGTTATTATGGATGTTAGAATGTTATAATGGATGTTAGAATGTATATTACAAAGTTATAATGTATGTTAGAATGTTATAATGGATGTTTGAATGTATTTTAGATTGTTATAATGTATGATAGAATGTTATAATGGATGTTAGAATGTATATTAGAATGTTATAATGTATGTTAGAATGTTATAATGTATGTTATAATGGATGTTAGAATGTATATTAGAATGTTATAATGTATGTTAGAATGTTATAATGGATGTTAGAATGTATATTAGAATGTTATAATGTATGTTAGAATGTTATAATGGATGTTATAATGTATACTAGAATGTTATAATGTATGTTAGAATGTTATAATGGATGTTAGAATGTATATTAGAATGTTAAAATGGATGTTAGAATGTTATAATTGAATTTAGAATGTATATCAGAATGTTAAAAAGTATGTTAGAATGTTATAATGGATGTTAGAATGTATATTAGTATGTTAGAATGTATGTTAGAATGTTATAATGGATGTTAGAATGTATATTAGAATGTTATAATGTATGTTAGGATGTTATAATGTATGTTAGAATGTTATAATGGATGTTAGAATGTATATTATAATGTTATAATGTATGTTAGAATGTTATTATGGATGTTAGAATGTTATAATGGATGTTAGAATGTATATTAGAAAGTTATAATGTATGTTAGAATGTTATTTTGGATGTTAAAATGTATTTTAGATTGTTATAATGTATGTTAGAATGTTATAATAGATGTTAGAATGTATATTAGAATATTATAATGTATGTTACAATGTTATAATCTAAGTTAGAATGTTATAATGGATGTTATAATGTATACTAGAATGTTATAATGTATTTTAGATTGTAATAATGTATGTTCGAATGTTATAATGGATGTTAGAATGTATATTAGAATGTTATAATGTATGTTACAATGTTATAAGGTATGTTAGAATGTTATAATGGATGTTAGAATGTATATTAGAATGTTATAATGTATGGTAGAATGTTACAATGGATGATAGAATGTTATAATGGATGTTATAATGAATATTAGAATGTTAGAATGGATGTTAGAATGTTATAATGGATGTTATAATGTATATTAGAATGTTATAATGTATGTTAGAATGCATGTTAGAATGTATATTAGAATATTATAATGTATGTTAGAATGTTAGAATGGATGTTAGAATGTATATTAGAATATTATAATGGATGTTAGAATATTATAATGGATGATAGATTATTATAATGGATGTTATAATGTATATTAGAATGTTAAAATGGATGTTAGAATGTTATAATTGATTTTAGAATGTATATCAGAATGTTAAAAAGTATGTTAGAATGTTATAATGGATGTTAGAATGTATATTAGAATGTTAGAATGTATGTTAGAATGTTATAATGGATGTTAAAATGTATATTAGAATGTTATAATGTATGTTAGGATGTTATAATGTATGTTAGAATGTTATCATGGATGTTAGAATGTATATTAGATTGTTATAATGTATGTTAGATTGTTATAATGGATGTTAGAATGTATATTAGAATGTTATAATGTATGTTAGAATGTTATAATGGATATTAGAATGTTATATTGGATGCTAGAATGTATATTAGATTGTTATAATGTATGTTAGAATGTTATATTGGATGTTAGAATGTATATTAGAATGTTATAATGTATGTTAGAATGTTATAAAGGATGTTAGAATGTTATAATTGATGTTAGAATGTATATTAGAATGTTATAATGTATGTTAGAATGTTATAATTGATGTTAGAATGTATATTAGATTGTTATAATGTATGTTAGAATGTTATAATGGATGTTAAAATGTATATTAGAATGTTATAATGTATGTTAGGATGTTATAATGTATGTTAGAATGTTACAATGGATGTTAGAATGTATATTAGATTGTTATAATGTATGTTAGAATGTTATAATGGATGTTAGAATGTATATTAGAATGTTATAATGTATGTTACAAAGTTAAAATGGATGTTAGAATGTTTTAATGGATGTTAGAATGTATATTAGAATGTTATAATGTATGTTAGAATGTTATAATGGATGTTAGAATGTATATTAGAATGTTATAATGTATGTTAGAATGTTATAATGGATGTTAGAATGTTATAATGGATGTTATAATGAATATTAGAATGTTATATTGTATGTTAGAATGCATGTTAGAATGTATATTAGAATGTTTTAGTGTATTTTAGAATGTTATAATGGATGTTAGAATGTATATTAGAATATTATAATGGATGTTAGAATGTTATAATGGATGTTAGTACATTATAATGGATGTTATAATATATATTAGAATGTTATAATGTATGTTAGAATGTTATAATGGATGTTAGAATGTATATTAGATTGTTATAATGTATGTTAGAATGTTATAATGGATGTTAGAATGTTATTAGAATGTTATAATGTATGTTACAATGTTATAATGGATGTTAGAATGTATATTAGAATGTTATAATGTATGTTAGAATGTTATAATGGATGTTAGAATGTTATAATGGATGTTAGAATGTATATTAGAATGTTGTAATGTATGCTAGAATGTTATAATGGATGGTAGAATGTTATAATGGATGTTAGAATGAATATTAGAATGTTAGAATGGATGTTAGAATGTTATAATGGATGTTATAATGTATATTAGAATGTTATAATGTATGTTAGAATGCATGTTAGAATGTATATTAGAATATTATAGTGTATGTTAGAATGTTATAATGGATGTTAGAATGTATATTAGAATGTTATAATGGATGTTAGAATATTATAATGGATGTTATAATGTATATTAGAATGTTAAAAAGTATGTTAGAATGTTATAATGGATGTTAGAATGTATATTAGAATGTTAGAATGTATGTTAGAATGTTATAATTGATGTTAGAATGTATACTAGAATGTTATAATGTATGTTAGAATGTTATTATGGATGTTAGAATGTTATAATGGAAGTTAGAATGTTATAATGGATGTTAAAATATTATAATGGATGTTATAATGTATATTAGAATGTTAAAATGGATGATTGAATGTTGTAATTGATGTTAGAATGTATATTAGAATGTTAGAATGTATGTTAGAATGTTATAATGGATGTTAGAATGTATATTACAAAGTTATAATGTATGTTAGAATGTTATAATGGATGTTTGAATGTATTTTAGATTGTTATAATGTATGATAGAATGTTATAATGGATATTAGAATGTATATTAGAATGTTATAATGTATGTTACAATGCTATAATGTATGTTAAAATGTTATAATGGATGTTAAAATGTATACTAGAATGTTATAATGTATGTTAGAATGTATATTAGAATGTTATAATGTATGGTAGAATGTTATAATGGATGTTAGAATGTATATTAGATTGTTATAATGTATGTTAGAATGTTATAATGGATGTTAGAATGTATATTAGAATGTTATAATGTATGATAGAATGTTTTAATGGATATTAGAATGTATATTTGAATGTTATAATGTATGTTAGAATGTTATAATGGATGTTAGAATGTTAGAATGGATGCTAGAATGTATATTAGAATGTTATAATGTATGTTAGAATGTTATAATGGATGTTATAATGTTATAATGTATGTTAGAATGTTATAATGCATGTTAGAATGTATATTAGAATGTTAGAATGTATGTTAGAATGTTATTATGGATGTTAGAATGTTATAATGGATGTTAGAATGTATATTACAAAGTTATAATGTATGTTAGAATGTTATAATGGATGTTTGAATGTATTTTAGATTGTTATAATGTATGATAGAATGTTATAATGGATGTTAGAATGTATATTAGAATGTTATAATGTATGTTAGAATGTTATAATGTATGTTATAATGGATGTTAGAATGTATATTAGAATGTTATAATGTATGTTAGAATGTTATAATGGATGTTAGAATGTATATTAGAATGTTATAATGTATGTTAGAATGTTATAATGGATGTTATAATGTATACTAGAATGTTATAATGTATGTTAGAATGTTATAATGGATGTTAGAATGTATATTAGAATGTTAAAATGGATGTTAGAATGTTATAATTGAATTTAGAATGTATATCAGAATGTTAAAAAGTATGTTAGAATGTTATAATGGATGTTAGAATGTATATTAGTATGTTAGAATGTATGTTAGAATGTTATAATGGATGTTAGAATGTATATTAGAATGTTATAATGTATGTTAGGATGTTATAATGTATGTTAGAATGTTATAATGGATGTTAGAATGTATATTATAATGTTATAATGTATGTTAGAATGTTATTATGGATGTTAGAATGTTATAATGGATGTTAGAATGTATATTAGAAAGTTATAATGTATGTTAGAATGTTATTTTGGATGTTAAAATGTATTTTAGATTGTTATAATGTATGTTAGAATGTTATAATAGATGTTAGAATGTATATTAGAATATTATAATGTATGTTACAATGTTATAATCTAAGTTAGAATGTTATAATGGATGTTATAATGTATACTAGAATGTTATAATGTATTTTAGATTGTAATAATGTATGTTCGAATGTTATAATGGATGTTAGAATGTATATTAGAATGTTATAATGTATGTTACAATGTTATAAGGTATGTTAGAATGTTATAATGGATGTTAGAATGTATATTAGAATGTTATAATGTATGGTAGAATGTTACAATGGATGATAGAATGTTATAATGGATGTTATAATGAATATTAGAATGTTAGAATGGATGTTAGAATGTTATAATGGATGTTATAATGTATATTAGAATGTTATAATGTATGTTAGAATGCATGTTAGAATGTATATTAGAATATTATAATGTATGTTAGAATGTTAGAATGGATGTTAGAATGTATATTAGAATATTATAATGGATGTTAGAATATTATAATGGATGATAGATTATTATAATGGATGTTATAATGTATATTAGAATGTTAAAATGGATGTTAGAATGTTATAATTGATTTTAGAATGTATATCAGAATGTTAAAAAGTATGTTAGAATGTTATAATGGATGTTAGAATGTATATTAGAATGTTAGAATGTATGTTAGAATGTTATAATGGATGTTAGAATGTATATAAGAATGTTAGAATGTATGTTAGAATGTTATTATGGATGTTAGAATGTTATAATTGATGTTAGAATGTATATTAGAATGTTATAATGTATGTTAGAATGTTATAATTGATGTTAGAATGTATATTAGATTGTTATAATGTTTGTTAGAATGTTATAATGGATGTTAAAATGTATATTAGAATGTTATAATGTATGTTAGGATGTTATAATGTATGTTAGAATGTTATAATGGATGTTAGAATGTATATTAGATTGTTATAATGTATGTTAGATTGTTATAATGGATGTTAGAATGTATATTAGAATGTTATAATGTATGTAAGAATGTTATAATGGATATTAGAATGTTATATTGGATGTTAGAATGTATATTAGATTGTTATAATGTATGTTAGAATGTTATATTGGATGTTAGAATGTATATTAGAATGTTATAATGTATGTTAGAATGTTATAAAGGATGTTAGAATGTTATAATGGATGTTAGAATGTATATTATAATGTTAGAATGTATGTTAGAATGTTATTATGGATGTTAGAATGTAATAATGGATGTTAGAATGTATATTAGAAAGTTATAATGTATGTTAGAATGTTTTTTTGGATGTTAAAATGTATTTTAGATTGTTATAATGTATGTTAGAATGTTATAATAGATGTTAGAATGTATATTAGAATGTTATAATGTATGTTACAATGTTATAATGTATGAAAGAATGTTATAATGGATGTTATAATGTATACTAGAATGTTATAATGTATTTTAGATTGTAATAATGTATGTTCGAATGTTATAATGGATGTTAGAATGTATATTAGAATGTTATAATGTATGTTACAATGCTATAATGTATGTTAGAATGTTATAATGGATGTTAGAATGTATATTAGAATGTTATAATGTATGTTAGAATGTTACAATGGATGATAGAATGTTATAATGGATGTTATAATGAATATTAGAATGTTAGAATGGATGTTAAAATGTTATAATGGATGTTATAATGTATATTAGAATGTTATAATGTATAATAGAATGCATGTTAGAATGTATGTTAGAATATTATAATGTATGTTAGAATGTTAGAATGGATGTTAGAATGTATATTAGAATATTATAATGGATGTTAGAATATTATAATGGATGTTAGATTATTATAATGGATGTTATAATGTATATTAGAATGTTAAAATGGATGTTAGAATGTTATAATTGATTTTAGAATGTATATCAGAATGTTAAAAAGTATGTTAGAATGTTATAATGGATGTTAGAATGTATATTAGAATGTTAGAATGTATGTTAGAATGTTATAATGGATGTTAGAATGTATATAAGAATGTTAGAATGTATGTTAGAATGTTATTATGGATGTTAGAATGTTATAATTGATGTTAGAATGTATATTAGAATGTTATAATGTATGTTAGAATGTTATAATTGATGTTAGAATGTATATTAGATTGTTATAATGTATGTTAGAATGTTATAATGGATGTTAAAATGTATATTAGAATGTTATAATGTATGTTAGGATGTTATAATGTATGTTAGAATGTTATAATGGATGTTAGAATGTATATTAGATTGTTATAATGTATGTTAGATTGTTATAATGGATGTTAGAATGTATATTAGAATGTTATAATGTATGTTAGAATGTTATAATGGATATTAGAATGTTATATTGGATGTTAGAATGTATATTAGATTGTTATAATGTATGTTAGAATGTTATATTGGATGTTAGAATGTATATTAGAATGTTATAATGTATGTTAGAATGTTATAAAGGATGTTAGAATGTTATAATTGATGTTAGAATGTATATTAGAATGTTATAATGTATGTTAGAATGTTATAATTGATGTTAGAATGTATATTAGATTGTTATAATGTATGTTAGAATGTTATAATGGATGTTAAAATGTATATTAGAATGTTATAATGTATGTTAGGATGTTATAATGTATGTTAGAATGTTAGAATGGATGTTAGAATGTATATTAGATTGTTATAATGTATGTTAGAATGTTATAATGGATGTTAGAATGTATATTAGAATGTTATAATGTATGTTACAAAGTTAAAATGGATGTTAGAATGTTTTAATGGATGTTAGAATGTATATTAGAATGTTATAATGTATGTTAGAATGTTATAATGGATGTTATAATGTTATAATGGATGTTAGAATGTATATTAGAATGTTATAATGTATGTTAGAATGTTATAATGGATGTTAGAATGTTATAATGGATGTTATAATGAATATTAGAATGTTATATTGTATGTTAGAATGCATGTTAGAATGTATATTAGAATGTTTTAGTGTATTTTAGAATGTTATAATGGATGTTAGAATGTATATTAGAATATTATAATGGATGTTAGAATGTTATAATGGATGTTAGTACATTATAATGGATGTTATAATATATATTAGAATGTTATAATGTATGTTAGAATGTTATAATGGATGTTAGAATGTATATTAGATTGTTATAATGTATGTTAGAATGTTATAATGGATGTTAGAATGTTATTAGAATGTTATAATGTATGTTACAATGTTATAATGGATGTTAGAATGTATATTAGAATGTTATAATGTATGTTAGAATGTTATAATGGATGTTAGAATGTTATAATGGATGTTAGAATGTATATTAGAATGTTGTAATGTATGCTAGAATGTTATAATGGATGGTAGAATGTTATAATGGATGTTAGAATGAATATTAGAATGTTAGAATGGATGTTAGAATGTTATAATGGATGTTATAATGTATATTAGAATGTTATAATGTATGTTAGAATGCATGTTAGAATGTATATTAGAATATTATAGTGTATGTTAGAATGTTATAATGGATGTTAGAATGTATATTAGAATGTTATAATGGATGTTAGAATATTATAATGGATGTTATAATGTATATTAGAATGTTAAAAAGTATGTTAGAATGTTATAATGGATGTTAGAATGTATATTAGAATGTTAGAATGTATGTTAGAATGTTATAATTGATGTTAGAATGTATACTAGAATGTTATAATGTATGTTAGAATGTTATTATGGATGTTAGAATGTTATAATGGAAGTTAGAATGTTATAATGGATGTTAAAATATTATAATGGATGTTATAATGTATATTAGAATGTTAAAATGGATGATTGAATGTTATAATTGATGTTAGAATGTATATTAGAATGTTAGAATGTATGTTAGAATGTTATAATGGATGTTAGAATGTATATTACAAAGTTATAATGTATGTTAGAATGTTATAATGGATGTTTGAATGTATTTTAGATTGTTATAATGTATGATAGAATGTTATAATGGATATTAGAATGTATATTAGAATGTTATAATGTATGTTACAATGCTATAATGTATGTTAAAATGTTATAATGGATGTTAAAATGTATACTAGAATGTTATAATGTATGTTAGAATGTATATTAGAATGTTATAATGTATGGTAGAATGTTATCATGGATGTTAGAATGTATATTAGATTGTTATAATGTATGTTAGAATGTTATAATGGATGTTAGAATGTATATTAGAATGTTATAATGTATGATAGAATGTTTTAATGGATATTAGAATGTATATTAGAATGTTATAATGTATGTTAGAATGTTATAATGGATGTTAGAATGTTAGAATGGATGCTAGAATGTATATTAGAATGTTATATTGTATGTTAGAATGTTATAATGGATGTTATAATGTTATAATGTATGTTAGAATGTTATAATGCATGTTAGAATGTATATTAGAATGTTAGAATGTATGTTAGAATTTTATTATGGATGTTAGAATGTTATAATGGATGTTAGAATGTATATTACAAAGTTATAATGTATGTTAGAATGTTATAATGGATGTTTGAATGTATTTTAGATTGTTATAATGTATGATAGAATGTTATAATGGATGTTAGAATGTATATTAGAATGTTATAATGTGTGTTAGAATGTTATAATGTATGTTATAATGGATGTTAGAATGTATATTAGAATGTTATAATGTATGTTAGAATGTTATAATGGATGTTAGAATGTATATTAGAATGTTATAATGTATGTTAGAATGTTATAATGGATGTTATAATGGATGTTATAATGTATACTAGAATGTTATAATGTATGTTAGAATGTTATAATGGATGTTAGAATGTATATTAGAATGGTATAATGAATGTTAGAATGTTATAATGTATGTTAGAATGTATATTAGAATGTTATAATGTATGTTAGAATGTTATAATGGATGTTAGAATGTATATTATATTGTTATAATGTATGTTAGAATGTTATAATGGATATTAGAATGTATATTAGAATGTTAAATGTATGTTAGAATGTTATAATGGATGTTAGAATTTATATTATAATGTTATATTGTATGTTAGAATGTTAAAATGGATATTAGAATGTATATTAGAATGTTATAATGTATGTTAGAATGTTAGAATGGATGTTAGAATGTATATTAGATTGTTATAATGTATGTTAGAATGTTATAATGGATGTTAGAATGTACATTAGAATGTTATAATGTATGTTTTAATGTTATAATGGATGTTATAATGTATATTAGAATGTTAGAATGGATGTTAGAATGCATGTTAGAATGTATATTAGAATGTTAGAATGTATGTTATAATGTTATAATGTATGTTAGAATGTTATTATGGATGTTAGAATGTATATTAGAATATTAGAATGTATGTTAGAATGTTATTTTGTATGTTAGAATGTTATAATGGATGTTAGAATGTATTTTAGATTGTTATAATGTATGTTAGAATGTTATAATGGATGTTAGAATGTATATTAGAATGTTATAATGTATGTTACAATGTTATAATGTATGTTAGAATGTTATAATGGATGTTAGAATGTATATTAGATTGTTATAATGTATGTTAGAATGTTATAATGAATGTTAGAATGTATATTAGAATGTTATAATGTATGTTAGAATGTTATAATGGATATTAGAATGTATATTAGAATGTTATAATGTATGTTAGAATGTATATTAGAATTTTAGAATGTATATTAGAATGTTATAATGGATGTTAGAATGTTATAATGGATGTTAGAATGTTATAATGGATGTTAGAATGTATATTAGAATGTTATAATGTATGTTAGAATGTTATAATGGATGTTAGAATGTTATAATGGATGTTATAATGAATATTAGAATGTTATATTGTATGTTAGAATGTATATTAGAATGTTTTAGTGTATTTTAGAATGTTATAATGGATGTTAGAATGTATATTAGAATATTATAATGGATGTTAGAATGTTATAATGGATGTTAGTACATTATAATGGATGTTATAATATATATTAGAATGTTATAATGTATGTTAGAATGTTATAATGGATGTTAGAATGTATATTAGATTGTTATAATGTATGTTAGAATGTTATAATGGATGTTAGAATGTTATTAGAATGTTATAATGTATGTTACAATGTTATAATGGATGTTAGAATGTATATTAGAATGTTATAATGTATGTTAGAATGTTATAATGGATGTTAGAATGTTATAATGGATGTTAGAATGTATATTAGAATGTTGTAATGTATATTAGAATGTTATAATGGATGGTAGAATGTTATAATGGATGTTAGAATGAATATTAGAATGTTAGAATGGATGTTAGAATGTTATAATGGATGTTATAATGTATATTAGAATGTTATAATGTATGTTAGAATGCATGTTAGAATGTATATTAGAATATTATAGTGTATGTTAGAATGTTATAATGGATGTTAGAATGTTTATTAGAATGTTATAATGGATGTTAGAATATTATAATGGATGTTATAATGTATATTAGAATGTTAAAAAGTATGTTAGAATGTTATAATGGATGTTAGAATGTATATTAGAATGTTAGAATGTATGTTAGAATGTTATAATGGATGTTAGAATGTATATTAGAATGTTAGAATGTATGTTAGAATGTTATTATGGATGTTAGAATGTTATAATTGATGTTAGAATGTATATTAGAATGTTATAATGTATGTTAGAATGTTATTATGGATGTTAGAATGTTATAATGGTAGTTAGAATGTTATAATGGATGTTAAAATATTATAATGGATGTTATAATGTATATTAGAATGTTAAAATGGATGATTGAATGTTATAATTGATGTTAGAATGTATATTAGAATGTTAGAATGTATGTTAGAATGTTATAATGGATGTTAGAATGTATATTAGAATGGTATAATGAATGTTAGAATGTTATAATGTATGTTAGAATGTATATTAGAATGTTATAATGTATGTTAGAATGTTATAATGGATGTTAGAATGTATATTATATTGTTATAATGTATGTTAGAATGTTATAATGGATATTAGAATGTATATTAGAATGTTAAATGTATGTTAGAATGTTATAATGGATGTTAGAATTTATATTATAATGTTATAATGTATGTTAGAATGTTAAAATGGATATTAGAATGTATATTAGAATGTTATAATGTATGTTAGAATGTTATAATGTATGTTTTAATGTTATAATGGATGTTATAATGTATATTAGAATGTTAGAATGGATGTTAGAATGCATGTTAGAATGTATATTAGAATGTTAGAATGTATGTTATAATGTTATAATGTATGTTAGAATGTTATTATGGATGTTAGAATGTATATTAGAATATTAGAATGTATGTTAGAATGTTATTTTGTATGTTAGAATGTTATAATGGATGTTAGAATGTATTTTAGATTGTTATAATGTATGTTAGAATGTTATAATGGATGTTAGAATGTATATTAGAATGTTATAATGTATGTTACAATGTTATAATGTATGTTAGAATGTTATAATGGATGTTAGAATGTATATTAGATTGTTATAATGTATGTTAGAATGTTATAATGGATGTTAGAATGTATATTAGAATGTTATAATGTATGTTAGAATGTTATAATGGATATTAGAATGTATATTAGAATGTTATAATGTATGTTAGAATGTATATTAGAATTTTAGAATGTATATTAGAATGTTATAATGTATGTTAGAATGTTATAATGGATGTTAGAATGTTATAATGGATGTTAGAATGTATATTAGAATGTTATAATGTATGTTAGAATGTTATAATGGATGTTAGAATGTTATAATGGATGTTATAATGAATATTAGAATGTTATATTGTATGTTAGAATGCATGTTAGAATGTATATTAGAATGTTTTAGTGTATTTTAGAATGTTATAATGGATGTTAGAATGTATATTAGAATATTATAATGGATGTTAGAATGTTATAATGGATGTTAGTACATTATAATGGATGTTATAATATATATTAGAATGTTATAATGTATGTTAGAATGTTATAATGGATGTTAGAATGTATATTAGATTGTTATAATGTATGTTAGAATGTTATAATGGATGATAGAATGTTATTAGAATGTTATAATGTATGTTACAATGTTATAATGGATGTTAGAATGTATATTAGAATGTTATAATGTATGTTAGAATGTTATAATGGATGTTAGAATGTTATAATGGATGTTAGAATGTATATTAGAATGTTGTAATGTATGTTAGAATGTTATAATGGATGGTAGAATGTTATAATGGATGTTAGAATGAATATTAGAATGTTAGAATGGATGTTAGAATGTTATAATGGATGTTATAATGTATATTAGAATGTTATAATGTATGTTAGAATGCATGTTAGAATGTATATTAGAATATTATAGTGTATGTTAGAATGTTATAATGGATGTTAGAATGTTTATTAGAATGTTATAATGGATGTTAGAATATTATAATGGATGTTATAATGTATATTAGAATGTTAAAAAGTATGTTAGAATGTTATAATGGATGTTAGAATGTATATTAGAATGTTAGAATGTATGTTAGAATGTTATAGTGGATGTTAGAATGTATATTAGAATGTTAGAATGTATGTTAGAATGTTATTATGGATGTTAGAATGTTATAATTGATGTTAGAATGTATATTAGAATGTTATAATGTATGTTAGAATGTTATTATGGATGTTAGAATGTTATAATGGTAGTTAGAATGTTATAATGGATGTTAAAATATTATAATGGATGTTATAATGTATATAAGAATGTTAAAATGGATGATTGAATGTTATAATTGATGTTAGAATGTATATTAGAATGTTAGAATGTATGTTAGAATGTTATAATGGATGTTAGAATGTATATTACAAAGTTATAATGTATGTTAGAATGTTATAATGGATGTTTGAATGTATTTTAGATTGCTATAATGTATGATAGAATGTTATAATGGATATTAGAATGTATATTAGAATGTTATGATGTATGTTACAATGCTATAATGTATGTTAGAATATTATAATGGATGTTAAAATGTATACTAGAATGTTATAATGTATGTTAGAATGTATATTAGAATGTTATAATGTATGGTAGAATGTTATAATGGATGTTAGAATGTATATTAGATTGTTATAATGTATGTTAGAATGTTATAATGGATGTTAGAATGTATATTAGAATGTTATAATGTATGATAGAATGTTTTAATGGATATTAGAATGTATATTAGAATGTTATAATGTATGTTAGAATGTTATAATGGATGTTAGAATGTTAGAATGGATGCTAGAATGTATATTAGAATGTTATATTGTATGTTAGAATGTTATAATGGATGTTATAATGTTATAATGTATGTTAGAATGTTATAATGCATGTTAGAATGTATATTAGAATGTTAGAATGTATGTTAGAATGTTATTATGGATGTTAGAATGTTATAATGGATGTTAGAATGTATATTACAAAGTTATAATGTATGTTAGAATGTTATAATGGATGTTTGAATGTATTTTAGATTGTTATAATGTATGATAGAATGTTATAATGGATGTTAGAATGTATATTAGAATGTTATAATGTATGTTAGAATGTTATAATGTATGTTATAATGGATGTTAGAATGTATATTAGAATGTTATAATGTATGTTAGAATGTTATAATGGATGTTAGAATGTATATTAGAATGTTATAATGGATGTTAGAATGTTATAATGGATGTTATAATGGATGTTATAATGTATACTAGAATGTTATAATGTATGTTAGAATGTTATAATGGATGTTAGAATGTATATTAGAATGGTATAATGAATGTTAGAATGTTATAATGTATGTTAGAATGTATATTAGAATGTTATAATGTATGTTAGAATGTTATAATGGATGTTAGAATGTATATTAGATTGTTATAATGTATGTTAGAATGTTATAATGGATATTAGAATGTATATTAGAATGTTAAATGTATGTTAGAATGTTATAATGGATGTTAGAATTTATATTATAATGTTATAATGTATGTTAGAATGTTAAAATGGATATTAGAATGTATATTAGAATGTTATAATGTATGTTAGAATGTTAGAATGGATATTAGAATGTATATTAGATTGTTTTAATGTATGTTAGAATGTTATAATGGATGTTAGAATGTATATTAGAATGTTATAATGTATGTTAGAATGTTAGAATGTATGTTTTAATGTTATAATGGATGTTATAATGTATATTAAAATGTTAGAATGGATGTTAGAATGCATGTTAGAATGTATATTAGAATGTTATAATGTATGATAGAATGTTTTAATGGATATTAGAATGTATATTAGAATGTTATAATGTATGTTAGAATGTTATAATGGATGTTAGAATGTTAGAATGGATGCTAGAATGTATATTAGAATGTTATATTGTATGTTAGAATGTTATAATGGATGTTATAATGTTATAATGTATGTTAGAATGTTATAATGCATGTTAGAATGTATATTAGAATGTTAAAATGGATGTTAGAATGTTATAATTGATTTTAGAATTTATATCAGAATGTTAAAAAGTATGTTAGAATGTTATAATGGATGTTAGAATGTATATTAGAATGTTAGAATGTATGTTAGAATGTTATAATGGATGTTAGAATGTATATAAGAATGTTAGAATGTATGTTAGAATGTTATTATGGATGTTAGAATGTTATAATTGATGTTAGAATGTATATTAGAATGTTAGAATGTATGTTAGAATGTTATAATTGATGTTAGAATGTATAATAGATTGTTATAATGTATGTTAGAATGTTATAATGGATGTTAAAATGTATATTAGAATGTTATAAAGTATGTTAGGATGTTATAATGTATGTTAGAATGTTATAATGGATGTTAGAATGTATATTAGATTGTTATAATGTATGTTAGATTGTTATAATGGATGTTAGAATGTATATTAGAATGTTATAATGTATGTTAGAATGTTATAATGGATATTAGAATGTTATATTGGATGTTAGAATGTATATTAGATTGTTATAATGTATGTTAGAATGTTATATTGGATGTTAGAATGTATATTAGAATGTTATAATGTATGTTAGAATGTTATAAAGGATGTTAGAATGTTATAATTGATGTTAGAATGTATATTAGAATGTTATAATGTATGTTAGAATGTTATAATTGATGTTAGAATGTATATTAGATTGTTATAATGTATGTTAGAATGTTATAATGGATGTTAAAATGTATATTAGAATGTTATAATGTATGTTAGGATGTTATAATGTATGTTAGAATGTTAGAATGGATGTTAGAATGTATATTAGATTGTTATAATGTATGTTAGAATGTTATAATGTATGTTAGAATGTATATTAGAATGTTATAATGTATGTTACAAAGTTATAATGGATGTTAGAATGTTTTAATGGATGTTAGAATGTATATTAGAATGTTATAATGTATGTTAGAATGTTATAATGGATGTTAGAATGTT
Source organism: Taudactylus pleione (assembly GCA_031769625.1). Classification (NCBI taxonomy): domain Eukaryota; kingdom Metazoa; phylum Chordata; class Amphibia; order Anura; family Myobatrachidae; genus Taudactylus; species Taudactylus pleione. The sequence goes on from JAUIMM010001216.1 coordinate 154,808, forward strand.
ATAATGGATGTTAGAATGTATATTAGAATGTTATAATGTATGTTAGAATGTTATAATGGATGTTAGAATGTTATAATGGATGTTATAATGAATATTAGAATGTTATATTGTATGTTAGAATGCATGTTAGAATGTATATTAGAATGTTTTAGTGTATTTTAGAATGTTATAATGGATGTTAGAATGTATATTAGAATATTATAATGGATGTTAGAATGTTATAATGGATGTTAGTACATTATAATGGATGTTATAATATATATTAGAATGTTATAATGTATGTTAGAATGTTATAATGGATGTTAGAATGTATATTAGATTGTTATAATGTATGTTAGAATGTTATAATGGATGTTAGAATGTTATTAGAATGTTATAATGTATGTTACAATGTTATAATGGATGTTAGAATGTATATTAGAATGTTATAATGTATGTTAGAATGTTATAATGGATGTTAGAATGTTATAATGGATGTTAGAATGTATATTAGAATGTTGTAATGTATGTTAGAATGTTATAATGGATGGTAGAATGTTATAATGGATGTTAGAATGAATATTAGAATGTTAGAATGGATGTTAGAATGTTATAATGGATGTTATAATGTATATTAGAATGTTATAATGTATGTTAGAATGCATGTTAGAATGTATATTAGAATATTATAGTGTATGTTAGAATGTTATAATGGATGTTAGAATGTATATTAGAATGTTATAATGGATGTTAGAATATTATAATGGATGTTATAATGTATATTAGAATGTTAAAAAGTATGTTAGAATGTTATAATGGATGTTAGAATGTATTTTAGAATGTTAGAATGTATGTTAGAATGTTATAATGGATGTTACAATGTATATTAGAATGTTAGAATGTATGTTAGAATGTTATTATGGATGTTAGAATGTTATAATTGATGTTAGAATGTATACTAGAATGTTATAATGTATGTTAGAATGTTATTATGGATGTTAGAATGTTATAATGGAAGTTAGAATGTTATAATGGATGTTAAAATATTATAATGGATGTTATAATGTATATTAGAATGTTAAAATGGATGATTGAATGTTATAATTGATGTTAGAATGTATATTAGAATGTTAGAATGTATGTTAGAATGTTATAATGGATGTTAGAATGTATATTACAAAGTTATAATGTATGTTAGAATGTTATAATGGATGTTTGAATGTATTTTAGATTGTTACAATGTATGATAGAATGTTATAATGGATATTAGAATGTATATTAGAATGTTATAATGTATGTTACAATGCTATAATGTATGTTAAAATGTTATAATGGATGTTAAAATGTATACTAGAATGTTATAATGTATGTTAGAATGTATATTAGAATGTTATAATGTATGGTAGAATGTTATCATGGATGTTAGAATGTATATTAGATTGTTATAATGTATGTTAGAATGTTATAATGGATGTTAGAATGTATATTAGAATGTTACAATGTATGATAGAATGTTTTAATGGATATTAGAATGTATATTAGAATGTTATAATGTATGTTAGAATGTTATAATGGATGTTAGAATGTTAGAATGGATGCTAGAATGTATATTAGAATGTTATATTGTATGTTAGAATGTTATAATGAATGTTATAATGTTATAATGTATGTTAGAATGTTATAATGCATGTTAGAATGTATATTAGAATGTTAGAATGTATGTTAGAATGTTATTATGGATGTTAGAATGTTATAATGGATGTTAGAATGTATATTACAAAGTTATAATGTATGTTAGAATGTTATAATGGATGTTTGAATGTATTTTAGATTGTTATAATGTATGATAGAATGTTATAATGGATGTTAGAATGTATATTAGAATGTTATAATGTATGTTAGAATGTTATAATGTATGTTATAATTTATGTTAGAATGTATATTAGAATGTTATAATGTATGTTAGAATGTTATAATGGATGTTAGAATGTATATTAGAATGTTATAATGTATGTTAGAATGTTATAATGGATGTTATAATGGATGTTATAATGTATACTAGAATGTTATAATGTATGTTAGAATGTTATAATGGATGTTAGAATGTATATTAGAATGGTATAATGAATGTTAGAATGTTATAATGTATGTTAGAATGTATATTAGAATGTTATAATGTATGTTAGAATGTTATAATGGATGTTAGAATGTATATTATATTGTTATAATGTATGTTAGAATGTTATAATGGATATTAGAGTGTATATTAGAATGTTAAATGTATGTTAGAATGTTATAATGGATGTTAGAATTTATATTATAATGTTAAAATGTATGTTAGAATGTTAAAATGGATATTAGAATGTATATTAGAATGTTATAATGTATGTTAGAATGTTAGAATGGATGTTAGAATGTATATTAGATTGTTATAATGTATGTTAGAATGTTAAAATGGATGTTAGAATGTATATTAGAATGTTATAATGTATGTTTTAATGTTATAATGGATGTTATAATGTATATTAGAATGTTAGAATGGATGTTAGAATGCATGTTAGAATGTATATTAGAATGTTAGAATGTATGTTATAATGTTATAATGTATGTTAGAATGTTATTATGGATGTTAGAATGTATATTAGAATATTAGAATGTATGTTAGAATGTTATTTTGTATGTTAGAATGTTATAATGGATGTTAGAATGTATTTTAGATTGTTATAATGTATGTTAGAATGTTATAATGGATGTTAGAATGTATATTAGAATGTTATAATGTATGTTACAATGTTATAATGTATGTTAGAATGTTATAATGGATGTTAGAATGTATATTATATTGTTATAATGTATGTTAGAATGTTATAATGGATGTTAGAATGTATATTAGAATGTTATAATGTATGTTAGAATGTTATAATGGATATTAGAATGTATATTAGAATGTTATAATGTATGTTAGAATGTATATTAGAATTTTAGAATGTATATTAGAATGTTATAATGTATGTTAGAATGTTATAATGGATGTTAGAATGTTATAATGGATGTTAGAATGTTATAATGGATGTTAGAATGTATATTAGAATGTTATAATGTATGTTAGAATGTTATAATGGATGTTATAATGAATATTAGAATGTTATATTGTATGTTAGAATGCATGTTAGAATGTATATTAGAATGTTTTAGTGTATTTTAGAATGTTATAATAGATGTTAGAATGTATATTAGAATATTATAATGGATGTTAGAATGTTATAATGGATGTTAGTACATTATAATGGATGTTATAATATATATTAGAATGTTATAATGTATGTTAGAATGTTATAATGGATGTTAGAATGTATATTAGATTGTTATAATGTATGTTAGAATGTTATAATGGATGTTAGAATGTTATTAGAATGTTATAATGTATGTTACAATGTTATAATGGATGTTAGAATGTATATTAGAATGTTATAATGTATGTTAGAATGTTATAATGGATGTTAGAATGTTATAATGGATGTTAGAATGTATATTAGAATGTTGTAATGTATGTTAGAATGTTATAATGGATGGTAGAATGTTATAATGGATGTTAGAATGAATATTAGAATGTTAGAATGGATGTTAGAATGTTATAATGGATGTTATAATGTATATTAGAATGTTATAATGTATGTTAGAATGCATGTTAGAATGTATATTAGAATATTATAGTGTATGTTAGAATGTTATAATGGATGTTAGAATGTTTATTAGAATGTTATAATGGATGTTAGAATATTATAATGGATGTTATAATGTATATTAGAATGTTAAAAAGTATGTTAGAATGTTATAATGGATGTTAGAATGTATATTAGAATGTTAGAATGTATGTTAGAATGTTATAATGGATGTTAGAATGTATATTAGAATGTTAGAATGTATGTTAGAATGTTATTATGGATGTTAGAATGTTATAATTGATGTTAAAATGTATATTAGAATGTTATAATGTATGTTAGAATGTTATTATGGATGTTAGAATTTTATAATGGTAGTTAGAATGTTATAATGGATGTTAAATATTATAATGGATGTTATAATGTATATTAGAATGTTAAAATGGATGATTGAATGTTATAATTGATGTTAGAATGTATATTAGAATGTTAGAATGTATGTTAGAATGTTATAATGGATGTTAGAATGTATATTACAAAGTTATAATGTATGTTAGAATGTTATAATGGATGTTTGAATGTATTCTAGATTGCTATAATGTATGATAGAATGTTATAATGGATATTAGAATGTATATTAGAATGTTATAATGTATGTTACAATGCTATAATGTATGTTAGAATATTATAATGGATGTTAAAATGTATACTAGAATGTTATAATGTATGTTAGAATGTATATTAGAATGTTATAATGTATGGTAGAATGTTATAATGGATGTTAGAATGTATATTAGATTGTTATAATGTATGTTAGAATGTTATAATGGATGTTAGAATGTATATTAGAATGTTATAATGTATGATAGAATGTTTTAATGGATATTAGAATGTATATTAGAATGTTATAATGTATGTTAGAATGTTATAATGGATGTTAGAATGTTAGAATGGATGCTAGAATGTATATTAGAATGTTATATTGTATGTTAGAATGTTATAATGGATGTTATAATGTTATAATGTATGTTAGAATGTTATAATGCATGTTAGAATGTATATTAGAATGTTAGAATGTATGTTAGAATGTTATTATGGATGTTAGAATGTTATAATGGATGTTAGAATGTATATTACAAAGTTATAATGTATGTTAGAATGTTATAATGGATGTTTGAATGTATTTTAGATTGTTATAATGTATGATAGAATGTTATAATGGATGTTAGAATGTATATTAGAATGTTATAATATATGTTAGAATGCATGTTAGAATGTATATTAGAATATTATAGTGTATGTTAGAATGTTATAATGGATGTTAGAATGTTTATTAGAATGTTATAATGGATGTTAGAATATTATAATGGATGTTATAATGTATATTAGAATGTTAAAAAGTATGTTAGAATGTTATAATGGATGTTAGAATGTATATTAGAATGTTAGAATGTATGTTAGAATGTTATAATGGATGTTAGAATGTATATTAGAATGTTAGAATGTATGTTAGAATGTTATTATGGATGTTAGAATGTTATAATTGATGTTAGAATGTATATTAGAATGTTATAATGTATGTTAGAATGTTATTATGGATGTTAGAATGTTATAATGGTAGTTAGAATGTTATAATGGATGTTAAAATATTATAATGGATGTTATAATGTATATTAGAATGTTAAAATGGATGATTGAATGTTATAATTGATGTTAGAATGTATATTAGAATGTTAGAATGTATGTTAGAATGTTATAATGGATGTTAGAATGTATATTACAAAGTTATAATGTATGTTAGAATGTTATAATGGATGTTTGAATGTATTTTAGATTGCTATAATGTATGATAGAATGTTATAATGGATATTAGAATGTATATTAGAATGTTATAATGTATGTTACAATGCTATAATGTATGTTAGAATATTATAATGGATGTTAAAATGTATACTAGAATGTTATAATGTATGTTAGAATGTATATTAGAATGTTATAATGTATGGTAGAATGTTATAATGGATGTTAGAATGTATATTAGATTGTTATAATGTATGTTAGAATGTTATAATGGATGTTAGAATGTATATTAGAATGTTATAATGTATGATAGAATGTTTTAATGGATATTAGAATGTATATTAGAATGTTATAATGTATGTTAGAATGTTATAATGGATGTTAGAATGTTAGAATGGATGCTAGAATGTATATTAGAATGTTATATTGTATGTTAGAATGTTATAATGGATGTTATAATGTTATAATGTATGTTAGAATGTTATAATGCATGTTAGAATGTATATTAGAATGTTAGAATGTATGTTAGAATGTTATTATGGATGTTAGAATGTTATAATGGATGTTAGAATGTATATTACAAAGTTATAATGTATGTTAGAATGTTATAATGGATGTTTGAATGTATTTTAGATTGTTATAATGTATGATAGAATGTTATAATGGATGTTAGAATGTATATTAGAATGTTATAATGTATGTTAGAATGTTATAATGTATGTTATAATGGATGTTATAATGTATGTTAGAATGTTATAATGGATGTTAGAATGTATATTAGAATGTTATAATGGATGTTAGAATGTTATAATGGATGTTATAATGGATGTTATAATGTATATTAGAATGTTAAATGTATGTTAGAATGTTATAATGGATGTTAGAATTTATATTATAATGTTATAATGTATGTTAGAATGTTAAAATGGATATTAGAATGTATATTAGAATGTTATAATGTATGTTAGAATGTTAGAATGGATATTAGAATGTATATTAGATTGTTTTAATGTATGTTAGAATGTTATAATGGATGTTAGAATGTATATTAGAATGTTATAATGTATGTTAGAATGTTAGAATGTATGTTTTAATGTTATAATGGATGTTATAATGTATATTAGAATGTTAGAATGGATGTTAGAATGCATGTTAGAATGTATATTAGAATGTTATAATGTATGATAGAATGTTTTAATGGATATTAGAATGTATATTAGAATGTTATAATGTATGTTAGAATGTTATAATGGATGTTAGAATGTTAGAATGGATGCTAGAATGTATATTAGAATGTTATATTGTATGTTAGAATGTTATAATGGATGTTATAATGTTATAATGTATGTTAGAATGTTATAATGCATGTTAGAATGTATATTAGAATGTTAGAATGTATGTTAGAATGTTATTATGGATGTTAGAATGTTATAATGGATGTTAGAATGTATATTACAAAGTTATAATGTATGTTAGAATGTTATAATGGATGTTTGAATGTATTTTAGATTGTTATAATGTATGATAGAATGTTATAAGGATGTTAGAATGTATATTAGAATGTTATAATGTATGTTAGAATGTTATAATGTATGTTATAATGGATGTTAGAATGTATATTAGAATGTTATAATGTATGTTAGAATGTTATAATGGATGTTAGAATGTATATTAGAATGTTATAATGTATGTTAGAATGTTATAATGGATGTTATAATGGATGTTATAATGTATACTAGAATGTTATAATATATGTTAGAATGTTATAATGGATGTTAGAATGTATATTAGAATGGTATAATGAATGTTAGAATGTTATAATGTATGTTAGAATGTATATTAGAATGTTATAATGTATGTTAGAATGTTATAATGGATGTTAGAATGTATATTAGATTGTTATAATGTATGTTAGAATGTTATAATGGATATTAGAATGTATATTAGAATGTTAAATGTATGTTAGAATGTTATAATGGATGTTCGAATTTATATTATAATGTTATAATGTATGTTAGAATGTTAAAATGGATATTAGAATGTATATTAGAATGTTATAATGTATGTTAGAATGTTAGAATGGATGTTAGAATGTATATTAGATTGTTTTAATGTATGTTAGAATGTTATAATGGATGTTAGAATGTATATTAGAATGTTATAATGTATGTTAGAATGTTAGAATGTATGTTTTAATGTTATAATGGATGTTATAATGTATATTAGAATGTTAGAATGGATGTTAGAATGCATGTTAGCATGTATATTAGAATGTTAGAATGTATGTTATAATGTTATAATGTATGTTAGAATGTTATAATGGATGTTAGAATGTATTTTAGATTGTTATAATGTATGTTAGAATGTTATAATGGATGTTAGAATGTATATTAGAATGTTATAATGTATGTTACAATGTTATAATGTATGTTAGAATGTTATAACGGATGTTAGAATGTATATTAGATTGTTATAATGTATGTTAGAATGTTATAATGGATGTTAGAATGTATATTAGAATGTTATAATGTATGTTAGAATGTTATAATGGATATTAGAATGTATATTAGAATGTTATAATGTATGTTAGAATGTATATTAGAATTTTAGAATGTATATTAGAATATTATAATGTATGTTAGAATGTTATAATGGATGTTAGAATGTTATAATGATTGTTATAATGTATATTAGAATGTTATATTGTATGTTAGAATGCATGTTATAATGTATATTAGATTGTTATAATGTATGTTATAATGTTATAATGGATGTTAGAATGTATATTAGAATGTTATAATGTATGTTACAATGTTATAATGGATGTTAGAATGTTATAATGGATGTTAGAATGTATATTAGAATGTTATAATGTATGTTAGAATGTTATAATGGATGTTAGAATGTTATAATGGATGTTACAATGTATATTAGAATGTTGTAATGTATGTTAGAATGTTATAATGGATGTTAGAATGTTATAATGGATGTTATAATGAATATTAGAATGTTAGAATGGATGTTAGAATGTTATAATGGATGTTATAATGTATATTAGAATGTTAGAATGGATGTTAGAATGTTATAATGGATGTTATAATGTATATTAGAATGTTATAATGTATGTTAGAATGCATGTTAGAATGTATATTAGAATATTATAGTGTATGTTAGAATGTTATAATTGATGTTAGAATGTATATTAGAATGTTATAATGGATGTTAGAATATTATAATGGATGTTATCATGTATATTAGAATGTTAAAAAGTATGTTAGAATGTTATAATGGATGTTAGAATGTATATTAGAATGTTAGAATGTATGTTAGAATGTTATAATGGATGTTAGAATGTATATTAGAATGTTAGAATGTATGTTAGAATGTTATTATGGATGTTAGAATGTTATAATTGATGTTAGAATGTATATTAGAATGTTATAATGTATGTTAGAATGTTATTATGGATGTTAGAATGTTATAATGGAAGTTAGAATGTTATAATGGATGTTAAAATATTATAATGGATGTTATAATGTATATTAGAATGTTAAAATGGATGATTGAATGTTATAATTGATGTTAGAATGTATATTAGAATGTTAGAATGTATGTTAGAATGTTATAATGGATGTTAGAATGTATATTACAAAGTTATAATGTATGTTAGAATGTTATAATGGATGTTTGAATGTATTTTAGATTGTTATAATGTATGATAGAATGTTATAATGGATATTAGAATGTATATTAGAATGTTATAATGTATGTTAGAATGTTATAATGGATGTTAGAATGTTAGAATGGATGCTAGAATGTATATTAGAATGTTATATTGTATGTTAGAATGTTATAATGGATGTTATAATGTTATAATGTATGTTAGAATGTTATAATGCATGTTAGAATGTATATTAGAATGTTAGAATGTATGTTAGAATGTTATTATGGATGTTAGAATGTTATAATGGATGTTAGAATGTATATTACAAAGTTATAATGTATGTTAGAATGTTATAATGGATGTTTGAATGTATTTTAGATTGTTATAATGTATGATAGAATGTTATAATGGATGTTAGAATGTATATTAGAATGTTATAATGTATGTTAGAATGTTATAATGTATGTTATAATGGATGTTAGAATGTATATTAGAATGTTATAATGTATGTTAGAATGTTATAATGGATGTTAGAATGTATATTAGAATGTTATAATGGATGTTAGAATGTTATAATGGATGTTATAATGGATGTTATAATGTATACTAGAATGTTATAATGTATGTTAGAATGTTATAATGGATGTTAGAATGTATATTAGAATGGTATAATGAATGTTAGAATGTTATAATGTATGTTAGAATGTATATTAGAATGTTATAATGTATGTTAGAATGTTATAATGGATGTTAGAATGTATATTAGATTGTTATAATGTATGTTAGAATGTTATAATGGATATTAGAATGTATATTAGAATGTTAAATGTATGTTAGAATGTTATAATGGATGTTAGAATTTATATTATAATGTTATAATGTATGTTAGAATGTTAAAATGGATATTAGAATGTATATTAGAATGTTATAATGTATGTTAGAATGTTAGAATGGATATTAGAATGTATATTAGATTGTTTTAATGTATGTTAGAATGTTATAATGGATGTTAGAATGTATATTAGAATGTTATAATGTATGTTAGAATGTTAGAATGTATGTTTTAATGTTATAATGGATGTTATAATGTATATTAAAATGTTAGAATGGATGTTAGAATGCATGTTAGAATGTATATTAGAATGTTATAATGTATGATAGAATGTTTTAATGGATATTAGAATGTATATTAGAATGTTATAATGTATGTTAGAATGTTATAATGGATGTTAGAATGTTAGAATGGATGCTAGAATGTATATTAGAATGTTATATTGTATGTTAGAATGTTATAATGGATGTTATAATGTTATAATGTATGTTAGAATGTTATAATGCATGTTAGAATGTATATTAGAATGTTAAAATGGATGTTAGAATGTTATAATTGATTTTAGAATTTATATCAGAATGTTAAAAAGTATGTTAGAATGTTATAATGGATGTTAGAATGTATATTAGAATGTTAGAATGTATGTTAGAATGTTATAATGGATGTTAGAATGTATATAAGAATGTTAGAATGTATGTTAGAATGTTATTATGGATGTTAGAATGTTATAATTGATGTTAGAATGTATATTAGAATGTTAGAATGTATGTTAGAATGTTATAATTGATGTTAGAATGTATATTAGATTGTTATAATGTATGTTAGAATGTTATAATGGATGTTAAAATGTATATTAGAATGTTATAAAGTATGTTAGGATGTTATAATGTATGTTAGAATGTTATAATGGATGTTAGAATGTATATTAGATTGTTATAATGTATGTTAGATTGTTATAATGGATGTTAGAATGTATATTAGAATGTTATAATGTATGTTAGAATGTTATAATGGATATTAGAATGTTATATTGGATGTTAGAATGTATATTAGATTGTTATAATGTATGTTAGAATGTTATATTGGATGTTAGAATGTATATTAGAATGTTATAATGTATGTTAGAATGTTATAAAGGATGTTAGAATGTTATAATTGATGTTAGAATGTATATTAGAATGTTATAATGTATGTTAGAATGTTATAATTGATGTTAGAATGTATATTAGATTGTTATAATGTATGTTAGAATGTTATAATGGATGTTAAAATGTATATTAGAATGTTATAATGTATGTTAGGATGTTATAATGTATGTTAGAATGTTAGAATGGATGTTAGAATGTATATTAGATTGTTATAATGTATGTTAGAATGTTATAATGTATGTTAGAATGTATATTAGAATGTTATAATGTATGTTACAAAGTTATAATGGATGTTAGAATGTTTTAATGGATGTTAGAATGTATATTAGAATGTTATAATGTATGTTAGAATGTTATAATGGATGTTAGAATGTTATAATGGATGTTAGAATGTATATTAGAATGTTATAATGTATGTTAGAATGTTATAATGGATGTTAGAATGTTATAATGGATGTTATAATGAATATTAGAATGTTATATTGTATGTTAGAATGCATGTTAGAATGTATATTAGAATGTTTTAGTGTATTTTAGAATGTTATAATGGATGTTAGAATGTATATTAGAATATTATAATGGATGTTAGAATGTTATAATGGATGTTAGTACATTATAATGGATGTTATAATATATATTAGAATGTTATAATGTATGTTAGAATGTTATAATGGATGTTAGAATGTATATTAGATTGTTATAATGTATGTTAGAATGTTATAATGGATGTTAGAATGTTATTAGAATGTTATAATGTATGTTACAATGTTATAATGGATGTTAGAATGTATATTAGAATGTTATAATGTATGTTAGAATGTTATAATGGATGTTAGAATGTTATAATGGATGTTAGAATGTATATTAGAATGTTGTAATGTATGTTAGAATGTTATAATGGATGGTAGAATGTTATAATGGATGTTAGAATGAATATTAGAATGTTAGAATGGATGTTAGAATGTTATAATGGATGTTATAATGTATATTAGAATGTTATAATGTATGTTAGAATGCATGTTAGAATGTATATTAGAATATTATAGTGTATGTTAGAATGTTATAATGGATGTTAGAATGTATATTAGAATGTTATAATGGATGTTAGAATATTATAATGGATGTTATAATGTATATTAGAATGTTAAAAAGTATGTTAGAATGTTATAATGGATGTTAGAATGTATTTTAGAATGTTAGAATGTATGTTAGAATGTTATAATGGATGTTACAATGTATATTAGAATGTTAGAATGTATGTTAGAATGTTATTATGGATGTTAGAATGTTATAATTGATGTTAGAATGTATACTAGAATGTTATAATGTATGTTAGAATGTTATTATGGATGTTAGAATGTTATAATGGAAGTTAGAATGTTATAATGGATGTTAAAATATTATAATGGATGTTATAATGTATATTAGAATGTTAAAATGGATGATTGAATGTTATAATTGATGTTAGAATGTATATTAGAATGTTAGAATGTATGTTAGAATGTTATAATGGATGTTAGAATGTATATTACAAAGTTATAATGTATGTTAGAATGTTATAATGGATGTTTGAATGTATTTTAGATTGTTACAATGTATGATAGAATGTTATAATGGATATTAGAATGTATATTAGAATGTTATAATGTATGTTACAATGCTATAATGTATGTTAAAATGTTATAATGGATGTTAAAATGTATACTAGAATGTTATAATGTATGTTAGAATGTATATTAGAATGTTATAATGTATGGTAGAATGTTATCATGGATGTTAGAATGTATATTAGATTGTTATAATGTATGTTAGAATGTTATAATGGATGTTAGAATGTATATTAGAATGTTACAATGTATGATAGAATGTTTTAATGGATATTAGAATGTATATTAGAATGTTATAATGTATGTTAGAATGTTATAATGGATGTTAGAATGTTAGAATGGATGCTAGAATGTATATTAGAATGTTATATTGTATGTTAGAATGTTATAATGAATGTTATAATGTTATAATGTATGTTAGAATGTTATAATGCATGTTAGAATGTATATTAGAATGTTAGAATGTATGTTATAATGTTATTATGGATGTTAGAATGTTATAATGGATGTTAGAATGTATATTACAAAGTTATAATGTATGTTAGAATGTTATAATGGATGTTTGAATGTATTTTAGATTGTTATAATGTATGATAGAATGTTATAATGGATGTTAGAATGTATATTAGAATGTTATAATGTATGTTAGAATGTTATAATGTATGTTATAATTTATGTTAGAATGTATATTAGAATGTTATAATGTATGTTAGAATGTTATAATGGATGTTAGAATGTATATTAGAATGTTATAATGTATGTTAGAATGTTATAATGGATGTTATAATGGATGTTATAATGTATACTAGAATGTTATAATGTATGTTAGAATGTTATAATGGATGTTAGAATGTATATTAGAATGGTATAATGAATGTTAGAATGTTATAATGTATGTTAGAATGTATATTAGAATGTTATAATGTATGTTAGAATGTTATAATGGATGTTAGAATGTATATTATATTGTTATAATGTATGTTAGAATGTTATAATGGATATTAGAATGTATATTAGAATGTTAAATGTATGTTAGAATGTTATAATGGATGTTAGAATTTATATTATAATGTTATAATGTATGTTAGAATGTTAAAATGGATATTAGAATGTATATTAGAATGTTATAATGTATGTTAGAATGGATGTTAGAATGTATATTAGATTGTTATAATGTATGTTAGAATGTTATAATGGATGTTAGAATGTATATTAGAATGTTATAATGTATGTTTTAATGTTATAATGGATGTTATAATGTATATTAGAATGTTAGAATGGATGTTAGAATGCATGTTAGAATGTATATTAGAATGTTAGAATGTATGTTATAATGTTATAATGTATGTTAGAATGTTATTATGGATGTTAGAATGTATATTAGAATATTAGAATGTATGTTAGAATGTTATTTTGTATGTTAGAATGTTATAATGGATGTTAGAATGTATTTTAGATTGTTATAATGTATGTTAGAATGTTATAATGGATGTTAGAATGTATATTAGAATGTTATAATGTATGTTACAATGTTATAATGTATGTTAGAATGTTATAATGGATGTTAGAATGTATATTATATTGTTATAATGTATGTTAGAATGTTATAATGGATGTTAGAATGTATATTAGAATGTTATAATGTATGTTAGAATGTTATAATGGATATTAGAATGTATATTAGAATGTTATAATGTATGTTAGAATGTATATTAGAATTTTAGAATGTATATTAGAATGTTATAATGTATGTTAGAATGTTATAATGGATGTTAGAATGTTATAATGGATGTTAGAATGTATATTAGAATGTTATAATGTATGTTAGAATGTTATTATGGATGTTAGAATGTTATAATGGATGTTAGAATGTATATTACAAAGTTATAATGTATGTTAGAATGTTATAATGGATGTTTGAATGTATTTTAGATTGTTATAATGTATGATAGAATGTTATAATGGATGTTAGAATGTATATTAGAATGTTATAATGTATGTTAGAATGCATGTTAGAATGTATATTAGAATATTATAGTGTATGTTAGAATGTTATAATGGATGTTAGAATGTTTATTAGAATGTTATAATGGATGTTAGAATATTATAATGGATGTTATAATGTATATTAGAATGTTAAAAAGTATGTTAGAATGTTATAATGGATGTTAGAATGTATATTAGAATGTTAGAATGTATGTTAGAATGTTATAATGGATGTTAGAATGTATATTAGAATGTTAGAATGTATGTTAGAATGTTATTATGGATGTTAGAATGTTATAATTGATGTTAGAATGTATATTAGAATGTTATAATGTATGTTAGAATGTTATTATGGATGTTAGAATGTTATAATGGTAGTTAGAATGTTATAATGGATGTTAAAATATTATAATGGATGTTATAATGTATATTAGAATGTTAAAATGGATGATTGAATGTTATAATTGATGTTAGAATGTATATTAGAATGTTAGAATGTATGTTAGAATGTTATAATGGATGTTAGAATGTATATTACAAAGTTATAATGTATGTTAGAATGTTATAATGGATGTTTGAATGTATTTTAGATTGCTATAATGTATGATAGAATGTTATAATGGATATTAGAATGTATATTAGAATGTTATAATGTATGTTACAATGCTATAATGTATGTTAGAATATTATAATGGATGTTAAAATGTATACTAGAATGTTATAATGTATGTTAGAATGTATATTAGAATGTTATAATGTATGGTAGAATGTTATAATGGATGTTAGAATGTATATTAGATTGTTATAATGTATGTTAGAATGTTATAATGGATGTTAGAATGTATATTAGAATGTTATAATGTATGATAGAATGTTTTAATGGATATTAGAATGTATATTAGAATGTTATAATGTATGTTAGAATGTTATAATGGATGTTAGAATGTTAGAATGGATGCTAGAATGTATATTAGAATGTTATATTGTATGTTAGAATGTTATAATGGATGTTATAATGTTATAATGTATGTTAGAATGTTATAATGCATGTTAGAATGTATATTAGAATGTTAGAATGTATGTTAGAATGTTATTATGGATGTTAGAATGTTATAATGGATGTTAGAATGTATATTACAAAGTTATAATGTATGTTAGAATGTTATAATGGATGTTTGAATGTATTTTAGATTGTTATAATGTATGATAGAATGTTATAATGGATGTTAGAATGTATATTAGAATGTTATAATGTATGTTAGAATGTTATAATGTATGTTATAATGGATGTTATAATGTATGTTAGAATGTTATAATGGATGTTAGAATGTATATTAGAATGTTATAATGGATGTTAGAATGTTATAATGGATGTTATAATGGATGTTATAATGTATATTAGAATGTTAAATGTATGTTAGAATGTTATAATGGATGTTAGAATTTATATTATAATGTTATAATGTATGTTAGAATGTTAAAATGGATATTAGAATGTATATTAGAATGTTATAATGTATGTTAGAATGTTAGAATGGATATTAGAATGTATATTAGATTGTTTTAATGTATGTTAGAATGTTATAATGGATGTTAGAATGTATATTAGAATGTTATAATGTATGTTAGAATGTTAGAATGTATGTTTTAATGTTATAATGGATGTTATAATGTATATTAGAATGTTAGAATGGATGTTAGAATGCATGTTAGAATGTATATTAGAATGTTATAATGTATGATAGAATGTTTTAATGGATATTAGAATGTATATTAGAATGTTATAATGTATGTTAGAATGTTATAATGGATGTTAGAATGTTAGAATGGATGCTAGAATGTATATTAGAATGTTATATTGTATGTTAGAATGTTATAATGGATGTTATAATGTTATAATGTATGTTAGAATGTTATAATGCATGTTAGAATGTATATTAGAATGTTAGAATGTATGTTAGAATGTTATTATGGATGTTAGAATGTTATAATGGATGTTAGAATGTATATTACAAAGTTATAATGTATGTTAGAATGTTATAATGGATGTTTGAATGTATTTTAGATTGTTATAATGTATGATAGAATGTTATAATGGATGTTAGAATGTATATTAGAATGTTATAATGTATGTTAGAATGTTATAATGTATGTTATAATGGATGTTAGAATGTATATTAGAATGTTATAATGTATGTTAGAATGTTATAATGGATGTTAGAATGTATATTAGAATGTTATAATGTATGTTAGAATGTTATAATGGATGTTATAATGGATGTTATAATGTATACTAGAATGTTATAATATATGTTAGAATGTTATAATGGATGTTAGAATGTATATTAGAATGGTATAATGAATGTTAGAATGTTATCATGTATGTTAGAATGTATATTAGAATGTTATAATGTATGTTAGAATGTTATAATGGATGTTAGAATGTATATTAGATTGTTATAATGTATGTTAGAATGTTATAATGGATATTAGAATGTATATTAGAATGTTAAATGTATGTTAGAATGTTATAATGGATGTTCGAATTTATATTATAATGTTATAATGTATGTTAGAATGTTAAAATGGATATTAGAATGTATATTAGAATGTTATAATGTATGTTAGAATGTTAGAATGGATGTTAGAATGTATATTAGATTGTTTTAATGTATGTTAGAATGTTATAATGGATGTTAGAATGTATATTAGAATGTTATAATGTATGTTAGAATGTTAGAATGTATGTTTTAATGTTATAATGGATGTTATAATGTATATTAGAATGTTAGAATGGATGTTAGAATGCATGTTAGCATGTATATTAGAATGTTAGAATGTATGTTATAATGTTATAATGTATGTTAGAATGTTATAATGGATGTTAGAATGTATTTTAGATTGTTATAATGTATGTTAGAATGTTATAATGGATGTTAGAATGTATATTAGAATGTTATAATGTATGTTACAATGTTATAATGTATGTTAGAATGTTATAACGGATGTTAGAATGTATATTAGATTGTTATAATGTATGTTAGAATGTTATAATGGATGTTAGAATGTATATTAGAATGTTATAATGTATGTTAGAATGTTATAATGGATATTAGAATGTATATTAGAATGTTATAATGTATGTTAGAATGTATATTAGAATTTTAGAATGTATATTAGAATATTATAATGTATGTTAGAATGTTATAATGGATGTTAGAATGTTATAATGATTGTTATAATGTATATTAGAATGTTATATTGTATGTTAGAATGCATGTTATAATGTATATTAGATTGTTATAATGTATGTTAGAATGTTATAATGGATGTTAGAATGTATATTAGAATGTTATAATGTATGTTACAATGTTATAATGGATGTTAGAATGTTATAATGGATGTTAGAATGTATATTAGAATGTTATAATGTATGTTAGAATGTTATAATGGATGTTAGAATGTTATAATGGATGTTACAATGTATATTAGAATGTTGTAATGTATGTTAGAATGTTATAATGGATGTTAGAATGTTATAATGGATGTTATAATGAATATTAGAATGTTAGAATGGATGTTAGAATGTTATAATGGATGTTATAATGTATATTAGAATGTTAGAATGGATGTTAGAATGTTATAATGGATGTTATAATGTATATTAGAATGTTATAATGTATGTTAGAATGCATGTTATAATGTATATTAGAATATTATAGTGTATGTTAGAATGTTATAATGGATGTTAGAATGTATATTAGAATGTTATAATGGATGTTAGAATATTATAATGGATGTTATCATGTATATTAGAATGTTAAAAAGTATGTTAGAATGTTATAATGGATGTTAGAATGTATATTAGAATGTTAGAATGTATGTTAGAATGTTATAATGGATGTTAGAATGTATATTAGAATGTTAGAATGTATGTTAGAATGTTATTATGGATGTTAGAATGTTATAATTGATGTTAGAATGTATATTAGAATGTTATAATGTATGTTAGAATGTTATTATGGATGTTAGAATGTTATAATGGAAGTTAGAATGTTATAATGGATGTTAAAATATTATAATGGATGTTATAATGTATATTAGAATGTTAAAATGGATGATTGAATGTTATAATTGATGTTAGAATGTATATTAGAATGTTAGAATGTATGTTAGAATGTTATAATGGATGTTAGAATGTATATTACAAAGTTATAATGTATGTTAGAATGTTATAATGGATGTTTGAATGTATTTTAGATTGTTATAATGTATGATAGAATGTTATAATGGATATTAGAATGTATATTAGAATGTTATAATGTATGTTACAATGCTATAATGTATGTTAAAATGTTATAATGGATGTTAAAATGTATACTAGAATGTTATAATGTATGTTAGAATGTATATTAGAATGTTATAATGTATGGTAGAATGTTAGAATGGATGTTAGAATGTATATTAGATTGTTATAATGTATGTTAGAATGTTATAATGGATGTTAGAATGTATATTAGAATGTTATAATGTATGATAGAATGTTTTAATGGATATTAGAATGTATATTAGAATGTTATAATGTATATTATAATGTTAGAATGGATGCTAGAATGTATATTAGAATGTTATATTGTATGTTAGAATGTTATAATGGATGTTATAATGTTTATTAGAATGTTAAAAAGTATGTTAGAATGTTAGAATGGATGTTAGAATGTATTTTAGAATGTTAGAATGTATGTTAGAATGTTATAATGGATGTTACAATGTATATTAGAATGTTAGAATGTATGTTAGAATGTTATTATGGATGTTAGAATGTTATAATTGATGTTAGAATGTATACTAGAATGTTATAATGTATGTTAGAATGTTATTATGGATGTTAGAATGTTATAATGGAAGTTAGAATGTTATAATGGATGTTAAAATATTATAATGGATGTTATAATGTATATTAGAATGTTAAAATGGATGAATGAATGTTATAATTGATGTTAGAATGTATATTAGAATGTTAGAATGTATGTTAGAATGTTATAATGGATGTTAGAATGTATATTACAAAGTTATAATGTATATTAGAATGTTATAATGGATGTTTGAATGTATTTTAGATTGTTATAATGTATGATAGAATGTTATAATGGATATTAGAATGTATATTAGAATGTTATAATGTATGTTACAATGCTATAATGTATGTTAAAATGTTATAATGGATGTTAAAATGTATACTAGAATGTTATAATGTATGTTAGAATGTATATTAGAATGTTATAATGTATGGTAGAATGTTATCATGGATGTTAGAATGTATATTAGATTGTTATAATGTATGTTAGAATGTTATAATGGATGTTAGAATGTATATTAGAATGTTATAATGTATGATAGAATGTTTTAATGGATATTAGAATGTATATTAGAATGTTATAATGTATGTTAGAATGTTATTAGAATGTTATAATGTATGTTACAATGTTATAATGGATGTTAGAATGTATATTAGAATGTTATAATGTATGTTAGAATGTTATAATGGATGTTAGAATGTTATAATGGATGTTAGAATGTATATTAGAATGTTGTAATGTATGTTAGAATGTTATAATGGATGGTAGAATGTTATAATGGATGTTAGAATGAATATTAGAATGTTAGAATGGATGTTAGAATGTTATAATGGATGTTATAATGTATATTAGAATGTTATAATGTATGTTAGAATGCATGTTAGAATGTATATTAGAATATTATAGTGTATGTTAGAATGTTATAATGGATGTTAGAATGTTTATTAGAATGTTATAATGGATGTTAGAATATTATAATGGATGTTATAATGTATATTAGAATGTTAAAAAGTATGTTAGAATGTTATAATGGATGTTAGAATGTATATTAGAATGTTAGAATGTATGTTAGAATGTTATAATGGATGTTAGAATGTATATTAGAATGTTAGAATGTATGTTAGAATGTTATTATGGATGTTAGAATGTTATAATTGATGTTAGAATGTATATTAGAATGTTATAATGTATGTTAGAATGTTATTATGGATGTTAGAATGTTATAATGGTAGTTAGAATGTTATAATGGATGTTAAAATATTATAATGGATGTTATAATGTATATTAGAATGTTAAAATGGATGATTGAATGTTATAATTGATGTTAGAATGTATATTAGAATGTTAGAATGTATGTTAGAATGTTATAATGGATGTTAGAATGTATATTACAAAGTTATAATGTATGTTAGAATGTTATAATGGATGTTTGAATGTATTTTAGATTGCTATAATGTATGATAGAATGTTATAATGGATATTAGAATGTATATTAGAATGTTATAATGTATGTTACAATGCTATAATGTATGTTACAATATTATAATGGATGTTAAAATGTATACTAGAATGTTATAATGTATGTTAGAATGTATATTAGAATGTTATAATGTATGGTAGAATGTTATAATGGATGTTAGAATGTATATTAGATTGTTATAATGTATGTTAGAATGTTATAATGGATGTTAGAATGTATATTAGAATGTTATAATGTATGATAGAATGTTTTAATGGATATTAGAATGTATATTAGAATGTTATAATGTATGTTAGAATGTTATAATGGATGTTAGAATGTTAGAATGGATGCTAGAATGTATATTAGAATGTTATATTGTATGTTAGAATGTTATAATGGATGTTATAATGTTATAATGTATGTTAGAATGTTATAATGCATGTTAGAATGTATATTAGAATGTTAGAATGTATGTTAGAATGTTATTATGGATGTTAGAATGTTATAATGGATGTTAGAATGTATATTACAAAGTTA
The DNA here is from genome assembly GCA_031769625.1 of Taudactylus pleione. NCBI lineage: Eukaryota > Metazoa > Chordata > Amphibia > Anura > Myobatrachidae > Taudactylus > Taudactylus pleione. The sequence continues at coordinate 176,344 of JAUIMM010001216.1, forward strand.
TAATGTATGTTAGAATGTTATAATGGATGTTTGAATGTATTTTAGATTGTTATAATGTATGATAGAATGTTATAATGGATGTTAGAATGTATATTAGAATGTTATAATGTATGTTAGAATGTTATAATGTATGTTATAATGGATGTTATAATGTATGTTAGAATGTTATAATGGATGTTAGAATGTATATTAGAATGTTATAATGGATGTTAGAATGTTATAATGGATGTTATAATGGATGTTATAATGTATATTAGAATGTTAAATGTATGTTAGAATGTTATAATGGATGTTAGAATTTATATTATAATGTTATAATGTATGTTAGAATGTTAAAATGGATATTAGAATGTATATTAGAATGTTATAATGTATGTTAGAATGTTAGAATGGATATTAGAATGTATATTAGATTGTTTTAATGTATGTTAGAATGTTATAATGGATGTTAGAATGTATATTAGAATGTTATAATGTATGTTAGAATGTTAGAATGTATGTTTTAATGTTATAATGGATGTTATAATGTATATTAGAATGTTAGAATGGATGTTAGAATGCATGTTAGAATGTATATTAGAATGTTATAATGTATGATAGAATGTTTTAATGGATATTAGAATGTATATTAGAATGTTATAATGTATGTTAGAATGTTATAATGGATGTTAGAATGTTAGAATGGATGCTAGAATGTATATTAGAATGTTATATTGTATGTTAGAATGTTATAATGGATGTTATAATGTTAAAATGTATGTTAGAATGTTATAATGCATGTTAGAATGTATATTAGAATGTTAGAATGTATGTTAGAATGTTATTATGGATGTTAGAATGTTATAATGGATGTTAGAATGTATATTACAAAGTTATAATGTATGTTAGAATGTTATAATGGATGTTTGAATGTATTTTAGATTGTTATAATGTATGATAGAATGTTATAATGGATGTTAGAATGTATATTAGAATGTTATAATGTATGTTAGAATGTTATAATGTATGTTATAATGGATGTTAGAATGTATATTAGAATGTTATAATGTATGTTAGAATGTTATAATGGATGTTAGAATGTATATATTAGAATGCTATAATGTATGTTAGAATGTTATAATGGATGTTATAATGGATGTTATAATGTATACTAGAATGTTATAATATATGTTAGAATGTTATAATGGATGTTAGAATGTATATTAGAATGGTATAATGAATGTTAGAATGTTATAATGTATGTTAGAATGTATATTAGAATGTTATAATGTATGTTAGAATGTTATAATGGATGTAAGAATGTATATTAGATTGTTATAATGTATGTTAGAATGTTATAATGGATATTAGAATGTATATTAGAATGTTAAATGTATGTTAGAATGTTATAATGGATGTTTGAATTTATATTATAATGTTATAATGTATGTTAGAATGTTAAAATGGATATTAGAATGTATATTAGAATGTTATAATGTATGTTAGAATGTTAGAATGGATGTTAGAATGTATATTAGATTGTTTTAATGTATGTTAGAATGTTATAATGGATGTTAGAATGTATATTAGAATGTTATAATGTATGTTAGAATGTTAGAATGTATGTTTTAATGTTATAATGGATGTTATAATGTATATTAGAATGTTAGAATGGATGTTAGAATGCATGTTAGAATGTATATTAGAATGTTAGAATGTATGTTATAATGTTATAATGTATGTTAGAATGTTATAATGGATGTTAGAATGTATTTTAGATTGTTATAATGTATGTTAGAATGTTATAATGGATGTTAGAATGTATATTAGAATGTTATAATGTATGTTACAATGTTATAATGTATGTTAGAATGTTATAACGGATGTTAGAATGTATATTAGATTGTTATAATGTATGTTAGAATGTTATAATGGATGTTAGAATGTATATTAGAATGTTATAATGTATGTTAGAATGTTATAATGGATATTAGAATGTATATTAGAATGTTATAATGTATGTTAGAATGTATATTAGAATTTTAGAATGTATATTATAATATTATAATGTATGTTAGAATGTTATAATGGATGTTAGAATGTTATAATGATTGTTATAATGTATATTAGAATGTTATATTGTATGTTAGAATGCATGTTATAATGTATATTAGATTGTTATAATGTATGTTAGAATGTTATAATGGATGTTAGAATGTATATTAGAATGTTATAATGTATGTTACAATGTTATAATGGATGTTAGAATGTTATAATGGATGTTAGAATGTATATTAGAATGTTATAATGTATGTTAGAATGTTATAATGGATGTTAGAATGTTATAATGGATGTTACAATGTATATTAGAATGTTGTAATGTATGTTAGAATGTTATAATGGATGTTAGAATGTTATAATGGATGTTATAATGAATATTAGAATGTTAGAATGGATGTTAGAATGTTATAATGGATGTTATAATGTATATTAGAATGTTAGAATGGATGTTAGAATGTTATAATGGATGTTATAATGTATATTAGAATGTTATAATGTATGTTAGAATGCATGTTAGAATGTATATTAGAATATTATAGTGTATGTTAGAATGTTATAATGGATGTTAGAATGTATATTAGAATGTTATAATGGATGTTAGAATATTATAATGGATGTTATCATGTATATTAGAATGTTAAAAAGTATGTTAGAATGTTATAATGGATGTTAGAATGTATATTAGAATGTTAGAATGTATGTTAGAATGTTATAATGGATGTTAGAATGTATATTAGAATGTTAGAATGTATGTTAGAATGTTATTATGGATGTTAGAATGTTATAATTGATGTTAGAATGTATATTAGAATGTTATAATGTATGTTAGAATGTTATTATGGATGTTAGAATGTTATAATGGAAGTTAGAATGTTATAATGGATGTTAAAATATTATAATGGATGTTATAATGTATATTAGAATGTTAAAATGGATGATTGAATGTTATAATTGATGTTAGAATGTATATTAGAATGTTAGAATGTATGTTAGAATGTTATAATGGATGTTAGAATGTATATTACAAAGTTATAATGTATGTTAGAATGTTATAATGGATGTTTGAATGTATTTTAGATTGTTATAATGTATGATAGAATGTTATAATGGATATTAGAATGTATATTAGAATGTTATAATGTATGTTACAATGCTATAATGTATGTTAAAATGTTATAATGGATGTTAAAATGTATACTAGAATGTTATAATGTATGTTAGAATGTATATTAGAATGTTATAATGTATGGTAGAATGTTAGAATGGATGTTAAAATGTATATTAGATTGTTATAATGTATGTTAGAATGTTATAATGGATGTTAGAATGTATATTAGAATGTTATAATGTATGATAGAATGTTTTAATGGATATTAGAATGTATATTAGAATGTTATAATGTATATTAGAATGTTAGAATGGATGCTAGAATGTATATTAGAATGTTATATTGTATGTTAGAATGTTATAATGGATGTTATAATGTTTATTAGAATGTTAAAAAGTATGTTAGAATGTTAAAATGGATGTTAGAATGTATTTTAGAATGTTAGAATGTATGTTAGAATGTTATAATGGATGTTACAATGTATATTAGAATGTTAGAATGTATGTTAGAATGTTATTATGGATGTTAGAATGTTATAATTGATGTTAGAATGTATACTAGAATGTTATAATGTATGTTAGAATGTTATTATGGATGTTAGAATGTTATAATGGAAGTTAGAATGTTATAATGGATGTTAAAATATTATAATGGATGTTATAATGTATATTAGAATGTTAAAATGGATGAATGAATGTTATAATTGATGTTAGAATGTATATTAGAATGTTAGAATGTATGTTAGAATGTTATAATGGATGTTAGAATGTATATTACAAAGTTATAATGTATGTTAGAATGTTATAATGGATGTTTGAATGTATTTTAGATTGTTATAATGTATGATAGAATGTTATAATGGATATTAGAATGTATATTAGAATGTTATAATGTATGTTACAATGCTATAATGTATGTTAAAATGTTATAATGGATGTTAAAATGTATACTAGAATGTTATAATGTATGTTAGAATGTATATTAGAATGTTATAATGTATGGTAGAATGTTATCATGGATGTTAGAATGTATATTAGATTGTTATAATGTATGTTAGAATGTTATAATGGATGTTAGAATGTATATTAGAATGTTATAATGTATGATAGAATGTTTTAATGGATATTAGAATGTATATTAGAATGTTATAATGTATGTTAGAATGTTATAATGGATGTTAGAATGTTAGAATGGATGCTAGAATGTATATTAGAATGTTATATTGTATGTTAGAATGTTATAATGGATGTTATAATGTTATAATGTATGTTAGATTGTTATAATGCATGTTAGAATGTATATTAGAATGTTAGAATGTATGTTAGAATGTTATTATGGATGTTAGAATGTTATAATGGATGTTAGAATGTATATTACAAAGTTATAATGTATGTTAGAATGTTATAATGGATGTTTGAATGTATTTTAGATTGTTATAATGTATGATAGAATGTTATAATGGATGTTAGAATGTATATTAGAATGTTATAATGTATGTTAGAATGTTATAATGTATGTTATAATTTATGTTAGAATGTATATTAGAATGTTATAATGTATGTTAGAATGTTATAATGGATGTTAGAATGTATATTAGAATGTTATAATGTATGTTAGAATGTTATAATGGATGTTATAATGGATGTTATAATGTATACTAGAATGTTATAATGTATGATAGAATGTTATAATGGATGTTAGAATGTATATTAGAATGGTATAATGAATGTTAGAATGTTATAATGTATGTTAGAATGTATATTAGAATGTTATAATGTATGTTAGAATGTTATAATGGATGTTAGAATGTATATTATATTGTTATAATGTATGTTAGAATGTTATAATGGATATTAGAATGTATATTAGAATGTTAAATGTATGTTAGAATGTTATAATGGATGTTAGAATTTATATTATAATGTTATAATGTATGTTAGAATGTTAAAATGGATATTAGAATGTATATTAGAATGTTATAATGTATGTTAGAATGTTAGAATGGATGTTAGAATGTATATTAGATTGTTATAATGTATGTTAGAATGTTATAATGGATGTTAGAATGTATATTAGAATGTTATAATGTATGTTTTAATGTTATAAAGGATGTTATAATGTATATTAGAATGTTAGAATGGATGTTAGAATGCATGTTAGAATGTATATTAGAATGTTAGAATGTATGTTATAATGTTATAATGTATGTTAGAATGTTATTATGGATGTTAGAATGTATATTAGAATATTAGAATGTATGTTAGAATGTTATTTTGTATGTTAGAATGTTATAATGGATGTTAGAATGTATTTTAGATTGTTATAATCTATGTTAGAATGTTATAATGGATGTTAGAATGTATATTAGAATGTTATAATGTATGTTACAATGTTATAATGTATGTTAGAATGTTATAATGGATGTTAGAATGTATATTATATTGTTATAATGTATGTTAGAATGTTATAATGGATGTTAGAATGTATATTAGAATGTTATAATGTATGTTAGAATGTTATAATGGATATTAGAATGTATATTAGAATGTTATAATGTATGTTAGAATGTATATTAGAATTTTAGAATGTATATTAGAATGTTATAATGTATGTTAGAATGTTATAATGGATGTTAGAATGTTATAATGGATGTTAGAATGTTATAATGGATGTTAGAATGTATATTAGAATGTTATAATGTATGTTAGAATGTTATAATGGATGTTAGAATGTTATAATGGATGTTATAATGAATATTAGAATGTTATATTGTATGTTAGAATGCATGTTAGAATGTATATTAGAATGTTTTAGTGTATTTTAGAATGTTATAATGGATGTTAGAATGTATATTAGAATATTATAATGGATGTTAGAATGTTATAATGGATGTTAGTACATTATAATGGATGTTATAATATATATTAGAATGTTATAATGTATGTTAGAATGTTATAATGGATGTTAGAATGTATATTAGATTGTTATAATGTATGTTAGAATGTTATAATGGATGTTAGAATGTTATTAGAATGTTATAATGTATGTTACAATGTTATAATGGATGTTAGAATGTATATTAGAATGTTATAATGTATGTTAGAATGTTATAATGGATGTTAGAATGTTATAATGGATGTTAGAATGTATATTAGAATGTTGTAATGTATGTTAGAATGTTATAATGGATGGTAGAATGTTATAATGGATGTTAGAATGAATATTAGAATGTTAGAATGGATGTTAGAATGTTATAATGGATGTTATAATGTATATTAGAATGTTATAATGTATGTTAGAATGCATGTTAGAATGTATATTAGAATATTATAGTGTATGTTAGAATGTTATAATGGATGTTAGAATGTTTATTAGAATGTTATAATGGATGTTAGAATATTATAATGGATGTTATAATGTATATTAGAATGTTAAAAAGTATGTTAGAATGTTATAATGGATGTTAGAATGTATATTAGAATGTTAGAATGTATGTTAGAATGTTATAATGGATGTTAGAATGTATATTAGAATGTTAGAATGTATGTTAGAATGTTATTATGGATGTTAGAATGTTATAATTGATGTTAGAATGTATATTAGAATGTTAGAATGTATGTTAGAATGTTATTATGGATGTTAGAATGTTATAATGGTAGTTAGAATGTTATAATGGATGTTAAAATATTATAATGGATGTTATAATGTATATTAGAATGTTAAAATGGATGATTGAATGTTATAATTGATGTTAGAATGTATATTAGAATGTTAGAATGTATGTTAGAATGTTATAATGGATGTTAGAATGTATATTACAAAGTTATAATGTATGTTAGAATGTTATAATGGATGTTTGAATGTATTTTAGATTGCTATAATGTATGATAGAATGTTATAATGGATATTAGAATGTATATTAGAATGTTATAATGTATGTTAGAATGTATATTAGAATTTTAGAATGTATATTAGAATGTTATAATGTATGTTAGAATGTTATAATGGATGTTAGAATGTTATAATGGATGTTAGAATGTTATAATGGATGTTAGAATGTATATTAGAATGTTATAATGTATGTTAGAATGTTATAATGGATGTTAGAATGTTATAATGGATGTTATAATGAATATTAGAATGTTATATTGTATGTTAGAATGCATGTTAGAATGTATATTAGAATGTTTTAGTGTATTTTAGAATGTTATAATGGATGTTAGAATGTATATTAGAATATTATAATGGATGTTAGAATGTTATAATGGATGTTAGTACATTATAATGGATGTTATAATATATATTAGAATGTTATAATGTATGTTAGAATGTTATAATGGATGTTAGAATGTATATTAGATTGTTATAATGTATGTTAGAATGTTATAATGGATGTTAGAATGTTATTAGAATGTTATAATGTATGTTACAATGTTATAATGGATGTTAGAATGTATATTAGAATGTTATAATGTATGTTAGAATGTTATAATGGATGTTAGAATGTTATAATGGATGTTAGAATGTATATTAGAATGTTGTAATGTATGTTAGAATGTTATAATGGATGGTAGAATGTTATAATGGATGTTAGAATGAATATTAGAATGTTAGAATGGATGTTAGAATGTTATAATGGATGTTATAATGTATATTAGAATGTTATAATGTATGTTAGAATGCATGTTAGAATGTATATTAGAATATTATAGTGTATGTTAGAATGTTATAATGGATGTTAGAATGTTTATTAGAATGTTATAATGGATGTTAGAATATTATAATGGATGTTATAATGTATATTAGAATGTTAAAAAGTATGTTAGAATGTTATAATGGATGTTAGAATGTATATTAGAATGTTAGAATGTATGTTAGAATGTTATAATGGATGTTAGAATGTATATTAGAATGTTAGAATGTATGTTAGAATGTTATTATGGATGTTAGAATGTTATAATTGATGTTAGAATGTATATTAGAATGTTAGAATGTATGTTAGAATGTTATTATGGATGTTAGAATGTTATAATGGTAGTTAGAATGTTATAATGGATGTTAAAATATTATAATGGATGTTATAATGTATATTAGAATGTTAAAATGGATGATTGAATGTTATAATTGATGTTAGAATGTATATTAGAATGTTAGAATGTATGTTAGAATGTTATAATGGATGTTAGAATGTATATTACAAAGTTATAATGTATGTTAGAATGTTATAATGGATGTTTGAATGTATTTTAGATTGCTATAATGTATGATAGAATGTTATAATGGATATTAGAATGTATATTAGAATGTTATAATGTATGTTACAATGCTATAATGTATGTTAGAATATTATAATGGATGTTAAAATGTATACTAGAATGTTATAATGTATGTTAGAATGTATATTAGAATGTTATAATGTATGGTAGAATGTTATAATGGATGTTAGAATGTATATTAGATTGTTATAATGTATGTTAGAATGTTATAATGGATGTTAGAATGTATATTAGAATGTTATAATGTATGATAGAATGTTTTAATGGATATTAGAATGTATATTAGAATGTTATAATGTATGTTAGAATGTTATAATGGATGTTAGAATGTTAGAATGGATGCTAGAATGTATATTAGAATGTTATATTGTATGTTAGAATGTTATAATGGATGTTATAATGTTATAATGTATGTTAGAATGTTATAATGCATGTTAGAATGTATATTAGAATGTTAGAATGTATGTTAGAATGTTATTATGGATGTTAGAATGTTATAATGGATGTTAGAATGTATATTACAAAGTTATAATGTATGTTAGAATGTTATAATGGATGTTTGAATGTATTTTAGATTGTTATAATGTATGATAGAATGTTATAATGGATGTTAGAATGTATATTAGAATGTTATAATGTATGTTAGAATGTTATAATGTATGTTATAATGGATGTTAGAATGTATATTAGAATGTTATAATGTATGTTAGAATGTTATAATGGATGTTAGAATGTATATTAGAATGTTATAATGGATGTTAGAATGTTATAATGGATGTTATAATGGATGTTATAATGTATATTAGAATGTTAAATGTATGTTAGAATGTTATAATGGATGTTAGAATTTATATTATAATGTTATAATGTATGTTAGAATGTTAAAATGGATATTAGAATGTATATTAGAATGTTATAATGTATGTTAGAATGTTAGAATGGATATTAGAATGTATATTAGATTGTTTTAATGTATGTTAGAATGTTATAATGGATGTTAGAATGTATATTAGAATGTTATAATGTATGTTAGAATGTTAGAATGTATGTTTTAATGTTATAATGGATGTTATAATGTATATTAGAATGTTAGAATGGATGTTAGAATGCATGTTAGAATGTATATTAGAATGTTATAATGTATGATAGAATGTTTTAATGGATATTAGAATGTATATTAGAATGTTATAATGTATGTTAGAATGTTATAATGCATGTTAGAATGTTAGAATGGATGCTAGAATGTATATTAGAATGTTATATTGTATGTTAGAATGTTATAATGGATGTTATAATGTTATAATGTATGTTAGAATGTTATAATGCATGTTAGAATGTATATTAGAATGTTAGAATGTATGTTAGAATGTTATTATGGATGTTAGAATGTTATAATGGATGTTAGAATGTATATTACAAAGTTATAATGTATGTTAGAATGTTATAATGGATGTTTGAATGTATTTTAGATTGTTATAATGTATGATAGAATGTTATAATGGATGTTAGAATGTATATTAGAATGTTATAATGTATGTTAGAATGTTATAATGTATGTTATAATGGATGTTAGAATGTATATTAGAATGTTATAATGTATGTTAGAATGTTATAATGGATGTTAGAATGTATATTAGAATGTTATAATGTATGTTAGAATGTTATAATGGATGTTATAATGGATGTTATAATGTATACTAGAATGTTATAATATATGTTAGAATGTTATAATGGATGTTAGAATGTATATTAGAATGGTATAATGAATGTTAGAATGTTATAATGTATGTTAGAATGTATATTAGAATGTTATAATGTATGTTAGAATGTTATAATGGATGTTAGAATGTATATTAGATTGTTATAATGTATGTTAGAATGTTATAATGGATATTAGAATGTATATTAGAATGTTAAATGTATGTTAGAATGTTATAATGGATGTTCGAATTTATATTATAATGTTATAATGTATGTTAGAATGTTAAAATGGATATTAGAATGTATATTAGAATGTTATAATGTATGTTAGAATGTTAGAATGGATGTTAGAATGTATATTAGATTTTTTAATGTATGTTAGAATGTTATAATGGATGTTAGAATGTATATTAGAATGTTATAATGTATGTTGGAATGTTAGAATGTATGTTTTAATGTTATAATGGATGTTATAATGTATATTAGAATGTTAGAATGGATGTTAGAATGCATGTTAGAATGTATATTAGAATGTTAGAATGTATGGTATAATGTTATAATGTATGTTAGAATGTTATAATGGATGTTAGAATGTATTTTAGATTGTTATAATGTATGTTAGAATGTTATAATGGATGTTAGAATGTATATTAGAATGTTATAATGTATATTACAATGTTATAATGTATGTTAGAATGTTATAACGGATGTTAGAATGTATATTAGATTGTTATAATGTATGTTAGAATGTTATAATGGATGTTAGAATGTATATTAGAATGTTATAATGTATGTTAGAATGTTATAATGGATATTAGAATGTATATTAGAATGTTATAATGTATGTTAGAATGTATATTAGAATTTTAGAATGTATATTAGAATATTATAATGTATGTTTGAATGTTATAATGGATGTTAGAATGTTATAATGATTGTTATAATGTATATTAGAATGTTATATTGTATGTTAGAATGCATGTTATAATGTATATTAGATTGTTATAATGTATGTTAGAATGTTATAATGGATGTTAGAATGTATATTAGAATGTTATAATGTATGTTACAATGTTATAATGGATGTTAGAATGTTATAATGGATGTTAGAATGTATATTAGAATGTTATAATGTATGTTAGAATGTTATAATGGATGTTAGAATGTTATAATGGATGTTACAATGTATATTAGAATGTTGTAATGTATGTTAGAATGTTATAATGGATGTTAGAATGTTATAATGGATGTTATAATGAATATTAGAATGTTAGAATGGATGTTAGAATGTTATAATGGATGTTATAATGTATATTAGAATGTTATAATGTATGTTAGAATGCATGTTAGAATGTATATTAGAATATTATAGTGTATGTTAGAATGTTATAATGGATGTTAGAATGTATATTAGAATGTTATAATGGATGTTAGAATATTATAATGGATGTTATCATGTATATTAGAATGTTAAAAAGTATGTTAGAATGTTATAATGGATGTTAGAATGTATATTAGAATGTTAGAATGTATGTTAGAATGTTATAATGGATGTTAGAATGTATATTAGAATGTTAGAATGTATGTTAGAATGTTATTATGGATGTTAGAATGTTATAATTGATGTTAGAATGTATATTAGAATGTTATAATGTATGTTAGAATGTTATTATGGATGTTAGAATGTTATAATGGAAGTTAGAATGTTATAATGGATGTTAAAATATTATAATGGATGTTATAATGTATATTAGAATGTTAAAATGGATGATTGAATGTTATAATTGATGTTAGAATGTATATTAGAATGTTAGAATGTATGTTAGAATGTTATAATGGATGTTAGAATGTATATTACAAAGTTATAATGTATGTTAGAATGTTATAATGGATGTTTGAATGTATTTTAGATTGTTATAATGTATGATAGAATGTTATAATGGATATTAGAATGTATATTAGAATGTTATAATGTATGTTACAATGCTATAATGTATGTTAAAATGTTATAATGGATGTTAAAATGTATACTAGAATGTTATAATGTATGTTAGAATGTATATTAGAATGTTATAATGTATGGTAGAATGTTAGAATGGATGTTAGAATGTATATTAGATTGTTATAATGTATGTTAGAATGTTATAATGGATGTTAGAATGTATATTAGAATGTTATAATGTATGATAGAATGTTTTAATGGATATTAGAATGTATATTAGAATGTTATAATGTATATTAGAATGTTAGAATGGATGCTAGAATGTATATTAGAATGTTATATTGTATGTTAGAATGTTATAATGGATGTTATAATGTTATAATGTATGTTAGAATGTTATAATGCATGTTAGAATGTATATTAGAATGTTAGAATGTATGTTAGAATGTTATTATGGATGTTAGAATGTTATAATGGATGTTAGAATGTATATTACAAAGTTATAATGTATGTTAGAATGTTATAATGGATGTTTGAATGTATTTTAGATTGTTATAATGTATGATAGAATGTTATAATGGATGTTAGAATGTATATTAGAATGTTATAATGTATTTTACAATGTTATAATGTATGTTATAATAGATGTTAAAATGTATATTAGAATGTTATAATGTATGTTAGAATGTTATAATGGATGTTATAATGGATGTTATAATGTATACTAGAATGTTATAATGTATGTTAGAATGTTATAATGGATGTTATAATGGATGTTATAATGTATACTAGAATGTTATAATGTATGTTAGAATGTTATAATGGATGTTAGAATGTATATTAGAATGGTATAATGAATGTTAGAATGTTATAATGTATGTTAGAATGTATATTAGAATGTTATAATGTATGTTAGAATGTTATAATGGATGTTAGAATGTATATTAGATTGTTATAATGTATGTTAGAATGTTATAATGGATATTAGAATGTATATTAGAATGTTAAATGTATGTTAGAATGTTATAATGGATGTTAGAATTTATATTAAAATGTTATAATGTATGTTAGAATGTTAAAATGGATATTAGAATGTATATTAGAATGTTATAATGTATGTTAGAATGTTAGAATGGATGTTAGAATGTATATTAGATTGTTTTAATGTATGTTAGAATGTTATAATGGATGTTAGAATGTATATTAGAATGTTATAATGTATGTTAGAATGTTAGAATGTATGTTTTAATGTTATAATGGATGTTATAATGTATATTAGAATGTTAGAATGGATGTTAGAATGCATGTTAGAATGTATATTAGAATGTTAGAATGTATGTTATAATGTTATAATGTATGTTAGAATGTTATAATGGATGTTAGAATGTATTTTAGATTGTTATAATGTATGTTAGAATGTTATAATGGATGTTAGAATGTATATTAGAATGTTATAATGTATGTTACAATGTTTTAATGTATGTTAGAATGTATATTAGAATGTTATATTGTATGTTAGAATGTTATAATGGATGTTATAATGTTATAATGTATGTTAGAATGTTATAATGCATGTTAGAATGTATATTAGAATGTTAGAATGTATGTTAGAATGTTATTATGGATGTTAGAATGTTATAATGGATGTTAGAATGTATATTACAAAGTTATAATGTATGTTAGAATGTTATAATGGATGTTTGAATGTATTTTAGATTGTTATAATGTATGATAGAATGTTATAATGGATGTTAGAATGTATATTAGAATGTTATAATGTATGTTAGAATGTTATAATGTATGTTATAATGGATGTTAAAATGTATATTAGAATGTTATAATGTATGTTAGAATGTTATAATGGATGTTAGAATGTATATTAGAATGTTATAATGTATGTTAGAATGTTATAATGGATGTTATAATGGATGTTATAATGTATACTAGAATGTTATAATGTATGTTAGAATGTTATAATGGATGTTAGAATGTATATTAGAATGGTATAATGAATGTTAGAATGTTATAATGTATGTTAGAATGTATATTAGAATGTTATAATGTATGTTAGAATGTTATAATGGATGTTTTAATGTTATAATGGATGTTATAATGTATATTAGAATGTTAGAATGGATGTTAGAATGCATGTTAGAATGTATATTAGAATGTTAGAATGTATGTTATAATGTTATAATGTATGTTAGAATGTTATTATGGATGTTAGAATGTATATTAGAATATTAGAATGTATGTTAGAATGTTATTTTGTATGTTAGAATGTTATAATGGATGTTAGAATGTATTTTAGATTGTTATAATGTATGTTAGAATGTTATAATGGATGTTAGAATGTATATTAGAATGTTATAATGTATGTTACAATGTTATAATGTATGTTAGAATGTTATAATGGATGTTAGAATGTATATTAGATTGTTATAATGTATGTTAGAATGTTATAATGGATGTTAGAATGTATATTAGAATGTTATAATGTATGTTAGAATGTTATAATGGATATTAGAATGTATATTAGAATGTTATAATGTATGTTAGAATGTATATTAGAATTTTAGAATGTATATTAGAATGTTATAATGTATGTTAGAATGTTATAATGGATGTTAGAATGTTATAATGGATGTTAGAATGTTATAATGGATGTTAGAATGTATATTAGAATGTTATAATGTATGTTAGAATGTTATAATGGATGTTAGAATGTTATAATGGATGTTATAATGAATATTAGAATGTTATATTGTATGTTAGAATGCATGTTAGAATGTATATTAGAATGTTTTAGTGTATTTTAGAATGTTATAATGGATGTTAGAATGTATATTCGAATATTATAATGGATGTTAGAATGTTATAATGGATGTTAGTACATTATAATGGATGTTATAATATATATTAGAATGTTAGAATGTATGTTTTAATGTTATAATGGATGTTATAATGTATATTAGAATGTTAGAATGGATGTTAGAATGCATGTTAGAATGTATATTAGAATGTTAGAATGTATGTTATAATGTTATAATGTATGTTAGAATGTTATAATGGATGTTAGAATGTATTTTAGATTGTTATAATGTATGTTAGAATGTTATAATGGATGTTAGAATGTATATTAGAATGTTATAATGTATGTTACAATGTTTTAATGTATGTTAGAATGTATATTAGAATGTTATATTGTATGTTAGAATGTTATAATGGATGTTATAATGTTATAATGTATGTTAGAATGTTATAATGCATGTTAGAATGTATATTAGAATGTTAGAATGTATGTTAGAATGTTATTATGGATGTTAGAATGTTATAATGGATGTTAGAATGTATATTACAAAGTTATAATGTATGTTAGAATGTTATAATGGATGTTTGAATGTATTTTAGATTGTTATAATGTATGATAGAATGTTATAATGGATGTTAGAATGTATATTAGAATGTTATAATGTATGTTACAATGTTATAATGTATGTTATAATGTTATAATGGATGTTAGAATGTATATTAGATTGTTATAATGTATGTTAGAATGTTATAATGGATGTTAGAATGTATATTAGAATGTTATAATGTATGTTAGAATGTTATAATGGATATTAGAATGTATATTAGAATGTTATAATGTATGTTAGAATGTATATTAGAATTTTAGAATGTATATTAGAATGTTATAATGTATGTTAGAATGTTATAATGGATGTTAGAATGTTATAATGGATGTTAGAATGTTATAATGGATGTTAGAATGTATATTAGAATGTTATAATGTATGTTAGAATGTTATAATGGATGTTAGAATGTTATAATGGATGTTATAATGAATATTAGAATGTTATATTGTATGTTAGAATGCATGTTAGAATGTATATTAGAATGTTTTAGTGTATTTTAGAATGTTATAATGGATGTTAGAATGTATATTCGAATATTATAATGGATGTTAGAATGTTATAATGGATGTTAGTACATTATAATGGATGTTATAATATATATTAGAATGTTAGAATGTATGTTTTAATGTTATAATGGATGTTATAATGTATATTAGAATGTTAGAATGGATGTTAGAATGCATGTTAGAATGTATATTAGAATGTTAGAATGTATGTTATAATGTTATAATGTATGTTAGAATGTTATAATGGATGTTAGAATGTATTTTAGATTGTTATAATGTATGTTAGAATGTTATAATGGATGTTAGAATGTATATTAGAATGTTATAATGTATGTTACAATGTTTTAATGTATGTTAGAATGTATATTAGAATGTTATATTGTATGTTAGAATGTTATAATGGATGTTATAATGTTATAATGTATGTTAGAATGTTATAATGCATGTTAGAATGTATATTAGAATGTTAGAATGTATGTTAGAATGTTATTATGGATGTTAGAATGTTATAATGGATGTTAGAATGTATATTACAAAGTTATAATGTATGTTAGAATGTTATAATGGATGTTTGAATGTATTTTAGATTGTTATAATGTATGATAGAATGTTATAATGGATGTTAGAATGTATATTAGAATGTTATAATGTATGTTAGAATGTTATAATGTATGTTATAATGGATGTTAAAATGTATATTAGAATGTTATAATGTATGTTAGAATGTTATAATGGATGTTAGAATGTATATTAGAATGTTATAATGTATGTTAGAATGTTATAATGGATGTTATAATGGATGTTATAATGTATACTAGAATGTTATAATGTATGTTAGAATGTTATAATGGATGTTAGAATGTATATTAGAATGGTATAATGAATGTTAGAATGTTATAATGTATGTTAGAATGTATATTAGAATGTTATAATGTATGTTAGAATGTTATAATGGATGTTTTAATGTTATAATGGATGTTATAATGTATATTAGAATGTTAGAATGGATGTTAGAATGCATGTTAGAATGTATATTAGAATGTTAGAATGTATGTTATAATGTTATAATGTATGTTAGAATGTTATTATGGATGTTAGAATGTATATTAGAATATTAGAATGTATGTTAGAATGTTATTTTGTATGTTAGAATGTTATAATGGATGTTAGAATGTATTTTAGATTGTTATAATGTATGTTAGAATGTTATAATGGATGTTAGAATGTATATTAGAATGTTATAATGTATGTTACAATGTTATAATGTATGTTAGAATGTTATAATGGATGTTAGAATGTATATTAGAATGTTATAATGTATGTTAGAATGTTATAATGGATGTTAGAATGTATATTAGAATGTTATAATGTATGTTAGAATGTTATAATGGATATTAGAATGTATATTAGAATGTTATAATGTATGTTAGAATGTATATTAGAATTTTAGAATGTATATTAGAATGTTAAATGTATGTTAGAATGTTATAATGGATGTTAGAATGTTATAATGGATGTTAGAATGTTATAATGGATGTTAGAATGTATATTAGAATGTTATAATGTATGTTAGAATGTTATAATGGATGTTAGAATGTTATAATGGATGTTATAATGAATATTAGAATGTTATATTGTATGTTAGAATGCATGTTAGAATGTATATTAGAATGTTTTAGTGTATTTTAGAATGTTATAATGGATGTTAGAATGTATATTAGAATATTATAATGGATGTTAGAATGTTATAATGGATGGTAGTACATTATAATGGATGTTAGAATGTATATTAGATTGTTATAATGTATGTTAGAATGTTATAATAGATGTTAGAATGTTATTAGAATGTTATAATGTATGTTACAATGTTATAATGGATGTTAGAATGTATATTAGAATGTTATAATGTATGTTAGAATGTTATAATGGATGTTAGAATGTTATAATGGATGTTAGAATGTATATTATAATGTTGTAATGTATGTTAGAATGTTATAATGGATGGTAGAATGTTATAATGGATGTTAGAATGAATATTAGAATGTTAGAATGGATGTTAGAATGTTATAATGGATGTTATAATGTATATTAGAATGTTATAATGTATGTTAGAATGCATGTTAGAATGTATATTAGAATATTATAGTGTATGTTAGAATGTTATAATGGATGTTAGAATGTATATTAGAATGTTATAATGGATGTTAGAATATTATAATGGATGTTATAATGTATATTAGAATGTTAGAATGTATGTTAGAATGTTATAATGGATGTTAGAATGTATATTAGAATGTTAGAATGTATGTTAGAATGTTATTATGGATGTTAGAATGTTATAATTGATGTTAGAATGTATATTAGAATGTTATAATGTATGTTAGAATGTTATTATGGATGTTAGAATGTTATAATGGTAGTTAGAATGTTATAATGGATGTTAAAATATTATAATGGATGTTATAATGTATATTAGAATGTTAAAATGGATGATTGAATGTTATAATTGATGTTAGAATGTATATTAGAATGTTAGAATGTATGTATGAATGTTATAATGGATGTTAGAATGTATATTACAAAGTTATAATGTATGTTAGAATGTTATAATGGATGTTTAAATGTATTTTAGATTGTTATAATGTATGATAGAATGTTATAATGGATATTAGAATGTATATTAGAATGTTATAATGTATGTTACAATGCTATAATGTATGTTAGAATATTATAATGGATGTTAAAATGTATACTAGAATGTTATAATGTATGTTAGAATGTATATTAGAATGTTATAATGTATGGTATAATGTTATAATGGATGTTAGAATGTATATTAGATTGTTATAATGTATGTTAGAATGTTATAATGGATGTTAGAATGTATATTAGAATGTTATAATGTATGATAGAATGTTTTAATGGATATTAGAATGTATATTAGAATGTTATAATGTATGTTAGAATGTTATAATGGATGTTAGAATGTTAGAATGGATGCTAGAATGTATATTAGAATGTTATATTGTATGTTAGAATGTTATAATGGATGTTATAATGTTATAATGTATGTTAGAATGTTATAATGCATGTTAGAATGTATATTAGAATGTTAGAATGTATGTTAGAATGTTTTTATGGATGTTAGAATGTTAGAATGGATGTTAGAATGTATATTACAAAGTTATAATGTATGTTAGAATTTTATAATGGATGTTTGAATGTATTTTAGATTGTTATAATGTATGATAGAATGTTATAATGGATGTTAGAATGTATATTAGAATGTTATAATGTATGTTAGAATGTTATAATGTATGTTATAATGGATGTTAGAATGTATATTAGAATGTTATAATGTATGTTAGAATGTTATAATGGATGTTAGAATGTATATTAGAATGTTATAATGTATGTTAGAATGTTATAATGGATGTTATAATGGATGTTATAATGTATACTAGAATGTTATAATGTATGTTAGAATGTTATAATGGATGTTAGAATGTATATTAGAATGGTATAATGAATGTTAGAATGTTATAATGTATGTTAGAATGTATATTAGAATGTTATAATGTATGTTAGAATGTTATAATGGATGTTAGAATGTATATTAGATTGTTATAATGTATGTTAGAATGTTATAATGGATATTAGAATGTATATTAGAATGTTAAATGTATGTTAGAATGTTATAATGGATGTTAGAATTTATATTATAATTTATAATGTATGTTAGAATGTTAAAATGGATATTAGAATGTATATTAGAATGTTATAATGTATGTTAGAATGTTAGAATGGATGTTAGAATGTATATTAGATTGTTTTAATGTATGTTAGAATGTTATAATGGATGTTAGAATGTATATTAGAATGTTATAATGTATGTTAGAATGTTAGAATGTATGTTTTAATGTTATAATGGATGTTATAATGTATATTAGAATGTTAGAATGGATGTTAGAATGCATGTTAGAATGTATATTAGAATGTTAGAATATATGTTATAATGTTATAATGTATGTTAGAATGTTATTATGGATGTTAGAATGTATATTAGAATATTAGAATGTATGTTAGAATGTTATTTTGTATGTTAGAATGTTATAATGGATGTTAGAATGTATTTTAGATTGTTATAATGTATGTTAGAATGTTATAATGGATGTTATAATGTATATTAGAATGTTATAATGTATGTTACAATGTTATAATGTATGTTAGAATGTTATAATGGATGTTAGAATGTATATTAGATTGTTATAATGTATGTTAGAATGTTATAATGGATGTTAGAATGTATATTAGAATGTTATAATGTATGTTAGAATGTTATAATGGATATTAGAATGTATATTAGAATGTTATAATGTATGTTAGAATGTATATTAGAATTTTAGAATGTATATTAGAATGTTATAATGTATGTTAGAATGTTATAATGGATGTTAGAATGTTATAATGATTGTTATAATGTATATTAGAATGTTATATTGTATGTTAGAATGCATGTTAGAATGTATATTAGATTGTTATAATGTATGTTAGAATGTTTTAATGGATGTTAGAATGTATATTAGAATGTTATAATGTATGTTACAATGTTATAATGGATGTTAGAATGTTATAATGGACATTAGAATGTATATTAGAATGTTATAATGTATGTTAGAATGTTATAATGGATGTTAGAATGTTATAATGGATGTTACAATGTATATTAGAATGTTGTAATGTATGTTAGAATGTTATAATGGATGTTAGAATGTTATAATGGATGTTATAATGAATATTAGAATGTTAGAATGGATGTTAGAATGTTATAATGGATGTTATAATGTATATTAGAATGTTATAATGTATGTTAGAATGCATGTTAGAATGTATATTAGAATATTATAGTGTATGTTAGAATGTTATAATGGATGTTAGAATGTATATTAGAATGTTATAATGGATGTTAGAATATTATAATGGATGTTATAATGTATATTAGAATGTTAAAAAGTATGTTAGACTGTTATAATGGATGTTAGAATGTATATTAGATTGTTATAATGTATGTTAGAATGTTATAATGGATGTTAGAATGTTATTAGAATGTTATAATGTATGTTACAATGTTATAATGGATGTTAGAATGTATATTAGAATGTTATAATGTATGTTAGAATGTTATAATGGATGTTAGAATGTTATAATGGATGTTAGAATGTATATTAGAATGTTGTAATGTATGTTAGAATGTTATAATGGATGGTAGAATGTTATAATGGATGTTAGAATGAATATTAGAATGTTAGAATGGATGTTAGAATGTTATAATGGATGTTATAATGTATATTAGAATGGTATAATGTATGTTAGAATGCATGTTAGAATGTATATTAGAATATTATAGTGTATGTTAGAATGTTATAATGGATGTTAGAATGTATATTAGAATGTTATAATGGATGTTAGAATATTATAATGGATGTTATAATGTATATTAAAATGTTAAAAAGTATGTTAGAATGTTATAATGGATGTTAGAATGTATATTAGAATGTTAGAATGTATGTTAGAATGTTATAATGGATGTTAGAATGTATATTAGAATGTTAGAATGTATGTTAGAATGTTATTATGGATGATAGAATGTTATAATTGATGTTACAATGAATATTAGAATGTTATAATGTATGTTAGAATGTTATTATGGATGTTAGAATGTTATAATGGAAGTTAGAATGTTATAATGGATGTTAAAATATTATAATGGATGTTATAATGTATATTAGAATGTTAAAATGGATGATTGAATGTTATAATTGATGTTAGAATGTATATTAGAATGTTAGAATGTATGTTAGAATGTTATAATGGATGTTAGAATGTATATTACAAAGTTATAATGTATGTTAGAATGTTATAATGGATGTTTGAATGTATTTTAGATTGTTATAATGTATGATAGAATGTTATAATGGATATTAGAATGTATATTAGAATGTTATAATGTATGTTACAATGCTATAATGTATGTTAGAATGTTATAATGGATGTTAAAATGTATACTAGAATGTTATAATGTATGTTAGAATGTATATTAGAATGTTATAATGTATGGTAGAATGTTATAATGGATGTTAGAATGTATATTAGATTGTTATAATGTATGTTAGAATGTTATAATGGATGTTAGAATGTATATTAGAATGTTATAATGTATGATAGAATGTTTTAATGGATATTATAATGTATATTAGAATGTTATAATGTATGTTAGAATGTTATAATGGATGTTAGAATGTTAGAATGGATGCTAGAATGTATATTAGAATGTTATATTGTATGTTAGAATGTTATAATGGATGTTATAATGTTATAATGTATGTTAGAATGTTATAATGCATGTTAGAATGTATATTAGAATGTTAGAATGTATGTTAGAATGTTATTATGGATGTTAGAATGTTATAATGGATGTTAGAATGTATATTACAAAGTTATAATGTATGTTAGAATGTTATAATGGATGTTTGAATGTATTTTAGATTGTTATAATGTATGATAGAATGTTATAATGGATGTTAGAATGTATATTAGAATGTTATAATGTATGTTAGAATGTTATAATGTATGTTATAATGGATGTTAGAATGTATATTAGAATGTTATAATGTATGTTAGAATGTTATAATGGATGTTAGAATGTATATTAGAATGTTATAATGTATGTTAGAATGTTATAATGGATGTTATAATGGATGTTATAATGTATACTAGAATGTTATAATGTATGTTAGAATGTTATAATGGATGTTAGAATGTATATTAGAATGGTATAATGAATGTTAGAATGTTATAATGTATGTTAGAATGTATATTAGAATGTTATAATGTATGTTAGAATGTTATAATGGATGTTAGAATGTATATTAGATTGTTATAATGTATGTTAGAATGTTATAATGGATATTAGAATGTATATTAGAATGTTAAATGTATGTTAGAATGTTATAATGGATGTTAGAATTTATATTATAATGTTATAATGTATGTTAGAATGTTAAAATGGATATTAGAATGTATATTAGAATGTTATAATGTATGTTAGAATGTTAGAATGGATGTTAGAATGTATATTAGATTGTTATAATGTATGTTAGAATGTTATAATTAATGTTAGAATGTATATTAGAATGTTATAATGTATGTTAGAATGTTAGAATGTATGTTTTAATGTTATAATGGATGTTATAATGTATATTGGAATGTTAGAATGGATGTTAGAATGCATGTTAGAATGTATATTAGAATGTTAGAATGTATGTTATAATGTTATAATGTATGTTAGAATGTTATTATGGATGTTAGAATGTATATTAGAATATTAGAATGTATGTTAGAATGTTATTTTGTATGTTAGAATGTTATAATGGATGTTAGAATGTATATTAGATTGTTATAATGTATGTTAGAATGTTATAATGGATGTTAGAATGTATATTAGAAAGTTATAATGTATGTTACAATGTTATAATGTATGTTAGAATGTTATAATGGATGTTAGAATGTATATTAGATTGTTATAATGTATGTTAGAATGTTATAATGGATGTTAGAATGTATATTAGAATGTTATAATGTATGTTAGAATGTTATAATGGATATTAGAATGTATATTAGAATGTTATAATGTATGTTAGAATGTATATTAGAATTTTAGAATGTATATTAGAATGTTATAATGTATGTTAGAATGTTATAATGGATGTTAGAATGTTATAATGATTGTTATAATGTATATTAGAATGTTATATTGTATGTTAGAATGCATGTTAGAATGTATATTAGATTGTTATAATGTATGTTAGAATGTTATAATGGATGTTAGAATGTTATAATGGATGTTAGAATGTTATAATGGATGTTACAATGTATATTAGAATGTTGTAATGTATGTTAGAATGTTATAATGGATGTTAGAATGTTATAATGGATGTTATAATGAATATTAGAATGTTAGAATGGATGTTAGAATGTTATAATGGATGTTATAATGTATATTAGAATGTTATAATGTATGTTAGAATGCATGTTAGAATGTATATTAGAATATTATAGTGTATGTTAGAATGTTATAATTGATGTTAGAATGTATATTAGAATGTTATAATGGATGTTAGAATATTATAATGGATGTTATAATGTATATTAGAATGTTAAAAAGTATGTTAGACTGTTATAATGGATGTTAGAATGTATATTAGATTGTTATAATGTATGTTAGAATGTTATAATGGATGTTAGAATGTTATTAGAATGTTATAATGTATGTTACAATGTTATAATGGATGTTAGAATGTATATTAGAATGTTATAATGTATGTTAGAATGTTATAATGGATGTTGGAATGTTATAATGGATGTTAGAATGTATATTAGAATGTTGTAATGTATGTTAGAATGTTTTAATGGATGGTAGAATGTTATAATGGATGTTAGAATGAATATTAGAATGTTAGAATGGATGTTAGAATGTTATAATGGATGTTATAATGTATATTAGAATGGTATAATGTATGTTAGAATGCATGTTAGAATGTATATTAGAATATTATAGTGTATGTTAGAATGTTATAATGGATGTTAGAATGTATATTAGAATGTTATAATGGATGTTAGAATATTATAATGGATGTTATAATGTATATTAAAATGTTAAAAAGTATGTTAGAATGTTATAATGGATGTTAGAATGTATATTAGAATGTTAGAATGTATGTTAGAATGTTATAATGGATGTTAGAATGTATATTAGAATGTTAGAATGTATGTTAGAATGTTATTATGGATGATAGAATGTTATAATTGATGTTACAATGAATATTAGAATGTTATAATGTATGTTAGAATGTTATTATGGATGTTAGAATGTTATAATGGAAGTTAGAATGTTATAATGGATGTTAAAATATTATAATGGATGTTATAATGTATATTAGAATGTTAAAATGGATGATTGAATGTTATAATTGATGTTAGAATGTATATTAGAATGTTAGAATGTATGTTAGAATGTTATAATGGATGTTAGAATGTATATTACAAAGTTATAATGTATGTTAGAATGTTATAATGGATGTTTGAATGTATTTTAGATTGTTATAATGTATGATAGAATGTTATAATGGATATTAGAATGTATATTAGAATGTTATAATGTATGTTACAATGCTATAATGTATGTTAGAATGTTATAATGGATGTTAAAATGTATACTAGAATGTTATAATGTATGTTAGAATGTATATTAGAATGTTATAATGTATGGTAGAATGTTATAATGGATGTTAGAATGTATATTAGATTGTTATAATGTATGTTAGAATGTTATAATGGATGTTAGAATGTATATTAGAATGTTATAATGTATGATAGAATGTTTTAATGGATATTATAATGTATATTAGAATGTTATAATGTATGTTAGAATGTTATAATGGATGTTAGAATGTTAGAATGGATGCTAGAATGTATATTAGAATGTTATATTGTATGTTAGAATGTTATAATGGATGTTATAATGTTATAATGTATGTTAGAATGTTATAATGCATGTTAGAATGTATATTAGAATGTTAGAATGTATGTTAGAATGTTATTATGGATGTTAGAATGTTATAATGGATGTTAGAATGTATATTACAAAGTTATAATGTATGTTAGAATGTTATAATGGATGTTTGAATGTATTTTAGATTGTTATAATGTATGATAGAATGTTATAATGGATGTTAGAATGTATATTAGAATGTTATAATGTATGTTAGAATGTTATAATGTATGTTATAATGGATGTTAGAATGTATATTAGAATGTTATAATGTATGTTAGAATGTTATAATGGATGTTAGAATGTATATTAGAATGTTATAATGTATGTTAGAATGTTATAATGGATGTTATAATGGATGTTATAATGTATACTAGAATGTTATAATGTATGTTAGAATGTTATAATGGATGTTAGAATGTATATTAGAATGGTATAATGAATGTTAGAATGTTATAATGTATGTTAGAATGTATATTAGAATGTTATAATGTATGTTAGAATGTTATAATGGATGTTAGAATGTATATTAGATTGTTATAATGTATGTTAGAATGTTATAATGGATATTAGAATGTATATTAGAATGTTAAATGTATGTTAGAATGTTATAATGGATGTTAGAATTTATATTATAATGTTATAATGTATGTTAGAATGTTAAAATGGATATTAGAATGTATATTAGAATGTTATAATGTATGTTAGAATGTTAGAATGGATGTTAGAATGTATATTAGATTGTTATAATGTATGTTAGAATGTTATAATTAATGTTAGAATGTATATTAGAATGTTATAATGTATGTTAGAATGTTAGAATGTATGTTTTAATGTTATAATGGATGTTATAATGTATATTGGAATGTTAGAATGGATGTTAGAATGCATGTTAGAATGTATATTAGAATGTTAGAATGTATGTTATAATGTTATAATGTATGTTAGAATGTTATTATGGATGTTAGAATGTATATTAGAATATTAGAATGTATGTTAGAATGTTATTTTGTATGTTAGAATGTTATAATGGATGTTAGAATGTATATTAGATTGTTATAATGTATGTTAGAATGTTATAATGGATGTTAGAATGTATATTAGAAAGTTATAATGTATGTTACAATGTTATAATGTATGTTAGAATGTTATAATGGATGTTAGAATGTATATTAGATTGTTATAATGTATGTTAGAATGTTATAATGGATGTTAGAATGTATATTAGAATGTTATAATGTATGTTAGAATGTTATAATGGATATTAGAATGTATATTAGAATGTTATAATGTATGTTAGAATGTATATTAGAATTTTAGAATGTATATTAGAATGTTATAATGTATGTTAGAATGTTATAATGGATGTTAGAATGTTATAATGATTGTTATAATGTATATTAGAATGTTATATTGTATGTTAGAATGCATGTTAGAATGTATATTAGATTGTTATAATGTATGTTAGAATGTTTTAATGGATGTTAGAATGTATATTAGAATGTTATAATGTATGTTACAATGTTATAATGGATGTTAGAATGTTATAATGGACATTAGAATGTATATTAGAATGTTATAATGTATGTTAGAATGTTATAATGGATGTTAGAATGTTATAATGGATGTTACAATGTATATTAGAATGTTGTAATGTATGTTAGAATGTTATAATGGATGTTAGAATGTTATAATGGATGTTATAATGAATATTAGAATGTTAGAATGGATGTTAGAATGTTATAATGGATGTTATAATGTATATTAGAATGTTATAATGTATGTTAGAATGCATGTTAGAATGTATATTAGAATATTATAGTGTATGTTAGAATGTTATAATGGATGTTAGAATGTATATTAGAATGTTATAATGGATGTTAGAATATTATAATGGATGTTATAATGTATATTAGAATGTTAAAAAGTATGTTAGACTGTTATAATGGATGTTAGAATGTATATTAGATTGTTATAATGTATGTTAGAATGTTATAATGGATGTTAGAATGTTATTAGAATGTTATAATGTATGTTACAATGTTATAATGGATGTTAGAATGTATATTAGAATGTTATAATGTATGTTAGAATGTTATAATGGATGTTAGAATGTTATAATGGATGTTAGAATGTATATTAGAATGTTGTAATGTATGTTAGAATGTTATAATGGATGGTAGAATGTTATAATGGATGTTAGAATGAATATTAGAATGTTAGAATGGATGTTAGAATGTTATAATGGATGTTATAATGTATATTAGAATGGTATAATGTATGTTAGAATGCATGTTAGAATGTATATTAGAATATTATAGTGTATGTTAGAATGTTATAATGGATGTTAGAATGTATATTAGAATGTTATAATGGATGTTAGAATATTATAATGGATGTTATAATGTATATTAAAATGTTAAAAAGTATGTTAGAATGTTATAATGGATGTTAGAATGTATATTAGAATGTTAGAATGTATGTTAGAATGTTATAATGGATGTTAGAATGTATATTAGAATGTTAGAATGTATGTTAGAATGTTATTATGGATGATAGAATGTTATAATTGATGTTACAATGAATATTAGAATGTTATAATGTATGTTAGAA
The DNA here is from genome assembly GCA_031769625.1 of Taudactylus pleione. Lineage (NCBI taxonomy): Eukaryota > Metazoa > Chordata > Amphibia > Anura > Myobatrachidae > Taudactylus > Taudactylus pleione. The sequence continues at coordinate 204,559 of JAUIMM010001216.1, forward strand.
TGTTATTATGGATGTTAGAATGTTATAATGGAAGTTAGAATGTTATAATGGATGTTAAAATATTATAATGGATGTTATAATGTATATTAGAATGTTAAAATGGATGATTGAATGTTATAATTGATGTTAGAATGTATATTAGAATGTTAGAATGTATGTTAGAATGTTATAATGGATGTTAGAATGTATATTACAAAGTTATAATGTATGTTAGAATGTTATAATGGATGTTTGAATGTATTTTAGATTGTTATAATGTATGATAGAATGTTATAATGGATATTAGAATGTATATTAGAATGTTATAATGTATGTTACAATGCTATAATGTATGTTAGAATGTTATAATGGATGTTAAAATGTATACTAGAATGTTATAATGTATGTTAGAATGTATATTAGAATGTTATAATGTATGGTAGAATGTTATAATGGATGTTAGAATGTATATTAGATTGTTATAATGTATGTTAGAATGTTATAATGGATGTTAGAATGTATATTAGAATGTTATAATGTATGATAGAATGTTTTAATGGATATTATAATGTATATTAGAATGTTATAATGTATGTTAGAATGTTATAATGGATGTTAGAATGTTAGAATGGATGCTAGAATGTATATTAGAATGTTATATTGTATGTTAGAATGTTATAATGGATGTTATAATGTTATAATGTATGTTAGAATGTTATAATGCATGTTAGAATGTATATTAGAATGTTAGAATGTATGTTAGAATGTTATTATGGATGTTAGAATGTTATAATGGATGTTAGAATGTATATTACAAAGTTATAATGTATGTTAGAATGTTATAATGGATGTTTGAATGTATTTTAGATTGTTATAATGTATGATAGAATGTTATAATGGATGTTAGAATGTATATTAGAATGTTATAATGTATGTTAGAATGTTATAATGTATGTTATAATGGATGTTAGAATGTATATTAGAATGTTATAATGTATGTTAGAATGTTATAATGGATGTTAGAATGTATATTAGAATGTTATAATGTATGTTAGAATGTTATAATGGATGTTATAATGGATGTTATAATGTATACTAGAATGTTATAATGTATGTTAGAATGTTATAATGGATGTTAGAATGTATATTAGAATGGTATAATGAATGTTAGAATGTTATAATGTATGTTAGAATGTATATTAGAATGTTATAATGTATGTTAGAATGTTATAATGGATGTTAGAATGTATATTAGATTGTTATAATGTATGTTAGAATGTTATAATGGATATTAGAATGTATATTAGAATGTTAAATGTATGTTAGAATGTTATAATGGATGTTAGAATTTATATTATAATGTTATAATGTATGTTAGAATGTTAAAATGGATATTAGAATGTATATTAGAATGTTATAATGTATGTTAGAATGTTAGAATGGATGTTAGAATGTATATTAGATTGTTATAATGTATGTTAGAATGTTATAATTAATGTTAGAATGTATATTAGAATGTTATAATGTATGTTAGAATGTTAGAATGTATGTTTTAATGTTATAATGGATGTTATAATGTATATTGGAATGTTAGAATGGATGTTAGAATGCATGTTAGAATGTATATTAGAATGTTAGAATGTATGTTATAATGTTATAATGTATGTTAGAATGTTATTATGGATGTTAGAATGTATATTAGAATATTAGAATGTATGTTAGAATGTTATTTTGTATGTTAGAATGTTATAATGGATGTTAGAATGTATATTAGATTGTTATAATGTATGTTAGAATGTTATAATGGATGTTAGAATGTATATTAGAAAGTTATAATGTATGTTACAATGTTATAATGTATGTTAGAATGTTATAATGGATGTTAGAATGTATATTAGATTGTTATAATGTATGTTAGAATGTTATAATGGATGTTAGAATGTATATTAGAATGTTATAATGTATGTTAGAATGTTATAATGGATATTAGAATGTATATTAGAATGTTATAATGTATGTTAGAATGTATATTAGAATTTTAGAATGTATATTAGAATGTTATAATGTATGTTAGAATGTTATAATGGATGTTAGAATGTTATAATGATTGTTATAATGTATATTAGAATGTTATATTGTATGTTAGAATGCATGTTAGAATGTATATTAGATTGTTATAATGTATGTTAGAATGTTATAATGGATGTTAGAATGTATATTAGAATGTTATAATGTATGTTACAATGTTATAATGGATGTTAGAATGTTATAATGGACGTTAGAATGTATATTAGAATGTTATAATGTATGTTAGCATGTTATAATGGATGTTAGAATGTTATAATGGATGTTACAATGTATATTAGAATGTTGTAATGTATGTTAGAATGTTATAATGGATGTTAGAATGTTATAATGGATGTTACAATGAATATTAGAATGTTAGAATGGATGTTAGAATGTTATAATGGATGTTATAATGTATATTAGAATGTTATAATGTATGTTAGAATGCATGTTAGAATGTATATTAGAATATTATAGTGTATGTTAGAATGTTATAATGGATGTTAGAATGCATATTAGAATGTTATAATGGATGTTAGAATATTATAATGGATGTTATAATGTATATTAGAATGTTAAAAAGTATGTTAGAATGTTATAATGGATGTTAGAATGTGTATTAGAATGTTAGAATGTATGTTAGAATGTTATAATGGATGTTAGAATGTATATTAGAATGTTAGAATGTATGTTAGAATGCTATTATGGATGTTAGAATGTTATAATTGATGTTAGAATGTATATTAGAATGTTATAATGTATATTAGAATGTTATATTGGATGTTAGAATGTATATTAGATTGTTATAATGTATGTTAGAATGTTATATTGGATGTTAGAATTTATATTAGAATGTTATAATGTATGTTAGAATGTTATAAAGGAAGTTAGAATGTTATAATGGATGTTAGAATGTATATTATAATGTTAGAATGTATGCTATAATGTTATTATGGATGTTAGAATGTTATAATGGATGTTAGAATGTATATTAGAAAGTTATAATGTATGTTAGAATGTTATTTTGGATGTTAAAATGTATTTTAGATTGTTATAATGTATGTTAGAATGTTATAATAGATGTTATAATGTATATTAGAATGTTATAATGTATGTTACAATGTTATAATGTATGTTAGAATGTTATAATGGATGTTAGAATGTATATTAGAATGTTATAATGTATGTTAGAATGTTACAATGGATGATAGAATGTTATAATGGATGTTATAATGAATATTAGAATGTTAGAATGGATGTTAGAATGTTATAATGGATGTTATAATGTATATTAGAATGTTATAATGTATGTTAGAATGCATGTTAGAATGTATATTAGAATATTATAATGTATGTTAGAATGTTATAATGGATGTTAGAATGTATATTAGAATATTATAATGGATGTTAGAATATTATAATGGATGTTAGATTATTATAATGGATGTTATAATGTATATTAGAATGTTAAAATGGATGTTAGAATGTTATAATTGATTTTAGAATGTATATCAGAATGTTAAAAAGTATGTTATAATGTTATAATGGATGTTAGAATGTATATTAGAATGTTAGAATGTATGTTAGAATGTAATAATGGATGTTAGAATGTATATTAGAATGTTAGAATGTATGTTAGAATGTTATTATGGATGCTAGAATGTTATAATTGATGTTATAATGTATATTAGAATGTTATAATGTATGTTAGAATGTTATAATTGATGTTAGAATGTATATTAGATTGTTATAATGTATGTTAGAATGTTATAATGGATGTTAAAATGTATATTAGAATTTTATAATGTATGTTAGGATGTTATAATGTATGTTAGAATGTTAGAATGGATGTTAGAATGTATATTAGATTGTTATAATGTATGTTAGAATGTTATAATGGATGTTAGAATGTATATTAGAATGTTATAATGTATGTTACAAAGTTATAATGGATGTTAGAATGTTTTAATGGATGTTAGAATGTATATTAGAATGTTATAATGTATGTTAGAATGTTATAATGGATGTTAGAATGTTATAATGGATGTTAGAATGTATATTAGAATGTTATAATGTATGTTAGAATGTTATAATGGATGTTAGAATGTTATAATGGATGTTATAATGAATATTAGAATGTTATATTGTATGTTAGAATGCATGTTAGAATGTATATTAGAATGTTTTAGTGTATTTTAGAATGTTATAATGGATGTTAGAATGAATATTAGAATATAATAATGGATGTTAGAATGTTATAATGGATGTTAGTACATTATAATGGATGTTATAATATATATTAGAATGTTATAATGTATGTTAGAATGTTATAATGGATGTTAGAATGTATATTAGATTGTTATAATGTATGTTAGAATGTTATAATGGATGTTAGAATGTTATTAGAATGTTATAATGTATGTTACAATGTTGTAATGGATGTTAGAATGTATATTAGAATGTTATAATGTATGTTAGAATGTTATAATGGATGTTAGAATGTTATAATGGATGTTAGAATGTATATTAGAATGTTGTAATGTATGTTAGAATGTTATAATGGATGGTAGAATGTTATAATGGATGTTAGAATGAATATTAGAATGTTAGAATGGATGTTAAAATGTTATAATGGATGTTATAATGTATATTAGAATGTTATAATGTATGTTAGAATGCATGTTAGAATGTGTATTAGAATATTATAGTGTATGTTAGAATGTTATAATGGATGTTAGAATGTATATTAGAATGTTATAATGGATGTTAGAATATTATAATGGATGTTATAATGTATATTAGAATATTAAAAAGTATGTTAGAATGTTATAATGGATGTTAGAATGTATATTAGAATGTTAGAATGTATGTTAGAATGTTATAATGGATGTTAGAATGTATATTAGAATGTTAGAATGTATGTTAGAATGTTATTATGGATGTTAGAATGTTCTAATTGATGTTAGAATGTATATTAGAATGTTATAATGTATGTTAGAATGTTATTAAGGATGTTAGAATGTTATAATGGAAGTTAGAATGTTATAATGGATGTTAAAATATTATAATGGATGTTATAATGTATATTAGAATGTTAAAATGGATGATTGAATGTTATAATGGATGTTAGAATGTATATTACAAAGTTATAATGTATGTTAGAATGTTATAATGGATGTTTGAATGTATTTTAGATTGTTATAATGTATGATAGAATGTTATAATGGATATTAGAATGTATATTAGAATGTTATAATGTATGTTACAATGCTATAATGTATGTTAGAATGTTATAATGGATGTTAAAATGTATACTAGAATGTTATAATGTATGTTAGAATGTATATTAGAATGTTATAATGTATGGTAGAATGTTATAATGGATCTTAGAATGTATATTAGATTGTTATAATGTATGTTAGAATGTTATAATGGATGTTAGAATGTATATTAGAATGTTATAATGTATGATAGAATGTTTTAATGGATATTAGAATGTATATTAGAATGTTATAATGTATGTTAGAATGTTATAATGGATGTTAGAATGTTATAATGGATGTTAGAATGTATATTAGAATGTTATATTGTATGTTAGAATGTTATAATGGATGTTATAATGTTATAATGCATGTTAGAATGTTATAATGCATGTTAGAATGTATATTAGAATGTTAGAATGTATGTTAGAATGTTATTATGGATGTTAGAATGTTATAATGGATGTTAGAATGTATATTACAAAGTTATAATGTATGTTAGAATGTTATAATGGATGTTTGAATGTATTTTAGATTGTTATAATGTATGATAGAATGTTATAATGGATGTTAGAATGTATATTAGAATGTTATAATGTATGTTAGAATGTTATAATGTATGTTATAATGGATGTTAGAATGTATATTAGAATGTTATAATGTATGTTAGAATGTTATAATGGATGTTAGAATGTATATTAGAATGTTATAATGTATGTTAGAATGTTATAATGGATGTTATAATGGATGTTATAATGTATACTAGAATGTTATAATGTATGTTAGAATGTTATAATGGATGTTAGAATGTATATTAGAATGGTATAATGAATGTTAGAATGTTATAATGTATGTTAGAATGTATATTAGAATGTTATAATGTATGTTAGAATGTTATAATGGATGTTAGAATGTATATTAGATTGTTATAATGTATGTTAGAATGTTATAATGGATATTAGAATGTATATTAGAATGTTAAATGTATGTTAGAATGTTATAATGGATGTTAGAATTTATATTATAATGTTATAATGTATGTTAGAATGTTAAAATGTATATTAGAATGTATATTAGAATGATATAATGTATGTTAGAATGTTAGAATGGATGTTAGAATGTATATTAGATTGTTATAATGTATGTTAGAATGTTATAATGGATGTTAGAATGTATATTAGAATGTTATAATGTATGTTAGAATGTTAGAATGTATGTTTTAATGTTATAATGGATGTTATAATGTATATTAGAATGTTAGAATGGATGTTAGAATGCATGTTAGAATGTATATTAGAATGTTAGAATGTATGTTATAATGTTATAATGTATGTTAGAATGTTATTATGGATGTCAGAATGTAAATTAGAATATTAGAATGTATGTTAGAATGTTATTTTGTATGTTAGAATGTTATAATGGATGTTAGAATGTATTTTAGATTGTTATAATGTATGTTAGAATGTTATAATGGATGTTAGAATGTATATTAGAATGTTATAATGTATGTTACAATGTTATAATGTATGTTAGAATGTTATAATGGATGTTAGAATGTATATTAGATTGTTATAATGTATGTTAGAATGTTATAATGGATGTTAGAATGTATATTAGAATGTTATAATGTATGTTAGTATGTTATAATGGATATTAGAATGTATATTAGAATCTTATAATGTATGTTAGAATGTATATTAGAATGTTATAATGTATATTAGAATGTTATAATGTATGTTAGAATGTTATAATGGATGTTAGAATGTTATAATGATTGTTATAATGTATATTAGAATGTTATATTGTATGTTAGAATGCATGTTAGAATGTATATAAGAATTTTATAATGTATGTTAGAATGTTATAATGGATGTTAGAATGTATATTAGAATGTTATAATGTATGTTAGAATGTTATAAAGGATGTTAGAATGTTATAATGGATGTTAGAATGTATATTATAATGTTAGAATGTATGTTAGAATGTTATTATGGATGTTAGAATGTTATAATGGATGTTAGAATGTATATTAGAAAGTTATAATGTATGTTAGAATGTTATTTTGGATGTTAAAATGTATTTTACATTGTTATAATGTATGTTAGAATGTTATAATAGATGTTAGAATGTATATTAGAATGTTATAATGTATGTTACAATGTTATAATGTATGTTAGAATGTTAAAATGGATGTTATAATGTATACTAGAAAGTTATAATGTATTTTAGATTGTAATAATGTATGTTTGAATGTTATAATGGATGTTAGAAAGTATATTAGAATGTTATAATGTATGTTACAATGTTATAATGTATGTTAGAATGTTATAATGGATGTTAGAATGTATATTAGAATGTTATAATGTATGTTATAATGTTATAATGTATGTTAGAATGTTATAATGGATGTTATAATGAATATTAGTATGTTAGAATGGATGTTAGAATGTTATAATGGATGTTATAATGTATATTAGAATGTTATAATGTATGTTAGAATGCATGTTAGAATGTATATTAGAATATTATAATGTATGTTAAAATGTTATAATGGATGTTAGAATGTATATTAGAATATTATAATGGATGTTTCAATATTATAATGGATGTTAGATTATTATAATGGATGTTATAATGTATATTAGAATGTTAAAATGGATGTTAGAATGTTATAATTGATTTTAGAATGTATATCAGAATGTTAAAAAGTATGTTAGAATGTTATAATGGATGTTAGAATGTATATTAGAATGTTAGAATGTATGTTAGAATGTTATAATGGATGTTAGAATGTATATTAGAATGTTAGAATGTATGTTAGAATGTTATTATGGATGTTAGAATGTTATAATTGATGTTAGAATGTATAATAGAATGTTATAATGTATGTTAGAATGTTATAATTGATGTTAGAATGTATATTAGATTGTTATAATGTATGTTAGAATGTTATAATGGATGTTAAAATGTATATTAGAATGTTATAATGTATGTTAGGATGTTATAATGTATGTTAGAATGTTATAATGGATGTTAGAATGTATTTTAGATTGTTATAATGTATGTTAGAATGTTATAATGGATGTTAGAATGTATATTAGAATGTTATAATGTATGTTAGAATGTTATAATGGAAATTAGAATGTTATATTGGATGTTAGAATGTATATTAGATTGTTATAAGGTATGTTAGAATGTTATATTGGATGTTAGAATGTATATTAGAATGTTATAATTGTATGTTTGAATGTTATAAAGGATGTTAGAATGTTATAATGGATGTTAGAATGTATATTATAATGTTAGAATGTATGTTAGAATGTTATTATGGATATTAGAATGTTATAATGGATGTTAGAATGTATATTAGAAAGTTATAATGTATGTTAGAATGTTATTTTGGATGTTAAAATGTATTTTAGATTGTTATAATGTATGTTAGAATGTTATAATAGATGTTAGAATGTATATTAGAATGTTATAATGTATGTTACAATGTTATAATGTATGTTAGAATGTTAGAATGGATGTTATAATGTATACTAGAATGTTATAATGTATTTTAGATTGTAATAATGTATGTTCGAATGTTATAATGGATGTTAGAATGTATTTTAGAATGTTATAATGTATGTTACAATGTTATAATGTATGTTAGAATGTTATAATGGATGTTAGAATGTATATTACAATGTTAGAATGTATGTTAGAATGTTACAATGGATGATATAATGTTATAATGGATGTTATAATGAATATTAGAATGTTAGAATGGATGTTAGAATGTTATAATGGATGTTATAATGTATATTAGAATGTTATAATGTATGTTAGAATGCATGTTAGAATGTATATTAGAATATTATAATGTATGTTAGAATGTTATAATGGATGTTAGAATGTATATTAAAATGTTATAATGGATGTTAGAATATGATAATGGATGTTAGATTATTATAATGGATGTTATAATGTATATTAGAATGTTAAAACGGATGTTAGAATGATATAATTGATTTTAGAATGTATATCAGAATGTTAAAAAGTATGTTAGAATGTTATAATGGATGTTAGAATGTATATTAGAATGTCAGAATGTATGTTAGAATGTTATAATGGATGTTAGAATGTATATTAGAATGTTAGAATGTATGTTAGAATGTTATTATGGATGTTAGAATGTTATAATTGATGTTAGAATGTATATTAGAATGTTATAATGTATGTTAGAATGTTATAATGGATGTTAGAATGTATATTAGATTGTTATAATGTATGTTAGAATGTTATAATGGATGTTAGAATGTATATTAGAATGTTATAATGTATGTTACAATGTTATAATGGATGTTAGAATGTTATAATGGATGTTAGAATGTATATTAGAATGTTATAATGTATGTTACAATGTTATAATGGATGTTAGAATGTTATAATGGATGTTAGAATGTATATTAGAATGTTGTAATGTATGTTAGAATGTTATAATGGATGTTAGAATGTTATAATGGATGTTATAATGAATATTAGAATGTTATAATGTATGTTAGAATGCATGTTAGAATGTATATTAGAATGTTTTAGTGTATTTTAGAATGTTATAATGGATGTTAGAATGTATATTAGAATATTATAATGGATGTTAGAATGTTATAATGGATGATAGTACATTATAATGGATGTTATAATATATATTAGAATGTTATAATGTATGTTAGAATGTTATAATGGATGTTAGAATGTATATTAGATTGTTATAATGTATGTTAGAATGTTATAATGGATGTTAGAATGTATATTAGAATGTTATAATGTATGTTACAATGTTATAATGGATGTTAGAATGTTTTAATGGACGTTAGAATGTATATTAGAATGTTATAATGTATGTTAGAATGTTATAATGGATGTTAGAATGTTATAATGGATGTTAGAATGTATATTAGAATGTTGTAATGTATGTTAGAATGTTATAATGCATGTTAGAATGTTATAATGGATGTTATAATGAATATTAGAATGTTAGAATGGATGTTAGAATGTTATAATGGATGTTATAATGTATATTAGAATGTTATAATGTATGTTAGAATGTTTTAATAGATGTTAGAATGTATAATAGAATGTTATAATGTATGTTAGAATGTTATAATGGATGTTAGAATGTTATAATGGATGTTAGAATGTATATTAGAATGTTTTAATGTATATTAGAATGTTAGAATGTATGTTAGAATGTTATAATGGATGTTGGAATGTTATAATGGATGTTAGAATGTATATTAGAATGTTATAATGTATGTTACAATGTTATAATGGATGTTAGAATGTTATAATGGATGTTAGAATGTATATTAGAATGTTATAATGTATGTTACAATGTTATAATGGATGTTAGAATGTTATAATGGATGTTAGAATGTATATTAGAATGTTGTAATGTATGTTAGAATGTTATAATGGATGTTAGAATGTTATAATGGATGTTATAATGAATATTAGAATGTTATACTGTATGTGAGAATGCATGTTAGAATGTATATTAGAATGTTTTAGTGTATTTTAGAATGTTATAATGGATGTTAGAATGTATATTAGAATATTATAATGGATGTTAGAATGTTATAATGGATGATAGTACATTATAATGGATGTTATAATATATATTAGAATGTTATAATGTATGTTAGAATGTTATAGTGGATGTTAGAATGTATATTAGATTGTTATAATGTATGTTAGAATGTTATAATGGATGTTAGAATGTATATTAGAATGTTATAATGTATGTTATAATGTTATAATGGATGTTAGAATGTTTTAATGGACGTTAGAATGTATATTAGAATGTTGTAATGTATGTTAGAATGTTATAATGGATGTTAGAATGTTATAATGGATGTTATAATGAATATTAGAATGTTAGAATGGATGTTAGAATGTTAGAATGGATGTTATAATGTATATTAGAATGTTATAATGTATGTTAGAATGCATGTTAGAATGTATATTAGAATATTATAGTGTATGTTAGAATGTTATAATGGATGTTAGAATGTATATTAGAATGTTATAATGGAAGTTAGAATGTTATAATTGATTTTAGAATGTATATCAGAATGTTAAAAAGTATGTTAGAATGTTATAATGGATGTTAGAATGTATATTAGAATGTTAGAATGTATGTTAGAATGTTATAATGGATGTTAGAATGTATATTAGAATGTTATAATGTATGTTACAATGTTATAATGGATGTTAGAATGTTTTAATGGATGTTAGAATGTATATTAGAATGTTATAATGTATGTTAGAATGTTATAATGGATGTTAAAATGTTATAATGGATGTTAGAATGTATATTAGAATGTTTTAATGTATATTAGAATGTTAGAATGTATGTTAGAATGTTATAATGGATGTTAGAATGTTATAATGGATGTTAGAATGTATATTAGAATGTTATAATGTATGTTACAATGTTATAATGGATGTTAGAATGTTATAATGGATGTTAGAATGTATATTAGAATGTTATAATGTATGTTACAATGTTATAATGGATGTTATAATGTTATAATGGATGTTAGAATGTATATTAGAATGTTGTAATGTATGTTAGAATGTTATAATGGATGTTAGAATGTTATAATGGATGTTATAATGAATATTAGAATGTTATAATGTATGTTAGAATGCATGTTAGAATGTATATTAGAATGTTTTAGTGTATTTTAGAATGTTATAATGGATGTTAGAATGTATATTAGAATGTTATAATGGAAGTTACAATGTTATAATTGATTTTAGAATGTATATCAGAATGTTAAAAAGTATGTTAGAATGTTATAATGGATGTTAGAATGTATATTAGAATGTTTTAATGTATATTAGAATGTTAGAATGTATGTTAGAATGTTGTAATGTATGTTAGAATGTTATAATGGATGTTAGAATGTTAGAATGGATGTTATAATGAATATTAGAATGTTAGATTGGATGTTAGAATGTTATAATGGATGTTATAATGTATATTAGAATGTTATAATGTATGTTAGAATGCATGTTAGAATGTATATTAGAATATTATAGTGTATGTTAGAATGTTATAATGGATGTTAGAATGTATATTAGAATGTTATAATGGAAGTTACAATGTTATAATTGATTTTAGAATGTATATCAGAATGTTAAAAAGTATGTTAGAATGTTATAATGGATGTTAGAATGTATATTAGAATGTTAGAATGTATGTTAGAATGTTATAATGGATGTTAGAATGTATATTAGAATGTTAGAATGTATGTTAGAATGTTATTATGGATGTTAGAATGTTATAATTGATGTTAGAATGTATATTAGAATGTTATAATGTATGTTAGAATGTTATAATTGATGTTAGAAAGTATATTAGATTGTTATAATGTATGTTAGAATGTTATAATGGATGTTAAAATGTATATTAGAATGTTATAATGGATGTTAGAATGTATATTAGAATGTTATAATGTATGTTACAATGTTATAATGGATGTTAGAATGTTTTAATGGATGTTAGAATGTATATTAGAATGTTATAATGTATGTTAGAATGTTATAATGGATGTTAGAATGTTATAATGGATGTTAGAATGTATATTAGAATGTTTTAATGTATATTAGAATGTTAGAATGTATGTTAGAATGTTATAATGGATGTTAGAATGTTATAATGGATGTTAGAATGTATATTAGAATGTTATAATGTATGTTACAATGTTATAATGGATGTTAGAATGTTATAATGGATGTTAGAATGTATATTAGAATGTTATAATGTATGTTACAATGTTATAATGGATGTTAGAATGTTATAATGGATGTTAGAATGTATATTAGAATGTTGTAATGTATGTTAGAATGTTATAATGGATGTTAGAATGTTATAATGGATGTTATAATGAATATTAGAATGTTATACTGTATGTTAGAATGCATGTTAGAATGTATATTATAATGTTTTAGTGTATTTTAGAATGTTATAATGGATGTTAGAATGTATATTAGAATATTATAATGGATGTTAGAATGTTATAATGGATGATAGTACATTATAATGGATGTTATAATATATATTAGAATGTTATAATGTATGTTAGAATGTTATAATGGATGTTAGAATGTATATTAGATTGTTATAATGTATGTTAGAATGTTATAATGGATGTTAGAATGTATATTAGAATGTTATAATGTATGTTACAATGTTATAATGGATGTTAGAATGTTTTAATGGACGTTAGAATGTATATTAGAATGTTATAATGTATGTTAGAATGTTATAATGGATGTTAGAATGTTATAATGGATGTTAGAATGTTATAATGGATGTTAGAATGTATATTAGAATGTTGTAATGTATGTTAGAATGTTATAATGGATGTTAGAATGTTATAATGGATGTTATAATGAATATTAGAATGTTAGAATGGATGTTAGAATGTTATAATGGATGTTATAATGTATATTAGAATGTTATAATGTATGTTAGAATGCATGTTAGAATGTATATTAGAATATTATAGTGTATGTTAGAATGTTATAATGGATGTTAGAATGTATATTAGAATGTTATAATGGAAGTTAGAATGTTATAATTGATTTTAGAATGTATATCAGAATGTTAAAAAGTATGTTAGAATGTTATAATGGATGTTAGAATGTATATTAGAATGTTAGAATGTATGTTAGAATGTTATAATGGATGTTAGAATGTATATTAGAATGTTATAATGTATGTTACAATGTTATAATGGATGTTAGAATGTTTTAATGGATGTTAGAATGTATATTAGAATGTTATAATGTATGTTAGAATGTTATAATGGATGTTAGAATGTATATTAGAATGTTATAATGTATGTTACAATGTTATAATGGATGTTAGAATGTTTTAATGGATGTTAGAATGTATATTAGAATGTTATAATGTATGTTAGAATGTTATAATGGATGTTAGAATGTTTTAATGGATGTTAGAATGTATATTAGAATGTTAGAATGTATGTTAGAATGTTATAATGGATGTTAGAATGTATTTTAGAATGTTATAATGTATGTTACAATGTTATAATGGATGTTAGAATGTTTTAATGGATGTTAGAATGTATATTAGAATGTTATAATGTATGTTAGAATGTTATAATGGATGTTAGAATGTTATAATGGATGTTAGAATGTATATTAGAATGTTTTAATGTATATTAGAATGTTAGAATGTATGTTAGAATGTTATAATGGATGTTAGAATGTTATAATGGATGTTAGAATGTATATTAGAATGTTATAATGTATGTTACAATGTTATAATGGATGTTAGAATGTTATAATGGATGTTAGAATGTATATTAGAATGTTATAATGTATGTTACAATGTTATAATGGATGTTAGAATGTTATAATGGATGTTAGAATGTTATAATGGATGTTATAATGAATATTAGAATGTTATAATGTATGTTAGAATGCATGTTAGAATGTATATTAGAATGTTTTAGTGTATTTTAGAATGTTATAATGGATGTTAGAATGTATATTAGAATATTATAATGGATGTTAGAATGTTATAATGGATGATAGTACATTATAATGGATGTTATAATATATATTAGAATGTTATAATGTATGTTAGAATGTTATAATGGATGTTAGAATGTATATTAGATTGTTATAATGTATGTTAGAATGTTATAATGGATGTTAGAATGTATATTAGAATGTTATAAAGTATGTTACAATGTTATAATGGATGTTAGAATGTTTTAATGGACGTTAGAATGTATATTAGAATGTTATAATGTATGTTAGAATGTTATAATGGATGTTAGAATGTTATAATGGATGTTAGAATGTATATTAGAATGTTGTAATGTATGTTAGAATGTTATAATGGATGTTAGAATGTTATAATGGATGTTATAATGAATATTAGAATGTTAGAATGGATGTTAGAATGTTATAATGGATGTTATAATGTATATTAGAATGTTATAATGTATGTTAGAATGCATGTTAGAATGTATATTAGAATATTATAGTGTATGTTAGAATGTTATAATGGATGTTAGAATGTATATTAGAATGTTATAATGGAAGTTACAATGTTATAATTGATTTTAGAATGTATATCAGAATGTTAAAAAGTATGTTAGAATGTTATAATGGATGTTAGAATGTATATTAGAATGTTAGAATGTATGTTAGAATGTTATAATGGATGTTAGAATGTATATTAGAATGTTAGAATGTATGTTAGAATGTTATTATGGATGTTAGAATGTTATAATTGATGTTAGAATGTATATTAGAATGTTATAATGTATGTTAGAATGTTATAATTGATGTTAGAAAGTATATTAGATTGTTATAATGTATGTTAGAATGTTATAATGGATGTTAAAATGTATATTAGAATGTTATAATGGATGTTAGAATGTATATTAGAATGTTATAATGTATGTTACAATGTTATAATGGATGTTAGAATGTTTTAATGGATGTTAGAATGTATATTAGAATGTTATAATGTATGTTAGAATGTTATAATGGATGTTAGAATGTTATAATGGATGTTAGAATGTATATTAGAATGTTTTAATGTATATTAGAATGTTAGAATGTATGTTAGAATGTTATAATGGATGTTAGAATGTTATAATGGATGTTAGAATGTATATTAGAATGTTATAATGTATGTTACAATGTTATAATGGATGTTAGAATGTTATAATGGATGTTAGAATGTATATTAGAATGTTATAATGTATGTTACAATGTTATAATGGATGTTAGAATGTTATAATGGATGTTAGAATGTATATTAGAATGTTGTAATGTATGTTAGAATGTTATAATGGATGTTAGAATGTTATAATGGATGTTATAATGAATATTAGAATGTTATACTGTATGTTAGAATGCATGTTAGAATGTATATTATAATGTTTTAGTGTATTTTAGAATGTTATAATGGATGTTAGAATGTATATTAGAATATTATAATGGATGTTAGAATGTTATAATGGATGATAGTACATTATAATGGATGTTATAATATATATTAGAATGTTATAATGTATGTTAGAATGTTATAATGGATGTTAGAATGTATATTAGATTGTTATAATGTATGTTAGAATGTTATAATGGATGTTAGAATGTATATTAGAATGTTATAATGTATGTTACAATGTTATAATGGATGTTAGAATGTTTTAATGGACGTTAGAATGTATATTAGAATGTTATAATGTATGTTAGAATGTTATAATGGATGTTAGAATGTTATAATGGATGTTAGAATGTTATAATGGATGTTAGAATGTATATTAGAATGTTGTAATGTATGTTAGAATGTTATAATGGATGTTAGAATGTTATAATGGATGTTATAATGAATATTAGAATGTTAGAATGGATGTTAGAATGTTATAATGGATGTTATAATGTATATTAGAATGTTATAATGTATGTTAGAATGCATGTTAGAATGTATATTAGAATATTATAGTGTATGTTAGAATGTTATAATGGATGTTAGAATGTATATTAGAATGTTATAATGGAAGTTAGAATGTTATAATTGATTTTAGAATGTATATCAGAATGTTAAAAAGTATGTTAGAATGTTATAATGGATGTTAGAATGTATATTAGAATGTTAGAATGTATGTTAGAATGTTATAATGGATGTTAGAATGTATATTAGAATGTTATAATGTATGTTACAATGTTATAATGGATGTTAGAATGTTTTAATGGATGTTAGAATGTATATTAGAATGTTATAATGTATGTTAGAATGTTATAATGGATGTTAGAATGTATATTAGAATGTTATAATGTATGTTACAATGTTATAATGGATGTTAGAATGTTTTAATGGATGTTAGAATGTATATTAGAATGTTATAATGTATGTTAGAATGTTATAATGGATGTTAGAATGTTTTAATGGATGTTAGAATGTATATTAGAATGTTAGAATGTATGTTAGAATGTTATAATGGATGTTAGAATGTATTTTAGAATGTTATAATGTATGTTACAATGTTATAATGGATGTTAGAATGTTTTAATGGATGTTAGAATGTATATTAGAATGTTATAATGTATGTTAGAATGTTATAATGGATGTTAGAATGTTATAATGGATGTTAGAATGTATATTAGAATGTTTTAATGTATATTAGAATGTTAGAATGTATGTTAGAATGTTATAATGGATGTTAGAATGTTATAATGGATGTTAGAATGTATATTAGAATGTTATAATGTATGTTACAATGTTATAATGGATGTTAGAATGTTATAATGGATGTTAGAATGTATATTAGAATGTTATAATGTATGTTACAATGTTATAATGGATGTTAGAATGTTATAATGGATGTTAGAATGTTATAATGGATGTTATAATGAATATTAGAATGTTATAATGTATGTTAGAATGCATGTTAGAATGTATATTAGAATGTTTTAGTGTATTTTAGAATGTTATAATGGATGTTAGAATGTATATTAGAATATTATAATGGATGTTAGAATGTTATAATGGATGATAGTACATTATAATGGATGTTATAATATATATTAGAATGTTATAATGTATGTTAGAATGTTATAATGGATGTTAGAATGTATATTAGATTGTTATAATGTATGTTAGAATGTTATAATGGATGTTAGAATGTATATTAGAATGTTATAAAGTATGTTACAATGTTATAATGGATGTTAGAATGTTTTAATGGACGTTAGAATGTATATTAGAATGTTATAATGTATGTTAGAATGTTATAATGGATGTTAGAATGTTATAATGGATGTTAGAATGTATATTAGAATGTTGTAATGTATGTTAGAATGTTATAATGGATGTTAGAATGTTATAATGGATGTTATAATGAATATTAGAATGTTAGAATGGATGTTAGAATGTTATAATGGATGTTATAATGTATATTAGAATGTTATAATGTATGTTAGAATGCATGTTAGAATGTATATTAGAATATTATAGTGTATGTTAGAATGTTATAATGGATGTTAGAATGTATATTAGAATGTTATAATGGAAGTTACAATGTTATAATTGATTTTAGAATGTATATCAGAATGTTAAAAAGTATGTTAGAATGTTATAATGGATGTTAGAATGTATATTAGAATGTTAGAATGTATGTTAGAATGTTATAATGGATGTTAGAATGTATATTAGAATGTTAGACTGTATGTTAGAATGTTATTATGGATGTTAGAATGTTATAATTGATGTTTGAATGTATATTAGAATGTTATAATGTATGTTAGAATGTTATAATTGATGTTAGAAAGTATATTAGATTGTTATAATGTATGTTAGAATGTTATAATGGATGTTAAAATGTATATTAGAATGTTATAATGGATGTTAGAATGTATATTAGAATGTTATAATGTATGTTACAATGTTATAATGGATGTTAGAATGTGTTAATGGATGTTAGAATGTATATTAGAATGTTATAATGTATGTTAGAATGTTATAATGGATGTTAGAATGTTATAATGGATGTTAGAATGTATATTAGAATGTTTTAATGTATATTAGAATGTTAGAATGTATGTTAGAATGTTATAATGGATGTTAGAATGTTATAATGGATGTTAGAATGTATATTAGAATGTTATAATGTATGTTACAATGTTATAATGGAAGTTAGAATGTTATAATGGATGTTAGAATGTATATTAGAATGTTATAATGTATGTTACAATGTTATAATGGATGTTAGAATGTTATAATGGATGTTAGAATGTATATTAGAATGTTGTAATGTATGTTAGAATGTTATAATGGATGTCAGAATGTTATAATGGATGTTATAATGAATATTAGAATGTTATACTGTATGTTAGAATGCATGTTAGAATGTATATTAGAATGTTTTAGTGTATTTTAGAATGTTATAATGGATGTTAGAATGTATATTAGAATATTATAATGGATGTTAGAATGTTATAATGGATGATAGTACATTATAATGGATGTTATAATATATATTAGAATGTTATAATGTATGTTAGAATGTTATAATGGATGTTAGAATGTATATTAGATTGTTATAATGTATGTTAGAATGTTATAAAGGATGTTAGAATGTATATTAGAATGTTATAATGTATGTTACAATGTTATAATGGATGTTAGAATGTTTTAATGGACGTTAGAATGTATATTAGAATGTTATAATGGATGTTAGAATGTTATAATGGATGTTATAATGAATATTAGAATGTTATAATGGATGTTAGAATGTTATAATGGATGTTATAATGAATATTAGATTGTTATAATGGAAGTTACAATGTTATAATTGATTTTAGAATGTATATCAGAATGTTAAAAAGTATGTTAGAATGTTATAATGGATGTTAGAATGTATATTAGAAAGTTAGAATGTATGTTAGAATGTTATAATGGATGTTAGAATGTATATTAGAATGTTAGAATGTATGTTAGAATGTTATTATGGATGTTAGAATGTTATAATTGATGTTAGAATGTATATTAGAATGTTATAATGTATGTTAGAATGTTATAATTGATGTTAGAAAGTATATTAGATTGTTATAATGTATGTTAGAATGTTATAATGGATGTTAAAATGTATATTAGAATGTTATAATGGATGATAGAATGTATATTAGAATGTTATAATGTATGTTACAATGTTATAATGGATGTTAGAATGTTTTAATGGATGTTAGAATGTATATTAGAATGTTATAATGTATGTTAGAATGTTATAATGAATGTTAGAATGTTATAATGGATGTTAGAATGTATATTAGAATGTTTTAATGTATATTAGAATGTTAGAATGTATGTTAGAATGTTATAATGGATGTTAGAATGTTATAATGGATGTTAGAATGTATATTAGAATGTTATAATGTATGTTACAATGTTATAATGGATGTTAGAATGTTATAATGGATGTTAGAATGTATATTAGAATGTTGTAATGTATGTTAGAATGTTATAATGGATGTTAGAATGTTATAATGGATGTTATAATGAATATTAGAATGTTATACTGTATGTTAGAATGCATGTTAGAATGTATATTAGAATGTTTTAGTGTATTTTAGAATGTTATAATGGATGTTAGAATGTATATTAGAATATTATAATGGATGTTAGAATGTTATAATGGATGATAGTACATTATAATGGATGTTATAATATATATTAGAATGTTATAATGTATGTTAGAATGTTATAAAGGATGTTAGAATGTATATTAGAATGTTATAATGTATGTTACAATGTTATAATGGATGTTAGAATGTTTTAATGGACGTTAGAATGTATATTAGAATGTTATAATGTATGTTAGAATGTTATAATGGATGTTAGAATGTATATTAGAATGTTATAATGTATGTTACAATGTTATAATGGATGTTAGAATGTTTTAATGGATGTTAGAATGTATATTAGAATGTTATAATGTATGTTAGAATGTTATAATGGATGTTAGAATGTTTTAATGGATGTTAGAATGTATATTAGAATGTTAGAATGTATGTTAGAATGTTATAATGGATGTTAGAATGTATATTACAATGTTATAATGTATGTTACAATGTTATAATGGATGTTAGAATGTTTTAATGGATGTTAGAATGTATATTAGAATGTTATAATGTATGTTAGATTGTTATAATGGATGTTAGAATGTTATAATGGATGTTAGAATGTATATTAGAATGTTTTAATGTATATTAGAATGTTAGAATGTATGTTAGATTGTTATAATGGATGTTAGAATGTTATAATGGATGTTAGAATGTATATTAGAATGTTATAAAGTATGTTACAATGTTATAATGGATGTTAGAATGTTTTAATGGACGTTAGAATGTATATTAGAATGTTATAATGTATGTTAGAATGTTATAATGGATGTTAGAATGTTATAATGGATGTTAGAATGTATATTAGAATGTTGTAATGTATGTTAGAATGTTATAATGGATGTTAGAATGTTATAATGGATGTTATAATGAATATTAGAATGTTAGAATGGATGTTAGAATGTTATAATGGATGTTATAATGTATATTAGAATGTTATAATGTATGTTAGAATGCATGTTAGAATGTATATTAGAATATTATAGTGTATGTTAGAATGTTATAATGGATGTTAGAATGTATATTAGAATGTTATAATGGAAGTTACAATGTTATAATTGATTTTAGAATGTATATCAGAATGTTAAAAAGTATGTTAGAATGTTATAATGGATGTTAGAATGTATATTAGAATGTTAGAATGTATGTTAGAATGTTATAATGGATGTTAGAATGTATATTAGAATGTTAGAATGTATGTTAGAATGTTATTATGGATGTTAGAATGTTATAATTGATGTTAGAATGTATATTAGAATGTTATAATGTATGTTATAATGTTTTAATTGATGTTAGAAAGTATATTAGATTGTTATAATGTATGTTAGAATGTTATAATGGATGTTAAAATGTATATTAGAATGTTATAATGGATGTTAGAATGTATATTAGAATGTTATAATGTATGTTACAATGTTATAATGGATGTTAGAATGTTTTAATGGATGTTAGAATGTATATTAGAATGTTATAATGTATGTTAGAATGTTATAATGGATGTTAGAATGTTATAATGGATGTTAGAATGTATATTAGAATGTTTTAATGTATATTAGAATGTTAGAATGTATGTTAGAATGTTATAATGGATGTTAGAATGTTATAATGGATGTTAGAATGTATATTAGAATGTTATAATGTATGTTACAATGTTATAATGGAAGTTAGAATGTTATAATGGATGTTAGAATGTATATTAGAATGTTATAATGTATGTTACAATGTTATAATGGATGTTAGAATGTTATAATGGATGTTAGAATGTATATTAGAATGTTGTAATGTATGTTAGAATGTTATAATGGATGTCAGAATGTTATAATGGATGTTATAATGAATATTAGAATGTTATACTGTATGTTAGAATGCATGTTAGAATGTATATTAGAATGTTTTAGTGTATTTTAGAATGTTATAATGGATGTTAGAATGTATATTAGAATATTATAATGGATGTTAGAATGTTATAATGGATGATAGTACATTATAATGGATGTTATAATATATATTAGAATGTTATAATGTATGTTAGAATGTTATAATGGATGTTAGAATGTATATTAGATTGTTATAATGTATGTTAGAATGTTATAAAGGATGTTAGAATGTATATTAGAATGTTATAATGTATGTTACAATGTTATAATGGATGTTAGAATGTTTTAATGGACGTTAGAATGTATATTAGAATGTTATAATGGATGTTAGAATGTTATAATGGATGTTATAATGAATATTAGAATGTTATAATGGATGTTAGAATGTTATAATGGATGTTATAATGAATATTAGATTGTTATAATGGAAGTTACAATGTTATAATTGATTTTAGAATGTATATCAGAATGTTAAAAAGTATGTTAGAATGTTATAATGGATGTTAGAATGTATATTAGAAAGTTAGAATGTATGTTAGAATGTTATAATGGATGTTAGAATGTATATTAGAATGTTAGAATGTATGTTAGAATGTTATTATGGATGTTAGAATGTTATAATTGATGTTAGAATGTATATTAGAATGTTATAATGTATGTTAGAATGTTATAATTGATGTTAGAAAGTATATTAGATTGTTATAATGTATGTTAGAATGTTATAATGGATGTTAAAATGTATATTAGAATGTTATAATGGATGTTAGAATGTATATTAGAATGTTATAATGTATGTTACAATGTTATAATGGATGTTAGAATGTTTTAATGGATGTTAGAATGTATATTAGAATGTTATAATGTATGTTAGAATGTTATAATGGATGTTAGAATGTTATAATGGATGTTAGAATGTATATTAGAATGTTTTAATGTATATTAGAATGTTAGAATGTATGTTAGAATGTTATAATGGATGTTAGAATGTTATAATGGATGTTAGAATGTATATTAGAATGTTATAATGTATGTTACAATGTTATAATGGATGTTAGAATGTTATAATGGATGTTAGAATGTATATTAGAATGTTATAATGTATGTTACAATGTTATAATGGATGTTAGAATGTTATAATGGATGTTAGAATGTATATTAGAATGTTGTAATGTATGTTAGAATGTTATAATGGATGTTAGAATGTTATAATGGATGTTATAATGAATATTAGAATGTTATACTGTATGTTAGAATGCATGTTAGAATGTATATTAGAATGTTTTAGTGTATTTTAGAATGTTATAATGGATGTTAGAATGTATATTAGAATATTATAATGGATGTTAGAATGTTATAATGGATGATAGTACATTATAATGGATGTTATAATATATATTAGAATGTTATAATGTATGTTAGAATGTTATAATGGATGTTAGAATGTATATTAGATTGTTATAATGTATGTTAGAATGTTATAAAGGATGTTAGAATGTATATTAGAATGTTATAATGTATGTTACAATGTTATAATGGATGTTAGAATGTTTTAATGGACGTTAGAATGTATATTAGAATGTTATAATGGATGTTAGAATGTTATAATGGATGTTATAATGAATATTAGAATGTTATAATGGATGTTAGAATGTTATAATGGATGTTATAATGAATATTAGAATGTTATAATGTATGTTAGAATGCATGTTAGAATGTATATTAGAATGTTTTAGTGTATTTTAGAATGTTATAATGGATGTTAGAATGTATATTAGAATATTATAATGGATGTTAGAATGTTATAATGGATGATAGTACATTATAATGGATGTTAATATATATATTAGAATGTTATAATGTATGTTAGAATGTTATAATGGATGTTAGAATGTATATTAGATTGTTATAATGTATATTAGAATGTTATAATGGATGTTAGAATGCATTTTAGAATGTTATAATGTATGTTACAATGTTATAATGGATGTTAGAATGTTTTAATGGACGTTAGAATGTATATTAGAATGTTATAATGTATGTTATAATGTTATAATGGATGTTAGAATGTTATAATGGATGTTATAATGAATATTAGAATGTTAGAATGGATGTTAGAATGTTATAATGGATGTCATAATGTATATTAGAATGTTATAATGGATGTTAGAATGCATGTTAGAATGTATATTAGAATATTATAGTGTATGTTAGAATGTTATAATGGATGTTAGAATGTATATTAGAATGTTATAATGGAAGTTACAATGTTATAATTGATTTTAGAATGTATATCAAAATGTTAAAAAGTATGTTAGAATGTTATAATGGATGTTAGAATGTATATAAGAATGTTAGAATGTATGTTAGAATGTTATAATGGATGTTAGAATGTATATTAGAATGTTAGAATGTATGTTAGAATGTTATTATGGATGTTAGAATGTTATAATTGATGTTAGAATGTATATTAGAATGTTATAATGTATGTTAGAATGTTATAATTGATGTTAGAATGTATATTAGATTGTTATAATGTATGTTAGAATGTTATAATGGATGATAAAATGTATATTAGAATGTTATAATGGATGTTAGAATGTATATTAGAATGTTATAATGTATGTTACAATGTTATAATGGATGTTAGAATGTTTTAATGGATGTTAGAATGTATATTAGAATGTTATAATGTATGTTAGAATGTTATAATGGATGTTAGAATGTATATTAGAATGTTTTAATGTATATTAGAATGTTAGAATGTATGTTAGAATGTTATAATGGATGTTAGAATGTATATTAGAATGTTAGAATGTATGTTAGAATGTTATTATGGAAGTTAGAATGTTATAATTGATGTTAGAATGTATATTAGAATGTTATAATGTATGTTAGAATGTTATAATGGATGTTAGAATGTAATAATGGATGTTAGAATGTATGTTAGAATGTTATTATGGAAGTTAGAATGTTATAATTGATGTTAGAATGTATATTAGAATGTTATAATGTATGTTAGAATGTTAGAATGTATGTTAGAATGTTATAATGGATGTTAGAATGTATATTAGAATGTTATTATGGATGTTAGAATGTTATAATGGAAGTTAGAATGTTATAATGGATGTTAGAATATTATAATAGATGTTATAATGTATATTAGAATGTTAAAATGGATGATTGAATGTTATAATTGATGTTAGAATGTATATTAGATTGTTATAATGTATGTTAGAATGTTATAATGGATGTTAGAATGTATATTAGAATGTTATAATGTATGATAGAATGTTTTAATGGATATTAGAATGTATATTAGAATGTTATAATGTATGTTAGAATGTTATAATGGATGTTATAATGAATATTAGAATGTTAGAATGGATGTTAGAATGTTATAATGGATGTTATAATGTATATTAGAATGTTATAATGTATGTTAGAATGCATGTTAGTATGTATATTAGAATATTATAGTGTATGTTAGAATGTTATAATGGATGTTAGAATGTATATTAGAATGTTATAATGGATGTTAGAATATTATAATGGATGTTATAATGTATATTAGAATGTTAAAAAGTATGTTAGAATGTTATAATGGATGTTAGAATGTATATTAGAATGTTAGAATGTATGTTAGAATGTTATAATGGATGTTAGAATGTATATTAGAATTTTAGAATGTATGTTAGAATGTTATTATGGATGTTAGAATGTTAAAATTGATGTTAGAATGTATATTAGAATGTTATAATGTATATTAGAATGTTATATTGGATGTTAGAATGTATATTAGATTGTTATAATGTATGTTAGAATGTTATATTGGATGTTAGAATGTATATTAGAATGTTATAATGTATGTTAGAATGTTATAAAGGATGTTAGAATGTTATAATGGATGTTAGAATGTATATTATAATGTTAGAATGTATGTTAGAATGTTATTATGGATGTTAGAATGTTATAATGGATGTTAGAATGTATATTAGAAAGTTATAATGTATGTTAGAATGTTATTTTGGATGTTAAAATGTATTTTAGATTGTTATAATGTATGTTAGAATGTTATAATAGATGTTAGAATGTATATTAGAATGTTATAATGTATGTTACAATGTTATAATGTATGTTAGAATGTTATAATGGATGTTATAATGTATACTAGAATGTTATAATGTATTTTAGATTGTAATAATGTATGTTCGAATGTTATAATGGATGTTAGAAAGTATATTAGAATGTTATAATGTATGTTACAATGTTATAATGTATGTTAGAATGTTATAATGGATGTTAGAATGTATATTAGAATGTTATAATGTATGTTAGAATGTTACAAAGGATGATAGAATGTTATAATGGATGTTATAATGAATATTAGTATGTTAGAATGGATGTTAGAATGTTATAATGGATGTTATAATGTATATTAGAATGTTATAATGTATGTTAGAATGCATGTTAGAATGAATATTAGAATATTATAATGTATGTTAAAATGTTATAATGGATGTTAGAATGTATATTAGAATATTATAATGGATGTTACAATATTATAATGGATGTTAGATTATTATAATGGATGTTATAATGTATATTAGAATGTTAAAATGGATGTTAGAATGTTATAATTGATTTTAGAATGGTTATCAGAATGTTAAAAAGTATGTTAGAATGTTATAATGGATGTTAGAATGTATATTAGAATGTTAGAATGTATGTTAGAATGTTATAATGGATGTTAGAATGTATATTAGAATGTTAGAATGTATGTTAGAATGTTATTATGAATGTTAGAATGTTATAATTGATGTTAGAATGTATAATAGAATTTTATAATGTATGTTAGAATGTTATAATTGATGTTAGAATGTATATTAGATTGTTATAATGTATGTTAGTATGTTATAATGGATGTTAAAATGTATATTAGAATGTTATAATGTATGTTAGGATGTTATAATGTATGTTAGAATGTTATAATGGATGTTAGAATGTATATTAGATTGTTATAATGTATGTTAGAATGTTATAATGGATGTTAGAATGTATATTATAATGTTATAATGTATGTTAGAATGTTATAATGGATATTAGAATGTTATATTGGATGTTAGAATGTATATTAGATTGTTATAAGGTATGTTAGAATGTTATATTGGATGTTAGAATGTATATTAGAATGTTATAATGTATGTTAGAATGTTATAAAGGATGTTAGAATGTTATAATGGATGTTAGAATGTATATTATAATGTTAGAATGTATGTTAGAATGTTATTATGGATGTTAGAATGTTATAATGGATGTTAGAATGTATATTAGAAAGTTATAATGTATGTTAGAATGTTATTTTGGATGTTAAAATGTATTTTAGATTGTTATAATGTATGTTAGAATGTTATTATAGATGTTAGAATGTATATTAGAATGTATAATGTATGTTACAATGTTATAATGTATGTTAGAATGTTAGAAATGGATGTTATAATGTATACTAGAATGTTATAATGTATTTTAGATTGTAATAATGTATGTTCGAATGTTATAATGGATGTTAGAATGTATATTAGAATGTTATAATGTATGTTACAATGTTATAATGTATGTTAGAATGTTATAATGGATGTTAGAATGTATATTAGAATGTTAGAATGTATGTTAGAATGTTACAATGGTTGATAGAATGTTATAATGGATGTTATAATGAATATTAGAATGTTAGAATGGATGTTAGAATGTTATAATGGATGTTATAATGTATATTAGAATGTTATAATGTATGTTAGAATGCATGTTAGAATGTATATTAGAATATTATAATGTATGGTTAGAATGTTATAATGGATGTTAGAATGTATATTAGAATGTTATTATGGATGTTAGAATATTATAATGGATGTCAGATTATTATAATGGATGTTATAATGTATATTAGAATGGTTAAAACGGATGTTAGAATGTTATAATTGATTTTAGAATGTATATCAGAATGTTAAAAAGTACGTTAGAATGTTATAATGGATGTTAGAATGTATATTAGAATGTCAGAATGTATGTTAGAATGTTATAATGGATGTTAGAATGTATATTAGAATGTTAGAATGTATGTTAGAATGTTATTATGGATGTTAGAATGTTATAATTGATGTTAGAATGTATATTAGAATGTTATAATGTATGTTAGAATGTTATAATGGATGTTAGAATGTATATTAGATTGTTATAATGTATGTTAGAATGTTATAATGGATGTTAGAATGTATATTAGAATGTTATAATGTATATTACAATGTTATAATGGATGTTAGAATGTTATAATGGATGTTAGAATGTATATTAGAATGTTATAATGTATGTTACAATGTTATAATGGATGTTAGAATGTTATAATGGATGTTAGAATGTATATTAGAAAGTTGTAATGTATGTTAGAATGTTATAATGAATGTTAGAATGTTATAATGGATGTTATAATGAATATTAGAATGTTATAATGTATGTTAGAATGCTTGTTAGAATGTATATTAGAATGTTTTAGTGTATTTTAGAATGTTATAATGGATGTTAGAATGTATATTAGAATATTATAATGGATGTTAGAATGTTAGAATGGATGATAGTACATTATAATGGATGTTATAATATATATTAGAATGTTATAATGTATGTTAGAATGTTATAATGGATGTTAGAATGTATATTAGATTGTTATAATGTATGTTAGAATGTTATAATGGATGTTAGAATGTATATTAGAATGTTATAATGTATGTTACAATGTTATAATGGATGTTAGAATGTTATAATGGACGTTAGAATGTATATTAGAATGTTATAATGTATGTTAGATTGTTATAATGGATGTTAGAATGTTATAATGGATGTTAGAATGTATATTAGAATGTTGTAATGTATGTTAGAATGTTATAATGAATGTTAGAATGTTATAATGGATGTTATAATGAATATTAGAATGTTAGAATGGATGTTAGAATGTTATAATGGATGTTATAATGTATATTAGAATGTTATAATGTATGTTAGAATGCATGTTAGAATGTATATTAGAATATTATAGTGTATGTTAGAATGTTATAATGGATGTTAGAATGTATATTAGAATGTTATAATGGATGTTAGAATATTATAATGGGTGTTATAATGTATATTAGAATGTTAAAAAGTATGTTAGAATGTTATAATGGATGTTAGAATGTATATTAGAATGTTAGAATGTATGTTAGAATGTTATAATGGATGTTAGAATGTATATTAGAATGTTATAATGTATGTTAGTATGTTATTATGGATGTTAGAATGTTATAATTGATGTTAGAATGTATATTAGAATGTTATAATGTATATTAGAATGTTATATTGGATGTTAGAATGTATATTAGATTGTTATAATGTATGTTATAATGTTATATTGGATGTTAAAATGTATATTAGAATGTTATAATGTATGTTAGAATGTTATAATGGATGTTAGAATGTATATTATAATGTTAGAATGTATGTTAGAATGTTATTATGGATGTTAGAATGTTATAATGGATGTTAGAATGTATATTAGAAAGTTATAATGTATGTTAGAATGTTATTTTGGATGTTAAAATGTATTTTAGATTGTTATAATGTATGTTAGAATGTTATAATAGATGTTAGAATGTATATTAGAATGTTATAATGTATGTTAGAATGTTAGAATGTATGTTAGAATGTTATAATGGATGTTAGAATGTATATTAGAATGTTATAATGTATGTTAGAATGTTACAATGGATGATAGAATGTTATAATGGATGTTATAATGAATATTAGAATGTTAGAATGGATGTTAGAATGTTATAATGGGTGTTATAATGTATATTAGAATGTTATAATGTATGTTAGAATGCATGTTAGAATGTATATTAGAATATTATAATGTATGTTAGAATGTTATAATGGATGTTAGAATGTATATTAGAATATTATAATGGATGTTAGAATATTATAATGGATGTTAGATTATTATAATGGATGTTATAATGTATATTAGAATGTTAAAATGGATGTTAGAATGTTATAATTGATTTTAGAATGTATATCAGAATGTTAAAAAGTATGTTAGAATGTTATAATGGATGTTAGAATGTATATTAGAATGTTAGAATGTATGTTAGAATGTTATAATGGATGTTAGAATGTATATTAGAATGTTAGAATGTATGTTAGAATGTTATAATGGATGTTAGAATGTATATTAGAATGTTATAATGTATGTTACAATGTTATAATGTATGTTAGAATGTTGTAATGGATGTTAGAATGTATATTAGAATGTTATAATGTGTGTTAGAATGTTACAATGGATGATAGAATGTTATAATGGATGTTATAATGAATATTAGAATGTTAGAATGGATGTTAGAATGTTAGAATGGATGTTATAATGTATATTAGAATGTTATAATGTATGTTAGAATGCATGTTAGAATGTATATTAGAATATTATAATGTATGTTAGAATGTTATAATGGATGTTAGAATGTATATTAGAATGTTATAATGGATGTTAGAATATTATAATGGATGTTAATTTATTATAATGGATGTTATAATGTATATTAGAATGTTAAAACGGATGTTAGAATGTTATAATTGATTTTAGAATGTATATCAGAATGTTAAAAAGTATGTTAGAATGTTATAATGGATGTTAGAATGTATATTAGAATGTCAGAATGTATGTTCGAATGTTATAATGGATGTTAGAATGTATATTAGAATGTTAGAATGTATGTTAGAATGTTATTATGGATGTTAGAATGTTATAATTGATGTTAGATAGTATATTAGAATGTTATAATGTATGTTAGAATGTTATAATGGATGTTAGAATGTATATTAGATTGTTATAATGTATGTTAGAATGTTATAATGGATGTTAGAATGTTTATTAGAATGTTATAATATATGTTACAATGTTATAATGGATGTTAGAATGTTATAATGGATGTTAGAATGTATATTAGAATGTTATAATGTATGTTACAATGTTATAATGGATGTTAGAATGTTATAATGGATGTTAGAATGTATATTAGAATGTTGTAATGTATGTTAGAATGTTATAATGGATGTTAGAATGTTATAATGGATGTTATAATGAATATTAGAATGTTATAATGTATGTTAGAATGCATGTTAGAATGTATATTAGAATGTTTTAGTGTATTTTAGAATGTTATAATGGATGTTAGAATGTAAATTAGAATATTATAATGGATGTTAGAATGTTATAATGGATGATAGTACATTATAATGGATGTTATAATATATATTAGAATGTTATAATGTATGTTAGAATGTTATAATGGATGTTAGAATGTATATTAGATTGTTATAATGTATGTTAGAATGTTATAATGGATGTTAGAATGTATATTAGAATGTTATAATGTATGTTACAAAGTTATAATGGATGTTAGAATGTTATAATGGACGTTAGAATGTATATTAGAATGTTATAATGTATGTTAGAATGTTATAATGGATGGTAAAATGTTTTAATGGATGTTAGAATGTATATTAGAATGTTGTAATGTATGTTAGAATGTTATAATGGATGTTAGAATGTTATAATGGATGTTATAATGAATATTAGAATGTTATAATGGATGTTAGAATGTTATAATGGATGTTATAATGTATATTAGAATGTTATAATGTATATTACAATGTTATAATGGATGTTAGAATGTTATAATGGATGTTAGAATGTATATTAGAATGTTATAATGTATGTTACAATGTTATAATGGATGTTAGAATGTTATAATGGATGTTAGAATGTATATTAGAAAGTTGTAATGTATGTTAGAATGTTATAATGAATGTTAGAATGTTATAATGGATGTTATAATGAATATTAGAATGTTATAATGTATGTTAGAATGCTTGTTAGAATGTATATTAGAATGTTTTAGTGTATTTTAGAATGTTATAATGGATGTTAGAATGTATATTAGAATATTATAATGGATGTTAGAATGTTAGAATGGATGATAGTACATTATAATGGATGTTATAATATATATTAGAATGTTATAATGTATGTTAGAATGTTATAATGGATGTTAGAATGTATATTAGATTGTTATAATGTATGTTAGAATGTTATAATGGATGTTAGAATGTATATTAGAATGTTATAATGTATGTTACAATGTTATAATGGATGTTAGAATGTTATAATGGACGTTAGAATGTATATTAGAATGTTATAATGTATGTTAGATTGTTATAATGGATGTTAGAATGTTATAATGGATGTTAGAATGTATATTAGAATGTTGTAATGTATGTTAGAATGTTATAATGAATGTTAGAATGTTATAATGGATGTTATAATGAATATTAGAATGTTAGAATGGATGTTAGAATGTTATAATGGATGTTATAATGTATATTAGAATGTTATAATGTATGTTAGAATGCATGTTAGAATGTATATTAGAATATTATAGTGTATGTTAGAATGTTATAATGGATGTTAGAATGTATATTAGAATGTTATAATGGATGTTAGAATATTATAATGGGTGTTATAATGTATATTAGAATGTTAAAAAGTATGTTAGAATGTTATAATGGATGTTAGAATGTATATTAGAATGTTAGAATGTATGTTAGAATGTTATAATGGATGTTAGAATGTATATTAGAATGTTATAATGTATGTTAGTATGTTATTATGGATGTTAGAATGTTATAATTGATGTTAGAATGTATATTAGAATGTTATAATGTATATTAGAATGTTATATTGGATGTTAGAATGTATATTAGATTGTTATAATGTATGTTATAATGTTATATTGGATGTTAGAATGTATATTAGAATGTTATAATGTATGTTAGAATGTTATAATGGATGTTAGAATGTATATTATAATGTTAGAATGTATGTTAGAATGTTATTATGGATGTTAGAATGTTATAATGGATGTTAGAATGTATATTAGAAAGTTATAATGTATGTTAGAATGTTATTTTGGATGTTAAAATGTATTTTAGATTGTTATAATGTATGTTAGAATGTTATAATAGATGTTAGAATGTATATTAGAATGTTATAATGTATGTTAGAATGTTAGAATGTATGTTAGAATGTTATAATGGATGTTAGAATGTATATTAGAATGTTATAATGTATGTTAGAATGTTACAATGGATGATAGAATGTTATAATGGATGTTATAATGAATATTAGAATGTTAGAATGGATGTTAGAATGTTATAATGGGTGTTATAATGTATATTAGAATGTTATAATGTATGTTAGAATGCATGTTAGAATGTATATTAGAATATTATAATGTATGTTAGAATGTTATAATGGATGTTAGAATGTATATTAGAATATTATAATGGATGTTAGAATATTATAATGGATGTTAGATTATTATAATGGATGTTATAATGTATATTAGAATGTTAAAATGGATGTTAGAATGTTATAATTGATTTTAGAATGTATATCAGAATGTTAAAAAGTATGTTAGAATGTTATAATGGATGTTAGAATGTATATTAGAATGTTAGAATGTATGTTAGAATGTTATAATGGATGTTAGAATGTATATTAGAATGTTAGAATGTATGTTAGAATGTTATAATGGATGTTAGAATGTATATTAGAATGTTATAATGTATGTTACAATGTTATAATGTATGTTAGAATGTTGTAATGGATGTTAGAATGTATATTAGAATGTTATAATGTGTGTTAGAATGTTACAATGGATGATAGAATGTTATAATGGATGTTATAATGAATATTAGAATGTTAGAATGGATGTTAGAATGTTAGAATGGATGTTATAATGTATATTAGAATGTTATAATGTATGTTAGAATGCATGTTAGAATGTATATTAGAATATTATAATGTATGTTAGAATGTTATAATGGATGTTAGAATGTATATTAGAATGTTATAATGGATGTTAGAATATTATAATGGATGTTAATTTATTATAATGGATGTTATAATGTATATTAGAATGTTAAAACGGATGTTAGAATGTTATAATTGATTTTAGAATGTATATCAGAATGTTAAAAAGTATGTTAGAATGTTATAATGGATGTTAGAATGTATATTAGAATGTCAGAATGTATGTTCGAATGTTATAATGGATGTTAGAATGTATATTAGAATGTTAGAATGTATGTTAGAATGTTATTATGGATGTTAGAATGTTATAATTGATGTTAGATAGTATATTAGAATGTTATAATGTATGTTAGAATGTTATAATGGATGTTAGAATGTATATTAGATTGTTATAATGTATGTTAGAATGTTATAATGGATGTTAGAATGTTTATTAGAATGTTATAATATATGTTACAATGTTATAATGGATGTTAGAATGTTATAATGGATGTTAGAATGTATATTAGAATGTTATAATGTATGTTACAATGTTATAATGGATGTTAGAATGTTATAATGGATCTTAGAATGTATATTAAAATGTTGTAATGTATGTTAGAATGTTATAATGGATGTTAGAATGTTATAATGGATGTTATAATGAATATTAGAATGTTATAATGTATGTTAGAATGCATGTTAGAATGTATATTAGAATGTTTTAGTGTATTTTAGAATGTTATAATGGATGTTAGAATGTAAATTAGAATATTATAATGGATGTTAGAATGTTATAATGGATGATAGTACATTATAATGGATGTTATAATATATATTAGAATGTTATAATGTATGTTAGAATGTTATAATGGATGTTAGAATGTATATTAGATTGTTATAATGTATGTTAGAATGTTATAATGGATGTTAGAATGTATATTAGAATGTTATAATGTATGTTACAAAGTTATAATGGATGTTAGAATGTTATAATGGACGTTAGAATGTATATTAGAATGTTATAATGTATGTTAGAATGTTATAATGGATGTTAAAATGTTTTAATGGATGTTAGAATGTATATTAGAATGTTGTAATGTATGTTAGAATGTTATAATGGATGTTAGAATGTTATAATGGATGTTATAATGAATATTAGAATGTTATAATGGATGTTAGAATGTTATAATGGATGTTATAATGTATATTAGAATGTTATAATGTATGTTAGAATGCATGTTAGAATGTATATTAGAAAATTATAGTGTATGTTAGAATGTTATAATGGATGTTAGAATGTATATTAGAATGTTAGAGTGTATGTTAGAATGTTATAATGGATGTTAGAATGTATATTAGAATGTTAGAATGTATGTTAGAATGTTATTATGGATGTTAGAATGTTATATTTGATGTTAGAATGTATATTAGAATGTTATAATGTATGTTAGAATGTTATAATTGATGTTAGAATGTATATTAGATTGTTATAATGTATGTTAGAATGTTATAATGGATGTTAAAATGTATATTAGAATGTTATAATGTATGTTACAATGTTATAATGGATGTTAGAATGTTTTAATGGATGTTAGAATGTATATTAGAATGTTATAATGTATGTTAGAATGTTATAATGGATGTTAGAATGTTATAATGGATGTTAGAATGTATATTAGAATGTTTTAATGTATATTAGAATGTTATAATGGATGTTAGAATGTTATAATGGATGTTATAATGAATATTAGAATGTTATAATGTATGTTAGAATGCATGATAGAATGTATATTAGAATGTTTTAGTGTATTTTAGAATGTTATAATGGATGTTAGAAAGTATATTAGAATATTATAATGGATGTTAGAATGTTATAATGGATGTTAGTACATTATAATGGATGTTATAATATATATTAGAATGTTATAATGTATGTTAGAATGTTATAATAGATGTTAGAATGTATATTAGATTGTTATAATGTATGTTAGAATGTTAGAATGGATGTTAGAATGTTATTAGAATGTTATAATGTATGTTACAATGTTATAATGGATGTTAGAATGTATATTAGAATGTTATAATGTATGTTAGAATGTTATAATGGATGTTAGAATGTTATAATGGATGTTAGAATGTATATTAGAATCTTGTAATGTATGTTAGAATGTTATAATGGATGGTAGAATGTTATAATGGATGTTAGAATGAATATTAGAATGTTAGAATGGATGTTAGAATGTTATAATGGATGTTATAATGTATATTAGAATGTTATAATGTGTGTTAGAATGTTACAATGGATGATAGAATGTTATAATGGATGTTATAATGAATATTAGAATGTTAGAATGGATGTTAGAATGTTAGAATGGATGTTATAATGTATATTAGAATGTTATAATGTATGTTAGAATGCATGTTAGAATGTATATTAGAATATTATAATGTATGTTAGAATGTTATAATGGATGTTAGAATGTATATTAGAATGTTATAATGGATGTTAGAATATTATAATGGATGTTAATTTATTATAATGGATGTTATAATGTATATTAGAATGTTAAAACGGATGTTAGAATGTTATAATTGATTTTAGAATGTATATCAGAATGTTAAAAAGTATGTTAGAATGTTATAATGGATGTTAGAATGTATATTAGAATGTCAGAATGTATGTTCGAATGTTATAATGGATGTTAGAATGTATATTAGAATGTTAGAATGTATGTTAGAATGTTATTATGGATGTTAGAATGTTATAATTGATGTTAGATAGTATATTAGAATGTTATAATGTATGTTAGAATGTTATAATGGATGTTAGAATGTATATTAGATTGTTATAATGTATGTTAGAATGTTATAATGGATGTTAGAATGTTTATTAGAATGTTATAATATATGTTACAATGTTATAATGGATGTTAGAATGTTATAATGGATGTTATAATGTATATTAGAATGTTATAATGTATGTTACAATGTTATAATGGATGTTAGAATGTTATAATGGATGTTAGAATGTATATTAGAATGTTGTAATGTATGTTAGAATGTTATAATGGATGTTAGAATGTTATAATGGATGTTATAATGAATATTAGAATGTTATAATGTATGTTAGAATGCATGTTAGAATGTATATTAGAATGTTTTAGTGTATTTTAGAATGTTATAATGGATGTTAGAATGTAAATTAGAATATTATAATGGATGTTAGAATGTTATAATGGATGATAGTACATTATAATGGATGTTATAATATATATTAGAATGTTATAATGTATGTTAGAATGTTATAATGGATGTTAGAATGTATATTAGATTGTTATAATGTATGTTAGAATGTTATAATGGATGTTAGAATGTATATTAGAATGTTATAATGTATGTTACAAAGTTATAATGGATGTTAGAATGTTATAATGGACGTTAGAATGTATATTAGAATGTTATAATGTATGTTAGAATGTTATAATGGATGTTAAAATGTTTTAATGGATGTTAGAATGTATATTAGAATGTTGTAATGTATGTTAGAATGTTATAATGGATGTTAGAATGTTATAATGGATGTTATAATGAATATTAGAATGTTATAATGGATGTTAGAATGTTATAATGGATGTTATAATGTATATTAGAATGTTATAATGTATGTTAGAATGCATGTTAGAATGTATATTAGAAAATTATAGTGTATGTTAGAATGTTATAATGGATGTTAGAATGTATATTAGAATGTTAGAGTGTATGTTAGAATGTTATAATGGATGTTAGAATGTATATTAGAATGTTAGAATGTATGTTAGAATGTTATTATGGATGTTAGAATGTTATATTTGATGTTAGAATGTATATTAGAATGTTATAATGTATGTTAGAATGTTATAATTGATGTTAGAATGTATATTAGATTGTTATAATGTATGTTAGAATGTTATAATGGATGTTAAAATGTATATTAGAATGTTATAATGTATGTTACAATGTTATAATGGATGTTAGAATGTTTTAATGGATGTTAGAATGTATATTAGAATGTTATAATGTATGTTAGAATGTTATAATGGATGTTAGAATGTTATAATGGATGTTAGAATGTATATTAGAATGTTTTAATGTATATTAGAATGTTATAATGGATGTTAGAATGTTATAATGGATGTTATAATGAATATTAGAATGTTATAATGTATGTTAGAATGCATGATAGAATGTATATTAGAATGTTTTAGTGTATTTTAGAATGTTATAATGGATGTTAGAAAGTATATTAGAATATTATAATGGATGTTAGAATGTTATAATGGATGTTAGTACATTATAATGGATGTTATAATATATATTAGAATGTTATAATGTATGTTAGAATGTTATAATAGATGTTAGAATGTATATTAGATTGTTATAATGTATGTTAGAATGTTAGAATGGATGTTAGAATGTTATTAGAATGTTATAATGTATGTTACAATGTTATAATGGATGTTAGAATGTATATTAGAATGTTATAATGTATGTTAGAATGTTATAATGGATGTTAGAATGTTATAATGGATGTTAGAATGTATATTAGAATCTTGTAATGTATGTTAGAATGTTATAATGGATGGTAGAATGTTATAATGGATGTTAGAATGAATATTAGAATGTTAGAATGGATGTTAGAATGTTATAATGGATGTTATAATGTATATTAGAATGTTATAATGTATGTTAGAATGCATGTTAGAATGATATTAGAATATTATAGTGTATGTTAGAATGTTATAATGGATGTTAGAATGTATATTAGAATGTTATAATGGATGTTAGAATATTATAATGGATGTTATAATGTATATTAGAATGTTAAAAAGTATGTTAGAATGTTATAATGGATGTTAGAATGTATATTAGAATGTTAGAATGTATGTTAGAATGTTATAATGGATGTTAGAATGTATATTAGAATGTTAGAATGTATGTTAGAATGTTATTATGGATGTTAGAATGTTATAATTGATGTTAGAATGTATATTAGAATGTTATAATGTATGTTAGAATGTTATTATGGATGTTAGAATATTATAATGGAAGTTAGAATGTTATATTGGATGTTAAAATATTATAATGGAAATTATAATGTATATTAGAATGTTAAAATGGATGATTGAATGTTATAATTGATGTTAGAATGTATATTAGAATGTTAGAATGTATGTTAGAATGTTATAATGGATGTTAGAATGTATATTACAAAGTTATAATGTATGTTAGAATGTTATAATGGATGTTTGAATGTATTTTAGTTTGTTATAATGTATGATAGAATGTTATAATGGATATTAGAATGTATATTAGAATATTATAATGTATGTTACAATGCTATAATGTATGTTAGAATGTTATAATGGATGTTAAAATGTATACTAGAATGTTATAATGTATGTTAGATTGTATATTAGAATGTTATAATGTATGGTAGAATGTTATAATGGATGTTAGAATGTATATTAGATTGTTATAATGTATGTTAGAATGTTATAATGGATGCTAGAATGTATATTAGAATGTTATAATGGATGTTAGAATATTATAGTGGATGTTAATTTATTATAATGGATGTTATAATGTATATTAGAATGTTAAAACGGATGTTAGAATGTTATAATTGATTTTAGAATGTATATCAGAATGTTAAAAAGTATGTTAGAATGTTATAATGGATGTTAGAATGTATATTAGAATGTCAGAATGTATGTTCGAATGTTATAATGGATGTTAGAATGTATATTAGAATGTTAGAATGTATGTTAGAATGTTATTATGGATGTTAGAATGTTATAATTGATGTTAGATAGTATATTAGAATGTTATAATGTATGTTAGAATGTTATAATGGATGTTAGAATGTATATTAGATTGTTATAATGTATGTTAGAATGTTATAATGGATGTTAGAATGTTTATTAGAATGTTATAATATATGTTACAATGTTGTAATGGATGTGAGAATGTTATAATGGATGTTAGAATGTATATTAGAATGTTATAATGTATGTTACAAAGTTATAATGGATGTTAGAATGTTATAATGGATGTTAGAATGTATATTAGAATGTTGTAATGTATGTTAGAATGTTATAATGGATGTTAGAATGTTATAATGGATGTTATAATGAATATTAGAATGTTATAATGTATGTTAGAATGCATGTTAGAATGTATATTAGAATGTTTTAGTGTATTTTAGAATGTTATAATGGATGTTAGAATGTAAATTAGAATATTATAATGGATGTTAGAATGTTATAATGGATGATAGTACATTATAATGGATGTTATAATATATATTAGAATGTTATAATGTATGTTAGAATGTTATAATGGATGTTAGAATGTATATTAGATTGTTATAATGTATGTTAGAATGTTATAATGGATGTTAGAATGTATATTAGAATGTTATAATGTATGTTACAATGTTATAATGGATGTTAGAATGTTATAATGGACGTTAGAATGTATATTAGAATGTTATAATGTATGTTAGAATGTTATAATGGATGTTAAAATGTTATAAAGGATTTTAGAATGTATATTAGAATGTTGTAATGTATGTTAGAATGTTATAATGGATGTTAGAATGTTATAATGGATGTTATAATGAATATTAGAATGTTATAATGGATGTTAGAATGTTATAATGGATGTTATAATGTATATTAGAATGTTATAATGTATGTTATAATGCATGTTAGAATGTATATTAGAAAATTATAGTGTATGTTAGAATGTTATAATGGATGTTAGAATGTATATTAGAATGTTATAATGGATGTTAGAATGTTATAATTGATTTTAGAATGTATATCAGAATGTTAAAAAGTATGTTAGAATGTTATAATGGATGTTAGAATGTATATTAGAATGTTACAGTGTATGTTACAATGTTATAATGGATGTTAGAATGTTTTAATGGATGTTAGAATGTATATTAGAATGTTATAATGTATGTTAGAATGTTATAATGGATGTTAGAATGTTATAATGGATGTTAGAATGTATATTAGAATGTTTTAATGTATATTAGAATGTTATAATGGATGTTAGAATGTTATAATGGATGTTATAATGAATATTAGAATGTTATAATGTATGTTAGAATGCATGATAGAATGTATATTAGAATGTTTTAGTGTATTTTAGAATGTTATAATGGATGTTAGAAAGTATATTAGAATATTATAATGGATGTTAGAATGTTATAATGGATGTTAGTACATTATAATGGATGTTATAATATATATTAGAATGTTATAATGTATGTTAGAATGTTATAATAGATGTTAGAATGTATAATAGATTGTTATAATGTATGTTAGAATGTTAGAATGGATGTTAGAATGTTATTAGAATGTTATAATGTATGTTACAATGTTATAATGGATGTTAGAATGTATATTAGAATGTTATAATGTATGTTAGAATGTTATAATGGATGTTAGAATATTATAATGGATGTTAGAATGTATATTAGAATGTTGTAATGTATGTTAGAATGTTATAATGGATGGTAGAATGTTATAATGGATGTTAGAATGAATATTAGAATGTTAGAATGGATGTTAGAATGTTATAATGGATGTTATAATGTATATTAGAATGTTATAATGTATGTTAGAATGCATGTTAGAATGATATTAGAATATTATAGTGTATGTTAGAATGTTATAATGGATGTTAGAATGTATATTAGAATGTTATAATGGATGTTAGAATATTATAATGGATGTTATAATGTATATTAGAATGTTAAAAAGTATGTTAGAATGTTATAATGGATGTTAGAATGTATATTAGAATGTTAGAATGTATGTTAGAATGTTATAATGGATGTTAGAATGTATATTAGAATGTTAGAATGTATGTTAGAATGTTATTATGGATGTTAGAATGTTATAATTGATGTTAGAATGTATATTAGAATGTTATAATGTATGTTAGAATGTTATTATGGGTGTTAGAATATTATAATGGAAGTTAGAATGTTATATTGGATGTTAAAATATTATAATGGAAATTATAATGTATATTAGAATGTTAAAATGGATGATTGAATGTTATAATTGATGTTAGAATGTATATTAGAATGTTAGAATGTATGTTAGAATGTTATAATGGATGTTAGAATGTATATTACAAAGTTATAATGTATGTTAGAATGTTATAATGGATGTTTGAATGTATTTTAGTTTGTTATAATGTATGATAGAATGTTATAATGGATATTAGAATGTATATTAGAATATTATAATGTATGTTACAATGCTATAATGTATGTTAGAATGTTATAATGGATGTTAAAATGTATACTAGAATGTTATAATGTATGTTAGATTGTATATTAGAATGTTATAATGTATGGTAGAATGTTATAATGGATGTTAGAATGTATATTAGATTGTTATAATGTATGTTAGAATGTTATAATGGATGCTAGAATGTATATTAGAATGTTATAATGGATGTTAGAATATTATAATGGATGTTAATTTATTATAATGGATGTTATAATGTATATTAGAATGTTAAAACGGATGTTAGAATGTTATAATTGATTTTAGAATGTATATCAGAATGTTAAAAAGTATGTTAGAATGTTATAATGGATGTTAGAATGTATATTAGAATGTCAGAATGTATGTTCGAATGTTATAATGGATGTTAGAATGTATATTAGAATGTTAGAATGTATGTTAGAATGTTATTATGGATGTTAGAATGTTATAATTGATGTTAGATAGTATATTAGAATGTTATAATGTATGTTAGAATGTTATAATGGATGTTAGAATGTATATTAGATTGTTATAATGTATGTCAGAATGTTATAATGGATGTTAGAATGTTTATTAGAATGTTATAATATATGTTACAATGTTATAATGGATGTTAGAATGTTATAATGGATGTTAGAATGTATATTAGAATGTTATAATGTATGTTACAATGTTATAATGGATGTTAGAATGTTATAATGGATGTTAGAATGTATATTAGAATGTTGTAATGTATGTTAGAATGTTATAATGGATGTTAGAATGTTATAATGGATGTTATAATGAATATTAGAATGTTATAATGTATGTTAGAATGCATGTTAGAATGTATATTAGAATGTTTTAGTGTATTTTAGAATGTTATAATGGATGTTAGAATGTAAATTAGAATATTATAATGGATGTTAGAATGTTATAATGGATGATAGTACATTATAATGGATGTTATAATATATATTAGAATGTTATAATGTATGTTAGAATGTTATAATGGATGTTAGAATGTATATTAGATTGTTATAATGTATGTTAGAATGTTATAATGGATGTTAGAATGTATATTAGAATGTTATAATGTATGTTACAATGTTATAATGGATGTTAGAATGTTATACTGGACGTTAGAATGTATATTAGAATGTTTTAATG
The DNA here is from genome assembly GCA_031769625.1 of Taudactylus pleione. Lineage (NCBI taxonomy): Eukaryota > Metazoa > Chordata > Amphibia > Anura > Myobatrachidae > Taudactylus > Taudactylus pleione. The sequence continues at coordinate 248,384 of JAUIMM010001216.1, forward strand.
TATGTTAGAATGTTATAATGGATGTTAGAATGTTATAATGGATGTTATAATGAATATTAGAATGTTATAATGGATGTTAGAATGTTATAATGGATGTTATAATGTATATTAGAATGTTATAATGTATGTTAGAATGCATGTTAGAATGTATATTAGAAAATTATAGTGTATGTTAGAATGTTATAATGGATGTTAGAATGTATATTATAATGTTATAATGGATGTTAGAATGTTTTAATTGATTTTAGAATGTATATCAGAATGTTAAAAAGTATGTTAGAATGTTATAATGAATGTTAGAATGTATATTAGAATGTTACAGTGTATGTTACAATGTTATAATGGATGTTAGAATGTTTTAATGGATGTTAGAATGTATATTAGAATGTTATAATGTATGTTAGAATGTTATAATGGATGTTAGAATGTTATAATGGATGTTAGAATGTATATTAGAATGTTTTAATGTATATTAGAATGTTATAATGGATGTTAGAATGTTATAATGGATGTTATAATGAATATTAGAATGTTATAATGTATGTTAGAATGCATGATAGAATGTATATTAGAATGTTTTAGTGTATTTTAGAATGTTATAATGGATGTTAGAAAGTATATTAGAATATTATAATGGATGTTAGAATGTTATAATGGATGTTAGTACATTATAATGGATGTTATAATATATATTAGAATGTTATAATGTATGTTAGAATGTTATAATAGATGTTAGAATGTATATTAGATTGTTATAATGTATGTTAGAATGTTAGAATGGATGTTAGAATGTTATTAGAATGTTATAATGTATGTTACAATGTTATAATGGATGTTAGAATGTATATTAGAATGTTATAATGTATGTTAGAATGTTATAATGGATGTTAGAATGTTATAATGGATGTTAGAATGTATATTAGAATGTTGTAATGTATGTTAGAATGTTATAATGGATGGTAGAATGTTATAATGGATGTTAGAATGAATATTAGAATGTTAGAATGGATGTTAGAATGTTATAATGGATGTTATAATGTATATTAGAATGTTATAATGTATGTTAGAATGCATGTTAGAATGATATTAGAATATTATAGTGTATGTTAGAATGTTATAATGGATGTTAGAATGTATATTAGAATGTTATAATGGATGTTAGAATATTATAATGGATGTTATAATGTATATTAGAATGTTAAAAAGTATGTTAGAATGTTATAATGGATGTTAGAATGTATATTAGAATGTTAGAATGTATGTTAGAATGTTATAATGGATGTTAGAATGTATATTAGAATGTTAGAATGTATGTTAGAATGTTATTATGGATGTTAGAATGTTATAATTGATGTTAGAATGTATATTAGAATGTTATAATGTATGTTAGAATGTTATTATGGGTGTTAGAATATTATAATGGAAGTTAGAATGTTATATTGGATGTTAAAATATTATAATGGAAATTATAATGTATATTAGAATGTTAAAATGGATGATTGAATGTTATAATTGATGTTAGAATGTATATTAGAATGTTAGAATGTATGTTAGAATGTTATAATGGATGTTAGAATGTATATTACAAAGTTATAATGTATGTTAGAATGTTATAATGGATGTTTGAATGTATTTTAGTTTGTTATAATGTATGATAGAATGTTATAATGGATATTAGAATGTATATTAGAATATTATAATGTATGTTACAATGCTATAATGTATGTTAGAATGTTATAATGGATGTTAAAATGTATACTAGAATGTTATAATGTATGTTAGATTGTATATTAGAATGTTATAATGTATGGTAGAATGTTATAATGGATGTTAGAATGTATATTAGATTGTTATAATGTATGTTAGAATGTTATAATGGATGCTAGAATGTATATTAGAATGTTACAATGGATGTTAGAATATTATAATGGATGTTAATTTATTATAATGGATGTTATAATGTATATTAGAATGTTAAAACGGATGTTAGAATGTTATAATTGATTTTAGAATGTATATCAGAATGTTAAAAAGTATGTTAGAATGTTATAATGGATGTTAGAATGTATATTAGAATGTCAGAATGTATGTTCGAATGTTATAATGGATGTTAGAATGTATATTAGAATGTTAGAATGTATGTTAGAATGTTATTATGGATGTTAGAATGTTATAATTGATGTTAGATAGTATATTAGAATGTTATAATGTATGTTAGAATGTTATAATGGATGTTAGAATGTATATTAGATTGTTATAATGTATGTTAGAATGTTATAATGGATGTTAGAATGTTTATTAGAATGTTATAATATATGTTACAATGTTATAATGGATGTTAGAATGTTATAATGGATGTTAGAATGTATATTAGAATGTTATAATGTATGTTACAATGTTATAATGGATGTTAGAATGTTATAATGGATGTTAGAATGTATATTAGAATGTTGTAATGTATGTTAGAATGTTATAATGGATGTTAGAATGTTATAATGGATGTTATAATGAATATTAGAATGTTATAATGTATGTTAGAATGCATGTTAGAATGTATATTAGAATGTTTTAGTGTATTTTAGAATGTTATAATGGATGTTAGAATGTAAATTAGAATATTATAATGGATGTTAGAATGTTATAATGGATGATAGTACATTATAATGGATGTTATAATATATATTAGAATGTTATAATGTATGTTAGAATGTTATAATGGATGTTAGAATGTATATTAGATTGTTATAATGTATGTTAGAATGTTATAATGGATGTTAGAATGTATATTAGAATGTTATAATGTATGTTACAATGTTATAATGGATGTTAGAATGTTATACTGGACGTTAGAATGTATATTAGAATGTTGTAATGTATGTTAGAATGTTATAATGGATGTTAGAATGTTATAATGGATGTTATAATGAATATTAGAATGTTATAATGGATGTTAGAATGTTATAATGGATGTTATAATGTATATTAGAATGTTATAATGTATGTTAGAATGCATGTTAGAATGTATATTAGAAAATTATAGTGTATGTTAGAATGTTATAATGGATGTTAGAATGTATATTAGAATGTTATAATGGATGTTAGAATGTTATAATTGATTTTAGAATGTATATCAGAATGTTAAAAAGTATGTTAGAATGTTATAATGGATGTTAGAATGTATATTAGAATGTTAGAGTGTATGTTAGAATGTTATAATGGATGTTAGAATGTATATTAGAATGTTAGAATGTATGTTAGAATGTTATTATGGATGTTAGAATGTTATATTTGATGTTAGAATGTATATTAGAATGTTATAATGTATGTTAGAATGTTATAATTGATGTTAGAATGTATATTAGATTGTTATAATGTATGTTAGAATGTTATAATGGATGTTAAAATGTATATTAGAATGTTATAATGTATGTTAGGATGTTATAATGTATGTTAGAATGTTATAATGGATGTTAGAATGTATATTAGATTGTTATAATGTATGTTAGAATGTTATAATGGATGTTAGAATGTATATTAGAATGTTATAATGTATGTTACAATGTTATAATGGATGTTAGAATGTTTTAATGGATGTTAGAATGTATATTAGAATGTTATAATGTATGTTAGAATGTTATAATGGATGTTAGAATGTTATAATGGATGTTAGAATGTATATTAGAATGTTTTAATGTATATTAGAATGTTATCATGGATGTTAGAATGTTATAATGGATGTTATAATGAATATTAGAATGTTATAATGTATGTTAGAATGCATGATAGAATGTATATTAGAATGTTTTAGTGTATTTTAGAATGTTATAATGGATGTTAGAAAGTATATTAGAATATTATAATGGATGTTAGAATGTTATAATGGATGTTAGTACATTATAATGGATGTTATAATATATATTAGAATGTTATAATGTATGTTAGAATGTTATAATAGATGTTAGAATGTATATTAGATTGTTATAATGTATGTTAGAATGTTAGAATGGATGTTAGAATGTTATTAGAATGTTATAATGTATGTTACAATGTTATAATGGATGTTAGAATGTATATTAGAATGTTATAATGTATGTTAGAATGTTATAATGGATGTTAGAATGTTATAATGGATGTTAGAATGTATATTAGAATGTTGTAATGTATGTTAGAATGTTATAATGGATGGTAGAATGTTATAATGGATGTTAGAATGAATATTAGAATGTTAGAATGGATGTTAGAATGGTATAATGGATGTTATAATGAATATTAGAATGTTATAATGTATGTTAGAATGCATGTTAGAATGTATATTAGAATGTTTTAGTGTATTTTAGAATGTTATAATGGATGTTAGAATGTAAATTAGAATATTATAATGGATGTTAGAATGTTATAATGGATGATAGTACATTATAATGGATGTTATAATATATATTAGAATGTTATAATGTATGTTAGAATGTTATAATGGATGTTAGAATGTATATTAGATTGTTATAATGTATGTTAGAATGTTATAATGGATGTTAGAATGTATATTAGAATGTTATAATGTATGTTACAATGTTATAATGGATGTTAGAATGTTATAATGGACGTTAGAATGTATATTAGAATGTTATAATGTATGTTAGAATGTTATAATGGATGTTAAAATGTTATAATGGATTTTAGAATGTATATTAGAATGTTGTAATGTATGTTAGAATGTTATAATGGATGTTAGAATGTTATAATGGATGTTATAATGAATATTAGAATGTTATAATGGATGTTAGAATGTTATAATGGATGTTATAATGTATATTAGAATGTTATAATGTATGTTAGAATGCATGTTAGAATGTATATTAGAAAATTATAGTGTATGTTAGAATGTTATAATGGATGTTAGAATGTATATTAGAATGTTATAATGGATGTTAGAATGTTATAATTGATTTTAGAATGTATATCAGAATGTTAAAAAGTATGTTAGAATGTTATAATGGATGTTAGAATGTATATTAGAATGTTAGAGTGTATGTTAGAATGTTATAATGGATGTTAGAATGTATATTAGAATGTTAGAATGTATGTTAGAATGTTATTATGGATGTTAGAATGTTATATTTGATGTTAGAATGTATATTAGAATGTTATAATGTATGTTAGAATGTTATAATTGATGTTAGAATGTATATTAGATTGTTATAATGTATGTTAGAATGTTATAATGGATGTTAAAATGTATATTAGAATGTTATAATGTATGTTAGGATGTTATAATGTATGTTAGAATGTTATAATGGATGTTAGAATGTATATTAGATTGTTATAATGTATGTTAGAATGTTATAATGGATGTTAGAATGTATATTAGAATGTTATAATGTATGTTACAATGTTATAATGGATGTTAGAATGTTTTAATGGATGTTAGAATGTATATTAGAATGTTATAATGTATGTTAGAATGTTATAATGGATGTTAGAATGTTATAATGGATGTTAGAATGTATATTAGAATGTTTTAATGTATATTAGAATGTTATAATGGATGTTAGAATGTTATAATGGATGTTATAATGAATATTAGAATGTTATAATGTATGTTAGAATGCATGATAGAATGTATATTAGAATGTTTTAGTGTATTTTAGAATGTTATAATGGATGTTAGAAAGTATATTAGAATATTATAATGGATGTTAGAATGTTATAATGGATGTTAGTACATTATAATGGATGTTATAATATATATTAGAATGTTATAATGTATGTTAGAATGTTATAATAGATGTTAGAATGTATATTAGATTGTTATAATGTATGTTAGAATGTTAGAATGGATGTTAGAATGTTATTAGAATGTTATAATGTATGTTACAATGTTATAATGGATGTTAGAATGTATATTAGAATGTTATAATGTATGTTAGAATGTTATAATGGATGTTAGAATGTTATAATGGATGTTAGAATGTATATTAGAATGTTGTAATGTATGTTAGAATGTTATAATGGATGGTAGAATGTTATAATGGATGTTAGAATGAATATTAGAATGTTAGAATGGATGTTAGAATGTTATAATGGATGTTATAATGTATATTAGAATGTTATAATGTATGTTAGAATGCATGTTAGAATGTATATTAGAATGTTTTAGTGTATTTTAGAATGTTATAATGGATGTTAGAATGTAAATTAGAATATTATAATGGATGTTAGAATGTTATAATGGATGATAGTACATTATAATGGATGTTATAATATATATTAGAATGTTATAATGTATGTTAGAATGTTATAATGGATGTTAGAATGTATATTAGATTGTTATAATGTATGTTAGAATGTTATAATGGATGTTAGAATGTATATTAGAATGTTATAATGTATGTTACAATGTTATAATGGATGTTAGAATGTTATAATGGACGTTAGAATGTATATTAGAATGTTATAATGTATGTTAGAATGTTATAATGGATGTTAAAATGTTATAATGGATTTTAGAATGTATATTAGAATGTTGTAATGTATGTTAGAATGTTATAATGGATGTTAGAATGTTATAATGGATGTTATAATGAATATTAGAATGTTATAATGGATGTTAGAATGTTATAATGGATGTTATAATGTATTTTAGAATGTTATAATGTATGTTAGAATGCATGTTAGAATGTATATTAGAAAATTATAGTGTATGTTAGAATGTTATAATGGATGTTAGAATGTATATTAGAATGTTATAATGGATGTTAGAATGTTATAATTGATTTTAGAATGTATATCAGAATGTTAAAAAGTATGTTAGAATGTTATAATGGATGTTAGAATGTATATTAGAATGTTAGAGTGTATGTTAGAATGTTATACTGGATGTTAGAATGTATATTAGAATGTTAGAATGTATGTTAGAATGTTATTATGGATGTTAGAATGTTATATTTGATGTTAGAATGTATATTAGAATGTTATAATGTATGTTAGAATGTTATAATTGATGTTAGAATGTATATTAGATTGTTATAATGTATGTTAGAATGTTATAATGGATGTTAAAATGTATATTAGAATGTTATAATGTATGTTAGGATGTTATAATGTATGTTAGAATGTTATAATGGATGTTAGAATGTATATTAGATTGTTATAATGTATGTTAGAATGTTATAATGGATGTTAGAATGTATATTAGAATGTTATAATGTATGTTACAATGTTATAATGGATGTTAGAATGTTTTAATGGATGTTAGAATGTATATTAGAATGTAATAATGTATGTTAGAATGTTATAATGGATGTTAGAATGTTATAATGGATGTTAGAATGTATCTTAGAATGTATTAATGTATATTAGAATGTTATAATGGATGTTAGAATGTTATAATGGATGTTATAATGAATATTAGAATGTTATAATGTATGTTAGAATGCATGATAGAATGTATATTAGAATGTTTTAGTGTATTTTAGAATGTTATAATGGATGTTAGAAAGTATATTAGAATATTATAATGGATGTTAGAATGTTATAATGGATGTTAGTACATTATAATGGATGTTATAATATATATTAGAATGTTATAATGTATGTTAGAATGTTATAATGGATGTTAGAATGTATATTAGATTGTTATAATGTATGTTAGAATGTTATAATGGATGTTAGAATGTATATTAGAATGTTATAATGTATGTTACAATGTTATAATGGATGTTAGAATGTTATAATGGACGTTAGAATGTATATTAGAATGTTATAATGTATGTTAGAATGTTATAATGGATGTTAAAATGTTATAATGGATTTTAGAATGTATATTAGAATGTTGTAATGTATGTTAGAATGTTATAATGGATGTTAGAATGTTATAATGGATGTTATAATGAATATTAGAATGTTATAATGGATGTTAGAATGTTATAATGGATGTTATAATGTATATTAGAATGTTATAATGTATGTTAGAATGCATGTTAGAATGTATATTAGAAAATTATAGTGTATGTTAGAATGTTATAATGGATGTTAGAATGTATATTAGAATGTTATAATGGATGTTAGAATGTTATAATTGATTTTAGAATGTATATCAGAATGTTAAAAAGTATGTTAGAATGTTATAATGGATGTTAGAATGTATATTAGAATGTTAGAGTGTATGTTAGAATGTTATAATGGATGTTAGAATGTATATTAGAATGTTAGAATGTATGTTAGAATGTTATTATGGATGTTAGAATGTTATATTTGATGTTAGAATGTATATTAGAATGTTATAATGTATGTTAGAATGTTATAATTGATGTTAGAATGTATATTAGATTGTTATAATGTATGTTAGAATGTTATAATGGATGTTAAAATGTATATTAGAATGTTATAATGTATGTTAGGATGTTATAATGTATGTTAGAATGTTATAATGGATGTTAGAATGTATATTAGATTGTTATAATGTATGTTGGAATGTTATAATGGATGTTAGAATGTATATTAGAATGTTATAATGTATGTTACAATGTTATAATGGATGTTAGAATGTTTTAATGGATGTTAGAATGTATATTAGAATGTTATAATGTATGTTAGAATGTTATAATGGATGTTAGAATGTTATAATGGATGTTAGAATGTATATTAGAATGTTTTAATGTATATTAGAATGTTATAATGGATGTTAGAATGTTATAATGGATGTTATAATGAATATTAGAATGTTATAATGTATGTTAGAATGCATGATAGAATGTATATTAGAATGTTTTAGTGTATTTTAGAATGTTATAATGGATGTTAGAAAGTATATTAGAATATTATAATGGATGTTAGAATGTTATAATGGATGTTAGTACATTATAATGGATGTTATAATATATATTAGAATGTTATAATGTATGTTAGAATGTTATAATAGATGTTAGAATGTATATTAGATTGTTATAATGTATGTTAGAATGTTAGAATGGATGTTAGAATGTTATTAGAATGTTATAATGTATGTTACAATGTTATAATGGATGTTAGAATGTATATTAGAATGTTATAATGTATGTTAGAATGTTATAATGGATGTTAGAATGTTATAATGGATGTTAGAATGTATATTAGAATGTTGTAATGTATGTTAGAATGTTATAATGGATGGTAGAATGTTATAATGGATGTTAGAATGAATATTAGAATGTTAGAATGGATGTTAGAATGTTATATTGGATGTTATAATGTATATTAGAATGTTATAATGTATGTTAGAATGCATGTTAGAATGTATATTAGAATATTATAGTGTATGTTAGAATGTTATAATGGATGTTAGAATGTATATTAGAATGTTATAATGGATGTTAGAATATTATAATGGATGTTATAATGTATATTAGAATGTTAAAAAGTATGTTAGAATGTTATAATGGATGTTAGAATGTATATTAGAATGTTAGAATGTATGTTAGAATGTTATAATGGATGTTAGAATGTATATTAGAATGTTAGAATGTATGTTAGAATGTTATTATGGATGTTAGAATGTTATAATTGATGTTAGAATGTATATTAGAATGTTATAATGTATGTTAGAATGTTATTATGGATGTTAGAATGTTATAATGGAAGTTAGAATGTTATATTGGATGTTAAAATATTATAATGGAAATTATAATGTATATTAGAATGTTAAAATGGATGATTGAATGTTATAATTGATGTTAGAATGTATATTACAAAGTTATAATGTATGTTAGAATGTTATAATGGATGTTTGAATGTATTTTAGATTGTTATAATGTATGATAGAATGTTATAATGGATATTAGAATGTATATTAGAATATTATAATGTATGTTACAATGCTATAATGTATGTTAGAATGTTATAATGGATGTTAAAATGTATACTAGAATGTTATCATGGATGTTAGAATGTATATTAGATTGTTATAATGTATGTTAGAATGTTATAATGGATGTTAGAATGTATATTAGAATGTTATAATGTATGTTACAATGTTATAATGGATGTTAGAATGTTTTAATGGATGTTAGAATGTATATTAGAATGTTATAATGTATGTTAGAATGTTATAATGGATGTTAGAATGTTATAATGGATGTTAGAATGTATATTAGAATGTTTTAATGTATATTAGAATGTTATAATGGATGTTAGAATGTTATAATGGATGTTATAATGAATATTAGAATGTTATAATGTATGTTAGAATGCATGATAGAATGTATATTAGAATGTTTTAGTGTATTTTAGAATGTTATAATGGATGTTAGAAAGTATATTAGAATATTATAATGGATGTTAGAATGTTATAATGGATGTTAGTACATTATAATGGATGTTATAATATATATTAGAATGTTATAATGTATGTTAGAATGTTATAATAGATGTTAGAATGTATATTAGATTGTTATAATGTATGTTAGAATGTTAGAATGGATGTTAGAATGTTATTAGAATGTTATAATGTATGTTACAATGTTATAATGGATGTTAGAATGTATATTAGAATGTTATAATGTATGTTAGAATGTTATAATGGATGTTAGAATGTTATAATGGATGTTAGAATGTATATTAGAATGTTGTAATGTATGTTAGAATGTTATAATGGATGGTAGAATGTTATAATAGATGTTAGAATGAATATTAGAATGTTAGAATGGATGTTAGAATGTTATAATGGATGTTATAATGTATATTAGAATGTTATAATGTATGTTAGAATGCATGTTAGAATGTATATTAGAATGTTTTAGTGTATTTTAGAATGTTATAATGGATGTTAGAATGTAAATAGGAATATTATAATGGATGTTAGAATGTTATAATGGATGATAGTACATTATAATGGATGTTATAATATATATTAGAATGTTATAATGTATGTTAGAATGTTATAATGGATGTTAGAATGTATATTAGATTGTTATAATGTATGTTAGAATGTTATAATGGATGTTAGAATGTATATTAGAATGTTATAATGTATGTTACAATGTTATAATGGATGTTAGAATGTTATAATGGACGTTAGAATGTATATTAGAATGTTATAATGTATGTTAGAATGTTATAATGGATGTTAAAATGTTATAATGGATTTTAGAATGTATATTAGAATGTTGTAATGTATGTTAGAATGTTATAATGGATGTTAGAATGTTATAATGGATGTTATAATGAATATTAGAATGTTATAATGGATGTTAGAATGTTATAATGGATGTTATAATGTATATTAGAATGTTATAATGGATGTTAGAATGTATATTAGAATGTTATAATGTATGTTACAATGTTATAATGGATGTTAGAATGTTATAATGGACGTTAGAATGTATATTAGAATGTTATAATGTATGTTAGAATGTTATAATGGATGTTAAAATGTTATAATGGATTTTAGAATGTATATTAGAATGTTGTAATGTATGTTAGAATGTTAAAATGGATGTTAGAATGTTATAATGGATGTTATAATGTATATTAGAATGTTATAATGTATGTTAGAATGCATGTTAGAATGTATATTAGAAAATTATAGTGTATGTTAGAATGTTATAATGGATGTTAGAATGTATATTAGAATGTTATAATGGATGTTAGAATGTTATAATTGATTTTAGAATGTATATCAGAATGTTAAAAAGTATGTTAGAATGTTATAATGGATGTTAGAATGTATATTAGAATGTTAGAGTGTATGTTAGAATGTTATAATGGATGTTAGAATGTATATTAGAATGTTAGAATGTATGTTAGAATGTTATTATGGATGTTAGAATGTTATATTTGATGTTAGAATGTATATTAGAATGTTATAATGTATGTTAGAATGTTATAATTGATGTTAGAATGTATATTAGATTGTTATAATGTATGTTAGAATGTTATAATGGATGTTAAAATGTATATTAGAATGTTATAATGTATGTTAGGATGTTATAATGTATGTTAGAATGTTATAATGGATGTTAGAATGTATATTAGATTGTTATAATGTATGTTAGAATGTTATAATGGATGTTAGAATGTATATTAGAATGTTATAATGTATGTTACAATGTTATAATGGATGTTAGAATGTTTTAATGGATGTTAGAATGTATATTAGAATGTTATAATGTATGTTAGAATGTTATAATGGATGTTAGAATGTTATAATGGATGTTAGAATGTATATTAGAATGTTTTAATGTATATTAGAATGTTATAATGGATGTTAGAATGTTATAATGGATGTTATAATGAATATTAGAATGTTATAATGGATGTTAGAATGCATGATAGAATGTATATTAGAATGTTTTAGTGTATTTTAGAATGTTATAATGGATGTTAGAAAGTATATTAGAATATTATAATGGATGTTAGAATGTTATAATGGATGTTAGTACATTATAATGGATGTTATAATATATATTAGAATGTTATAATGTATGTTAGAATGTTATAATAGATGTTAGAATGTATATTAGATTGTTAGAATGGATGTTAGAATGTTATTAGAATGTTATAATGTATGTTACAATGTTATAATGGATGTTAGAATGTATATTAGAATGTTATAATGTATGTTAGAATGTTATAATGGATGTTAGAATGTTATAATGGATGTTAGAATGTATATTAGAATGTTGTAATGTATGTTAGAATGTTATAATGGATGGTAGAATGTTATAATGGATGTTAGAATGAATATTAGAATGTTAGAATGGATGTTAGAATGTTATAATGGATGTTATAATGTATATTAGAATGTTATAATGTATGTTAGAATGCATGTTAGAATGTATATTAGAATATTATAGTGTATGTTAGAATGTTATAATGGATGTTAGAATGTATATTAGAATGTTATAATGGATGTTAGAATATTATAATGGATGTTATAATGTATATTAGAATGTTAAAAAGTATGTTAGAATGTTATAATGGATGTTAGAATGTATATTAGAATGTTAGAATGTATGTTAGAATGTTATAATGGATGTTAGAATGTATATTAGAATGTTAGAATGTATGTTAGAATGTTATTATGGATGTTAGAATGTTATAATTGATGTTAGAATGTATATTAGAATGTTATAATGTATGTTAGAATGTTATTATGGATGTTAGAATGTTATAATGGAAGTTAGAATGTTATATTGGATGTTAAAATATTATAATGGAAATTATAATGTATATTAGAATGTTAAAATGGATGATTGAATGTTATAATTGATGTTAGAATGTATATTACAAAGTTATAATGTATGTTAGAATGTTATAATGGATGTTTGAATGTATTTTAGATTGTTATAATGTATGATAGAATGTTATAATGGATATTAGAATGTATATTAGAATATTATAATGTATGTTACAATGCTATAATGTATGTTAGAATGTTATAATGGATGTTAAAATGTATACTAGAATGTTATAATGGATGTTAGAATGTATATTAGATTGTTATAATGTATGTTAGAATGTTATAATGGATGTTAGAATGTATATTAGAATGTTATAATGTATGTTACAATGTTATAATGGATGTTAGAATGTTTTAATGGATGTTAGAATGTATATTAGAATGTTATAATGTATGTTAGAATGTTATAATGGATGTTAGAATGTTATAATGGATGTTAGAATGTATATTAGAATGTTTTAATGTATGTTAGAATGTTATAATGGATGTTAGAATGTTATAATGGATGTTATAATGAATATTAGAATGTTATAATGTATGTTAGAATGCATGATAGAATGTATATTAGAATGTTTTAGTGTATTTTAGAATGTTATAATGGATGTTAGAAAGTATATTAGAATATTATAATGGATGTTAGAATGTTATAATGGATGTTAGTACATTATAATGGATGTTATAATATATATTAGAATGTTATAATGTATGTTAGAATGTTATAATAGATGTTAGAATGTATATTAGATTGTTATAATGTATGTTAGAATGTTAGAATGGATGTTAGAATGTTATTAGAATGTTATAATGTATGTTACAATGTTATAATGGATGTTAGAATGTATATTAGAATGTTATAATGTATGTTAGAATGTTATAATGGATGTTAGAATGTTATAATGGATGTTAGAATGGATATTAGAATGTTGTAATGTATGTTAGAATGTTATAATGGATGGTAGAATGTTATAATGGATGTTAGAATGAATATTAGAATGTTAGAATGGATGTTAGAATGTTATAATGGATGTTATAATGTATATTAGAATGTTATAATGTATGTTAGAATGCATGTTAGAATGTATATTAGAATGTTTTAGTGTATTTTAGAATGTTATAATGGATGTTAGAATGTAAATTAGAATATTATAATGGATGTTAGAATGTTATAATGGATGATAGTACATTATAATGGATGTTATAATATATATTAGAATGTTATAATGTATGTTAGAATGTTATAATGGATGTTAGAATGTATATTAGATTGTTATAATGTATGTTAGAATGTTATAATGGATGTTAGAATGTATATTAGAATGTTATAATGTATGTTACAATGTTATAATGGATGTTAGAATGTTATAATGGACGTTAGAATGTATATTAGAATGTTATAATGTATGTTAGAATGTTATAATGGATGTTAAAATGTTATAATGGATTTTAGAATGTATATTAGAATGTTGTAATGTATGTTAGAATGTTATAATGGATGTTAGAATGTTATAATGGATGTTATAATGAATATTAGAATGTTATAATGGATGTTAGAATGTTATAATGGATGTTATAATGTATATTAGAATGTTATAATGTATGTTAGAATGCATGTTAGAATGTATATTAGAAAATTATAGTGTATGTTAGAATGTTATAATGGATGTTAGAATGTATATTAGAATGTTATAATGGATGTTAGAATGTTATAATTGATTTTAGAATGTATATCAGAATGTTAAAAAGTATGTTAGAATGTTATAATGGATGTTAGAATGTATATTAGAATGTTAGAGTGTATGTTAGAATGTTATAATGGATGTTAGAATGTATATTAGAATGTTAGAATGTATGTTAGAATGTTATTATGGATGTTAGAATGTTATATTTGATGTTAGAATGTATATTAGAATGTTATAATGTATGTTAGAATGTTATAATTGATGTTAGAATGTATATTAGATTGTTATAATGTATGTTAGAATGTTATAATGGATGTTAAAATGTATATTAGAATGTTATAATGTATGTTAGGATGTTATAATGTATGTTAGAATGTTATAATGGATGTTAGAATGTATATTAGATTGTTATAATGTATGTTAGAATGTTATAATGGATGTTAGAATGTATATTAGAATGTTATAATGTATGTTACAATGTTATAATGGATGTTAGAATGTTTTAATGGATGTTAGAATGTATATTAGAATGTTATAATGTATGTTAGAATGTTATAATGGATGTTAGAATGTTATAATGGATGATAGAATGTATATTAGAATGTTTTAATGTATATTAGAATGTTATAATGGATGTTAGAATGTTATAATGGATGTTATAATGAATATTAGAATGTTATAATGTATGTTAGAATGCATGATAGAATGTATATTAGAATGTTTTAGTGTATTTTAGAATGTTATAATGGATGTTAGAAAGTATATTAGAATATTATAATGGATGTTAGAATGTTATAATGGATGTTAGTACATTATAATGGATGTTATAATATATATTAGAATGTTATAATGTATGTTAGAATGTTATAATAGATGTTAGAATGTATATTAGATTGTTATAATGTATGTTAGAATGTTAGAATGGATGTTAGAATGTTATTAGAATGTTATAATGTATGTTACAATGTTATAATGGATGTTAGAATGTATATTAGAATGTTATAATGTATGTTAGAATGTTATAATGGATGTTAAAATGTTATAATGGATGTTAGAATGTATATTAGAATGTTGTAATGTATGTTAGAATGTTATAATGGATGGTAGAATGTTATAATGGATGTTAGAATGAATATTAGAATGTTAGAATGGATGTTAGAATGTTATAATGGATGTTATAATGTATATTAGAATGTTATAATGTATGTTAGAATGCATGTTAGAATGTATATTAGAATATTATAGTGTATGTTAGAATGTTATAATGGATGTTAGAATGTATATTAGAATGTTATAATGGATGTTAGAATATTATAATGGATGTTATAATGTATATTAGAATGTTAAAAAGTATGTTAGAATGTTATAATGGATGTTAGAATGTATATTAGAATGTTAGAATGTATGTTAGAATGTTATAATGGATGTTAGAATGTATATTAGAATGTTAGAATGTATGTTAGAATGTTATTATGGATGTTAGAATGTTATAATTGATGTTAGAATGTATATTAGAATGTTATAATGTATGTTAGAATGTTATTATGGATGTTAGAATGTTATAATGGAAGTTAGAATGTTATATTGGATGTTAAAATATTATAATGGAAATTATAATGTATATTAGAATGTTAAAATGGATGATTGAATGTTATAATTGATGTTAGAATGTATATTACAAAGTTATAATGTATGTTCGAATGTTATAATGGATGTTTGAATGTATTTTAGATTGTTATAATGTATGATAGAATGTTATAATGGATATTAGAATGTATATTAGAATATTATAATGTATGTTACAATGCTATAATGTATGTTAGAATGTTATAATGGATGTTAAAATGTATACTAGAATGTTATAATGTATGTTAGAATGTATATTAGAATGTTATAATGTATGGTAGAATGTTATAATGGATGTTAGAATGTATATTAGATTGTTATAATGTATGTTAGAATGTTATAATGGATGTTAGAATGTATATTAGAATGTTATAATGTATGATAGAATGTTTTAATGGATATTAGAATGTATATTAGAATGTTATAATGTATGTTAGAATGTTATAATGGATGTTATAATGAATATTAGAATATTAGAATGGATGTTAGAATGTTATAATGGATGTTATAATGTATATTAGAATGTTATAATGTATGTTAGAATGCATGTTAGAATGTATATTAGAATATTATAGTGTATGTTAGAATGTTATAATGGATGTTAGAATGTATATTAGAATGTTATAATGGATGTTAGAATATTATAATGGATGTTATAATGTATATTAGAATGTTAAAAAGTATGTTAGAATGTTATAATGGATGTTAGAATGTATATTAGAATGTTAGAATGTATGTTAGAATGTTATAATGGATGTTAGAATGTATATTAGAATGTTAGAATGTATGTTACAATGTTATTATGGATGTTAGAATGTTATAATTGATGTTAGAATGTATATTAGAATGTTATAATGTATATTAGAATGTTATATTGGATGTTAGAATGTATATTAGATTGTTATAATGTATGTTAGAATGTTATATTGGATGTTAGAATGTATATTAGAATGTTATAATGTATGTTAGAATGTTATAAAGGATGTTAGAATGTTATAATGGATGTTAGAATGTATATTATAATGTTAGAATGTATGTTTGAATGTTATTATGGATGTTAGAATGTTATAATGGATGTTAGAATGTATATTAGAAAGTTATAATGTATGTTAGAATGTTATTTTGGATGTTAAAATGTATTTTAGATTGTTATAATATATGTTAGAATGTTATAATAGATGTTATAATGTATATTAGAATGTTATAATGTATGTTACAATGTTATAATGTATGTTAGAATGTTATAATGGTTGTTATAATGTATACTAGAATGTTATAATGTATTTTAGATTGTAATAATGTATGTTCGAATGTTATAATGGATGTTATAAAGTATATTAGAATGTTATAATGTATGTTACAATGTTATAATGTATGTTAGAATGTTATAATGGATGTTAGAATGTATATTAGAATGTTATAATGTATGTTAGAATGTTACAATGGATGATAGAATGTTATAATGGATGTTATAATGAATATTAGAATGTTAGAATGGATGTTAGAATGTTATAAAGGATGTTATAATGTATATTAGAATGTTATAATGTATGTTAGAATGCATGTTAGAATGTATATTAGAATATTATAATGTATGTTAAAATGTTATAATGGATGTTAGAATGTATATTAGAATATTATAATGGATGTTAGAATATTATAATGGATGTTAGATTATTATAATGGATGTTATAATGTATATTAGAATGTTAAAATGATGTTAGAATGTTATAATTGATTTTAGAATGTATATCAGAATGTTAAAAAGTATGTTATAATGTTATAATGGATGTTAGAATGTATATTAGAATGTTAGAATGTATGTTAGAATGTTATAATGGATGTTACAATGTATATTAGAATGTTAGAATGTATGTTAGAATGTTATTATGGATGTTAGAATGTTATAATTGATGTTAGAATGTATATTAGAATGTTATAATGTATGTTAGAATGTTATAATTGATGTTAGAATGTATATTAGATTGTTATAATGTATGTTAGAATGTTATAATGGATGTTAAAATGTACATTAGAATGTTATAATGTATGTTAGGATGTTATAATGTATGTTAGAATGTTATAATGGATGTTAGAATGTATATTAGATTGTTATAATGTATGTTAGAATGTTATAATGGATGGTAGAATGTATATTAGAATGTTATAATGTATGTTAGAATGTTATAATGGAAATTAGAATGTTATATTGGATGTTAGAATGTATATTAGATTGTTATAAGGTATGTTAGAATGTTATATTGGATGTTAGAATGTATATTAGAATGTTATAATGTACATTAGAATGTTTTAAAGGATGTTAGAATGTTATAATGGATGTTAGAATGTATATTATAATGTTAGAATGTACGTTAGAATGTTATTATGGATGTTAGAATGTTATAATGGTTGTTAAAATGTATATTAGAAAGTTATAATGTATGTTAGAATGTTATTTTGGATGTTAAAATGTATTTTAGATTGTTAAAATGTATGTTAGAATGTTATAATAGATGTTAGAATGTATATTAGAATGTTAGAATGTATGTTACAATGTTATAATGTATGTTAGAATGTTATAATGGATGTTATAATGTATACTAGAATGTTATAATGTATGTTAGATTGTAATAATGTATGTTTGAATGTTATAATGGATGTTAGAATGTATATTAGAATGTTATAATGTATGTTACAATGTTATAATGTATGTTAGAATGTTATAATGGATGTTAGAATGTATATTAGAATGTTATAATGTATGTTAGAATGTTACAGTGGATGATATAATGTTATAATGGATGTTATAATGAATATTAGAATGTTAGAATGGATGTTAGAATGTTATAATGGATGTTATAATGTATATTAGAATGTTATAATGTATGTTAGAATGTTATAATTGATTTTAGAATGTATATCAGAATGTTAAAAAGTATGTTAGAATGTTATAATGGATGTTAGAATGTATATTAGAATGTCAGAATGTATGTTAGAATGTTATAATGGATGGTAGAATGTATATTAGAAAGTTAGAATGTATGTTAGAATGTTATTATGGATGTTAGAATGTTATAATTGATGTTAGAATGTATATTAGAATGTTATAATGTATGTTAGAATGTTAGAATGGATGTTAGAATGTATATTAGATTGTTATAATGTATGTTAGAATGTTAGAATGGATGTTAGAATGTATATTAGATTTTTATAATGTATGTTAGAATGTTATAATGGATGTTAGAATGTATATTAGAATGTTATAATGTATGTTACAATGTTATAATGGATGTTAGAATGTATATTAGAATGTTATAATGTATGTTACAATGTTATAATGGATGTTAGAATGTTATAATGGATGTTAGAATGTATATTAGAATGTTGTAATGTATGTTAGAATGTTATAATGGATGTTAGAATGTTATAATGGATGTTATAATGAAAATTAGAATGTTATAATGTATGTTAGAATGCTTGTTAGAATGTATATTAGAATGTTTTAGTGTATTTTAGAATGTTATAATGGATGTTAGAATGTATATTAGAATATTATAATGGATGTTAGAATGTTATAATGGATGATAGTACATTATAATGGATGTTATAATATATATTAGAATGTTATAATGTATGTTAGAATGTTATAATGGATGTTAGAATGTATATTAGATTGTTATAATGTATGTTAGAATGTTATAATGGATGTTAGAATGTATATTAGAATGTTATAATGTATGTTACAATGTTATAATGGATGTTAGAATGTTATAAAGGACGTTAGAATGTATATTAGAATGTTATAATGTATGTTAGAATGTTATAATGGATGTTAGAATGTTATAATGGATGTTACAATGTATATTAGAATGTTGTAATGTATGTTAGAATGTTATAATGGATGTTAGAATGTTAGAATGGATGTTATAATGAATATTAGAATGTTAGAATGGATGTTAGAATGTTATAATGGATGTTATAATGTATATTAGAATGTGATAATGTATGTTAGAATGCATGTTAGAATGTATATTAGAATATTATAGTGTATATTAGAATGTTATAATGGATGTTAGAATGTATATTAGAATGTTATAATGGATGTTAGAATATTATAATGGATGTTATAATGTATATTAGAATGTTAAAAAGTATGTTAGAATGTTATAATGGATGTTAGAATGTATATTAGAATGTTAGAATGTATGTTAGAATGTTATAATGGATGTTAGAATGTATATTAGAATGTTAGAATGTATGTTAGAATGTTATTATGGATGTTAGAATGTTATAATTGATGTTAGAATGTACATTAGAATGTTATAATGTATATTAGAATGTTATATTGGATGTTAGAATGTATATTAGATTGTTATAATGTATGTTAGAATGTTATATTGGATGTTAGAATTTATATTAGAATGTTATAATGTATGTTAGAATGTTATAAAGGATGTTAGAATGTTATAATGGATGTTAGAATGTATATTATAATGTTAGAATGTATGTTATAATGTTATTATGGATGTTAGAATGTTATAATGGATGTTAGAATGTATATTAGAAAGTTATAATGTATGTTAGAATGTTATTTTGGATGTTAAAATGTATTTTAGATTGTTATAATGTATGTTAGAATGTTATAATAGATGTTAGAATGTATATTAGAATGTTATAATGTATGTTACAATGTTATAATGGATGTTAGAATGTATATTAGAATGTTATAATGTATGTTAGAATGTTACAATGGATGATAGAATGTTATAATGGATGTTATAATGAATATTAGAATGTTAGAATGGATGTTAGAATGTTATAATGGATGTTAGAATGTATATTAGAATGTTATAATGTATGTTAGAATGCACGTTAGAAAGTATATTAGAATATTATAATGTATGTTAGAATGTTATAATGGATGTTAGAATGTATATTAGAATATTATAATGGATGTTAGAATATTATAATGGATGTTAGATTATTATAATGGATGTTATAATGTATATTAGAATGTTAAAATGGATGTTAGAATGTTATAATTGAATTTAGAATGTATATCAGAATGTTAAAAAGTATGTTATAATGTTATAATGGATGTTAGAATGTATATTAGAATGTTAGAATGTATGTTAGAATGTTATAATGGATGTTAGAATGTATATTAGAATGTTAGAATGTATGTTAGAATGTTATTATGGATGTTAGAATGTTATAATTGATGTTAGAATGTATATTAGAATGTTATAATGTATGTTAGAATGTTATAATTGATGTTAGAATGTATATTAGATTGTTATAATGTATGTTAGAATGTTATAATGGATGTTAAAATGTATATTAGAATGTTATAATGTATGTTAGGATGTTATAATGTATGTTAGAATGTTATAATGGATGTTAGAATGTATATTAGATTGTTATAATGTATGTTAGAATGTTATAATGGATGGTAGAATGTATATTAGAATGTTATAATGTATGTTAGAATGTTATAATGGAAATTAGAATGTTATATTGGATGTTAGAATGTATATTAGATTGTTATAAGGTATGTTAGAATGTTATATTGGATGTTAGAATGTATATTAGAATGTTATAATGTACATTAGAATGTTTTAAAGGATGTTAGAATGTTATAATGGATGTTAGAATGTATATTATAATGTTAGAATGTACGTTAGAATGTTATTATGGATGTTAGAATGTTATAATGGTTGTTAAAATGTATATTAGAAAGTTATAATGTATGTTAGAATGTTATTTTGGATGTTAAAATATATTTTAGATTGTTAAAATGTATGTTAGAATGTTATAATAGATGTTAGAATGTATATTAGAATGTTAGAATGTATGTTACAATGTTATAATGTATGTTAGAATGTTATAATGGATGTTATAATGTATACTAGAATGTTATAATGTATTTTAGATTGTAATAATGTATGTTTGAATGTTATAATGGATGTTAGAATGTATATTAGAATGTTATAATGTATGTTACAATGTTATAATGTATGTTAGAATGTTATAATGGATGTTAGAATGTATATTAGAATGTTATAATGTATGTTAGAATGTTACAGTGGATGATATAATGTTATAATGGATGTTATAATGAATATTAGAATGTTAGAATGGATGTTAGAATGTTATAATGGATGTTATAATGTATATTAGAATGTTATAATGTATGTTAGAATGTTATAATTGATTTTAGAATGTATATCAGAATGTTAAAAAGTATGTTAGAATGTTATAATGGATGTTAGAATGTATATTAGAATGTCAGAATGTATGTTAGAATGTTATAATGGATGGTAGAATGTATATTAGAAAGTTAGAATGTATGTTAGAATGTTATTATGGATGTTAGAATGTTATAATTGATGTTAGAATGTATATTAGAATGTTATAATGTATGTTAGAATGTTAGAATGGATGTTAGAATGTATATTAGATTGTTATAATGTATGTTAGAATGTTAGAATGGATGTTAGAATGTATATTAGATTTTTATAATGTATGTTAGAATGTTATTATGGATGTTAGAATGTTATAATTGATGTTAGAATGTACATTAGAATGTTATAATGTATATTAGAATGTTATATTGGATGTTAGAATGTATATTAGATTGTTATAATGTATGTTAGAATGTTATATTGGATGTTAGAATTTATATTAGAATGTTATAATGTATGTTAGAATGTTATAAAGGATGTTAGAATGTTATAATGGATGTTAGAATGTATATTATAATGTTAGAATGTATGTTATAATGTTATTATGGATGTTAGAATGTTATAATGGATGTTAGAATGTATATTAGAAAGTTATAATGTATGTTAGAATGTTATTTTGGATGTTAAAATGTATTTTAGATTGTTATAATGTATGTTAGAATGTTATAATAGATGTTAGAATGTATATTAGAATGTTATAATGTATGTTACAATGTTATAATGGATGTTAGAATGTATATTAGAATGTTATAATGTATGTTAGAATGTTACAATGGATGATAGAATGTTATAATGGATGTTATAATGAATATTAGAATGTTAGAATGGATGTTAGAATGTTATAATGGATGTTAGAATGTATATTAGAATGTTATAATGTATGTTAGAATGCACGTTAGAAAGTATATTAGAATATTATAATGTATGTTAGAATGTTATAATGGATGTTAGAATGTATAT
The DNA here is from genome assembly GCA_031769625.1 of Taudactylus pleione. Lineage (NCBI taxonomy): Eukaryota > Metazoa > Chordata > Amphibia > Anura > Myobatrachidae > Taudactylus > Taudactylus pleione. The sequence goes on from JAUIMM010001216.1 coordinate 272,107, forward strand.
TAGAATATTATAATGGATGTTAGAATATTATAATGGATGTTAGATTATTATAATGGATGTTATAATGTATATTAGAATGTTAAAATGGATGTTAGAATGTTATAATTGAATTTAGAATGTATATCAGAATGTTAAAAAGTATGTTATAATGTTATAATGGATGTTAGAATGTATATTAGAATGTTAGAATGTATGTTAGAATGTTATAATGGATGTTAGAATGTATATTAGAATGTTAGAATGTATGTTAGAATGTTATTATGGATGTTAGAATGTTATAATTGATGTTAGAATGTATATTAGAATGTTATAATGTATGTTAGAATGTTATAATTGATGTTAGAATGTATATTAGATTGTTATAATGTATGTTAGAATGTTATAATGGATGTTAAAATGTATATTAGAATGTTATAATGTATGTTAGGATGTTATAATGTATGTTAGAATGTTATAATGGATGTTAGAATGTATATTAGATTGTTATAATGTATGTTAGAATGTTATAATGGATGGTAGAATGTATATTAGAATGTTATAATGTATGTTAGAATGTTATAATGGAAATTAGAATGTTATATTGGATGTTAGAATGTATATTAGATTGTTATAAGGTATGTTAGAATGTTATATTGGATGTTAGAATGTATATTAGAATGTTATAATGTACATTAGAATGTTTTAAAGGATGTTAGAATGTTATAATGGATGTTAGAATGTATATTATAATGTTAGAATGTACGTTAGAATGTTATTATGGATGTTAGAATGTTATAATGGTTGTTAAAATGTATATTAGAAAGTTATAATGTATGTTAGAATGTTATTTTGGATGTTAAAATGTATTTTAGATTGTTAAAATGTATGTTAGAATGTTATAATAGATGTTAGAATGTATATTAGAATGTTAGAATGTATGTTACAATGTTATAATGTATGTTAAAATGTTATAATGGATGTTATAATGTATACTAGAATGTTATAATGTATTTTAGATTGTAATAATGTATGTTTGAATGTTATAATGGATGTTAGAATGTATATTAGAATGTTATAATGTATGTTACAATGTTATAATGTATGTTAGAATGTTATAATGGATGTTAGAATGTATATTAGAATGTTATAATGTATGTTAGAATGTTACAGTGGATGATATAATGTTATAATGGATGTTATAATGAATATTAGAATGTTAGAATGGATGTTAGAATGTTATAATGGATGTTATAATGTATATTAGAATGTTATAATGTATGTTAGAATGTTATAATTGATTTTAGAATGTATATCAGAATGTTAAAAAGTATGTTAGAATGTTATAATGGATGTTAGAATGTATATTAGAATGTCAGAATGTATGTTAGAATGTTATAATGGATGTTAGAATGTATATTAGAAAGTTAGAATGTATGTTAGAATGTTATTATGGATGTTAGAATGTTATAATTGATGTTAGAATGTATATTAGAATGTTATAATGTATGTTAGAATGTTAGAATGGATGTTAGAATGTATATTAGATTGTTATAATGTATGTTAGAATGGATGTTAGAATGTATATTAGATTTTTATAATGTATGTTAGAATGTTATAATGGATGTTAGAATGTATATTAGAATGTTATAATGTATGTTACAATGTTATAATGGATGTTAGAATGTATATTAGAATGTTATAATGTATGTTACAATGTTATAATGGATGTTAGAATGTTATAATGGATGTTAGAATGTATATTAGAATGTTGTAATGTATGTTAGAATGTTATAATGGATGTTAGAATGTTATAATGGATGTTATAATGAAAATTAGAATGTTATAATGTATGTTAGAATGCTTGTTAGAATGTATATTAGAATGTTTTAGTGTATTTTAGAATGTTATAATGGATGTTAGAATGTATATTAGAATATTATAATGGATGTTAGAATGTTATAATGGATGATAGTACATTATAATGGATGTTATAATATATATTAGAATGTTATAATGTATGTTAGAATGTTATAATGGATGTTAGAATGTATATTAGATTGTTATAATGTATGTTAGAATGTTATAATGGATGTTAGAATGTATATTAGAATGTTATAATGTATGTTACAATGTTATAATGGATGTTAGAATGTTATAAAGGATGTTAGAATGTATATTAGAATGTTATAATGTATGTTAGAATGTTATAATGGATGTTAGAATGTTATAATGGATGTTACAATGTATATTAGAATGTTGTAATGTATGTTAGAATGTTATAATGGATGTTAGAATGTTAGAATGGATGTTATAATGAATATTAGAATGTTAGAATGGATGTTAGAATGTTATAATGGATGTTATAATGTATATTAGAATGTGATAATGTATGTTAGAATGCATGTTAGAATGTATATTAGAATATTATAGTGTATATTAGAATGTTATAATGGATGTTAGAATGTATATTAGAATGTTATAATGGATGTTAGAATATTATAATGGATGTTATAATGTATATTAGAATGTTAAAAAGTATGTTAGAATGTTATAATGGATGTTAGAATGTATATTAGAATGTTAGAATGTATGTTAGAATGTTATAATGGATGTTAGAATGTATATTAGAATGTTAGAATGTATGTTAGAATGTTATTATGGATGTTAGAATGTTATAATTGATGTTAGAATGTATATTAGAATGTTATAATGTATATTAGAATGTTATATTGGATGTTAGAATGTATATTAGATTGTTATAATGTATGTTAGAATGTTATATTGGATGTTAGAATTTATATTAGAATGTTATAATGTATGTTAGAATGTTATAAAGGATGTTAGAATGTTATAATGGATGTTAGAATGTATATTATAATGTTAGAATGTATGTTATAATGTTATTATGGATGTTAGAATGTTATAATGGATGTTAGAATGTATATTAGAAAGTTATAATGTATGTTAGAATGTTATTTTGGATGTTAAAATGTATTTTAGATTGTTATAATGTATGTTAGAATGTTATAATAGATGTTAGAATGTATATTAGAATGTTATAATGTATGTTACAATGTTATAATGTATGTTACAATGTTATAATGGATGTTAGAATGTATATTAGAATGTTATAATGTATGTTAGAATGTTACAATGGATGATAGAATGTTATAATGGATGTTATAATGAATATTAGAATGTTAGAATGGATGTTAGAATGTTATAATGGATGTTAGAATGTATATTAGAATGTTATAATGTATGTTAGAATGCACGTTAGAAAGTATATTAGAATATTATAATGTATGTTAGAATGTTATAATGGATGTTAGAATGTATATTAGAATATTATAATGGATGTTAGAATATTATAATGGATGTTAGATTATTATAATGGATGTTATAATGTATATTAGAATGTTAAAATGGATGTTAGAATGTTATAATTGAATTTAGAATGTATATCAGAATGTTAAAAAGTAAGTTAGAATGTTATAATGGATGTTAGAATGTATATTAGTATGTTAGAATGTATGTTAGAATGTTATAATGGATGTTAGAATGTATATTAGAATGTTAGAATGTATGTTAGAATGTTATTATGGATGTTAGAATGTTAAAATTGATGTTAGAATGTATATTAGAATGTTATAATGTATGTTAGAATGTTATAATTGATGTTAGAATGTATATTAGATTGTTATAATGTATGTTAGAATGTTATAATGGATGTTATAATGTATATTAGAATGTTATAATGTATGTTAGGATGTTATAATGTATGTTAGAATGTTATAATGGATGTTAGAATGTATATTAGATTGTTATAATGTATGTTAGAATGTTATAATGGATGTTAGAATGTATATTAGAATGTTATAATGTATGTTAGAATGTTATAATGGATATTAGAATGTTATATTGGATGTTAGAATGTATATTAGATTGTTATAAGGTATGTTAGAATGTTATATTGGATGTTAGAATGTATATTAGAATGTTATAATGTATGTTAGAATGTTATAAAGGATGTTAGAATGTTATAATGGATGTTAGAATGTATATTATAATGTTAGAATGTATGTTAGAATGTTATTATGGATGTTAGAATGTTATTTTGGATGTTAAAATGTATTTTAGATTGTTATAATGTATGTTAGAATGTTATTATAGATGTTAGAATGTATATTAGAATGTTATAATGTATGTTACAATGTTATAATCTATGTTAGAATGTTATAATGGATGTTATAATGTATACTAGAATGTTATAATGTATTTTAGATTGTAATAATGTATGTTCGAATGTTATAATGGATGTTAGAATGTATATTAGAATGTTATAATGTATGTTACAATGTTATAATGTATGTTAGAATGTTATAATGGATGTTAGAATGTATATTAGAATGTTATAATGTATGTTAGAATGTTACAATGGATGATAGAATGTTATAATGGATGTTATAATGAATATTAGAATGTTAGAATGGATGTTAGAATGTTATAATGGATGTTATAATGTATATTAGAATGTTATAATGTATGTTAGAATGCATGTTAGAATGTATATTAGAAAATTATAATGTATGTTAGAATGTTAGAATGGATGTTAGAATGTATATTAGAATATTATAATGGATGTTAGAATATTATAATGGATGTTAGATTATTATAATGGATGTTATAATGTATATTAGAATGTTAAAATGGATGTTAGAATGTTATAATTGATTTTAGAATGTATATCAGAATGTTAAAAAGTATGTTAATATGTTATAATGGATGTTAGAATGTATATTAGAATGTTAGAATGTATGTTAGAATGTTATAATGGATGTTAGAATGTATATTAGAATGTTAGAATGTATGTTAGAATGTTATTATGGATGTTAAAATGTTATAATTGATGTTAGAATGTATATTAGAATGTTATAATGTATGTTAGAATGTTATAATTGATGTTAGAATGTATATTAGATTGTTATAATGTATGTTAGAATGTTATAATGGATGTTAAAATGTATATTAGAATGTTATAATGTATGTTAGGATGTTATAATGTATGTTAGAATGTTATAATGGATGTTAGAATGTATATTAGATTGTTATAATGTATGTTAGATTGTTATAATGGATGTTAGAATGTATATTAGAATGTTATAATGTATGTTAGAATGTTATAATGGATATTAGAATGTTATATTGGATGTTAGAATGTATATTAGATTGTTATAATGTATGTTAGAATGTTATATTGGATGTTAGAATGTATATTAGAATGTTATAATGTATGTTAGAATGTTATAAAGGATGTTAGAATGTTATAATGGATGTTAGAATGTATATTATAATGTTAGAATGTATGTTAGAATGTTATTATGGATGTTAGAATGTTATAATGGATGTTAGAATGTATATTAGAAAGTTATAATGTATGTTAGAATGTTTTTTTGGATGTTAAAATGTATTTTAGATTGTTATAATGTATGTTAGAATGTTATAATAGATGTTAGAATGTATATTAGAATGTTATAATGTATGTTACAATGTTATAATGTATGAAAGAATGTTATAATGGATGTTATAATGTATACTAGAATGTTATAATGTATTTTAGATTGTAATAATTTATGTTCGAATGTTATAATGGATGTTAAAATGTATATTAGAATGTTATAATGTATGTTACAATCCTATAATGTATGTTAGAATGTTATAATGGATGTTAGAATGTATATTAGAATGTTATAATGTATGTTAGAATGTTACAATGGATGATAGAATGTTATAATGGATGTTATAATGAATATTAGAATGTTAGAATGGATGTTAGAATGTTATAATGGATGTTATAATGTATATTAGAATGTTATAATGTATGTTAGAATGCATGTTAGAATGTATATTAGAATATTATAATGTATGTTAGAATGTTATAATAGATGTTAGAATGTATATTAGAATGTTATAATGTATGTTACAATGTTATAATCTATGTTAGAATGTTATAATGGATGTTATAATGTATACTAGAATGTTATAATGTATTTTAGATTGTAATAATGTATGTTCGAATGTTATAATGGATGTTAGAATGTATATTAGAATGTTATAATGTATGTTACAATGTTATAATGTATGTTATAATGTTATAATGGATGTTAGAATGTTTATTAGAATGTTATAATGTATGTTAGAATGTTACAATGGATGATAGAATGTTATAATGGATGTTATAATGAATATTAGAATGTTAGAATGGATGTTAGAATGTTATAATGGATGTTATAATGTATATTAGAATGTTATAATGTATGTTAGAATGCATGTTAGAATGTATATTAGAATATTATAATGTATGTTAGAATGTTAGAATGGATGTTAGAATGTATATTAGAATATTATAATGGATGTTAGAATATTATAATGGATGTTATAATGAATATTAGAATGTTAGAATGGATGTTAGAATGTTATAATGGATGTTATAATGTATACTAGAATGTTATAATGTATTTTAGATTGTAATAATGTATGTTCGAATGTTATAATAGATGTTATAATGTATATTAGAATGTTATAATGTAAGTTACAATGTTATAATGTATGTTAGAATGTTATAATGGATGTTAGAATGTATATTAGAATGTTATAATGTATGTTAGAATGTTACAATGGACGATAGAATGTTATAATGGATGTTATAATGAATATTAGAATGTTAGAATGGATGTTAGAATGTTATAATGGATGTTATAATGTATATTAGAATGTTATAATGTATGTTAGAATGCACGTTAGAATGTATATTAGAATATTATAATGTATGTTAGAATGTTATAATGGATGTTAGAATGTATATTAGAATATTATAATGGATGTTAGAATATTATAATGGATGTTAGATTATTATAATGGATGTTATAATGTATATTATAATGTTAAAATGGATGTTAGAATGTTATAATTGAATTTAGAATGTATATCAGAATGTTAAAAAGTAAGTTAGAATGTTATAATGGATGTTAGAATGTATATTAGAATGTTAGAATGTATGTTAGAATGTTATTATGGATGTTAGAATGTTAAAATTGATGTTAGAATGTATATTAGAATGTTATAATGTATGTTAGAATGTTATAATTGATGTTAGAATGTATATTAGATTGTTATAATGTATGTTAGAATGTTATAATGGATGTTAAAATGTATATTAGAATGTTATAATGTATGTTAGGATGTTATAATGTATGTTAGAATGTTATAATGGATGTTAGAATGTATATTAGATTGTTATAATGTATGTTAGAATGTTATAATGGATGTTAGAATGTATATTAGAATGTTATAATGTATGTTAGAATGTTATAATGGATATTAGAATGTTATATTGGATGTTAGAATGTATATTAGATTGTTATAAGGTATGTTAGAATGTTATATTGGATGTTAGAATGTATATTAGAATGTTATAATGTATGTTAGAATGTTATAAAGGATGTTAGAATGTTATAATGGATGTTAGAATGTATATTATAATGTTAGAATGTATGTTAGAATGTTATTATGGATGTTAGAATGTTATTTTGGATGTTAAAATGTATTTTAGATTGTTATAATGTATGTTAGAATGTTATAATAGATGTTAGAATGTATATTAGAATGTTATAATGTATGTTACAATGTTATAATCTATGTTAGAATGTTCTAATGGATGTTATAATGTATACTAGAATGTTATAATGTATTTTAGATTGTAATAATGTATGTTCGAATGTTATAATGGATGTTAGAATGTATATTAGAATGTTATAATGTATGTTACAATGTTATAATGTATGTTAGAATGTTATAATGGATGTTAAAATGTATATTAGAATGTTATAATGTATGTTAGGATGTTATAATGTATGTTAGAATGTTATAATGGATGTTAGAATGTATATTAGATTGTTATAATGTATGTTAGAATGTTATAATGGATGTTAGAATGTATATTAGAATGTTATAATGTATGTTAGAATGTTATAATGGATATTAGAATGTTATATTGGATGTTAGAATGTATATTAGATTGTTATAAGGTATGTTAGAATGTTATATTGGATGTTAGAATGTATATTAGAATGTTATAATGTATGTTAGAATGTTATAAAGGATGTTAGAATGTTATAATGGATGTTAGAATGTATATTATAATGTTAGAATGTATGTTAGAATGTTATTATGGATGTTAGAATGTTATATTGGATGTTAAAATGTATTTTAGATTGTTATAATGTATGTTAGAATGTTATAATAGATGTTAGAATGTATATTAGAATGTTATAATGTATGTTACAATGTTATAATCTATGTTAGAATGTTATAATGGATGTTATAATGTATACTAGAATGTTATAATGTATTTTAGATTGTAATAATGTATGTTCGAATGTTATAATGGATGTTAGAATGTATATTAGAATGTTATAATGTATGTTAGAATGTTACAATGGATGATAGAATGTTATAATGGATGTTATAATGAATATTTGAATGTTAGAATGGATGTTAGAATGTTATAATGGATGTTATAATGTATATTAGAATGTTATAATGTATGTTAGAATGCATGTTAGAATGTATATTAGAATATTATAATGTATGTTAGAATGTTAGAATGGATGTTAGAATGTATATTAGAATATTATAATGGATGTTAGAATATTATAATGGATGTTAGATTATTATAATGGATGTTATAATGTATATTAGAATGTTAAAATGGATGTTAGAATGTTATAATTGATTTTAGAATGTATATCAGAATGTTAAAAAGTATGTTAGAATGTTATAATGGATGTTAGAATGTATATTAGAATGTTAGAATGTATGTTAGAATGTTATAATGGATGTTAGAATGTATATTAGAATGTTAGAATGTATGTTAGAATGTTATTATGGATGTTAGAATGTTATAATTGATGTTAGAATGTATATTAGAATGTTATAATGTATGTTAGAATGTTATAATGTATGTTAGAATGTTATAATGGATGTTAGAATGTATATTAGATTGTTATAATGTATGTTAGATTGTTATAATGGATGTTAGAATGTATATTAGAATGTTATAATGTATGTTAGAATGTTATAATGGATATTAGAATGTTATATTGGATGTTAGAATGTATATTAGATTGTTATAATGTATGTTAGAATGTTATAGTGGATGTTAGAATGTATATTAGAATGTTATAATGTATGTTAGAATGTTATAAAGGATGTTAGAATGTTATAATGGATGTTAGAATGTATATTATAATGTTAGAATGTATGTTAGAATGTTATTATGGATGTTAGAATGTTATAATGGATGTTAGAATGTATATTAGAAAGTTATAATGTATGTTAGAATGTTTTTTTGGATGTTAAAATGTATTTTAGATTGTTATAATGTATGTTAGAATGTTATAATAGATGTTAGAATGTATATTAGAATGTTATAATGTATGTTACAATGTTATAATGTATGAAAGAATGTTATAATGGATGTTATAATGTATACTAGAATGTTATAATGTATTTTAGATTGTAATAATGTATGTTCGAATGTTATAATGGATGTTAGAATGTATATTAGAATGTTATAATGTATGTTACAATCCTATAATGTATGTTAGAATGTTATAATGGATGTTAGAATGTATATTAGAATGTTATAATGTATGTTAGAATGTTACAATGGATGATAGAATGTTATAATGGATGTTATAATGAATATTAGAATGTTAGAATGGATGTTAGAATGTTATAATGTATGTTACAATGTTATAATCTATGTTAGAATGTTATAATGGATGTTATAATGTATACTAGAATGTTATAATGTATTTTAGATTGTAATAATGTATGTTCGAATGTTATAATGGATGTTAGAATGTATATTAGAATGTTATAATGTATGTTACAATGTTATAATGTATGTTAGAATGTTTATTAGAATGTTATAATGTATGTTAGAATGTTACAATGGATGATAGAATGTTATAATGGATGTTATAATGAATATTAGAATGTTAGAATGGATGTTAGAATGTTATAATGGATGTTATAATGTATATTAGAATGTTATAATGTATGTTAGAATGCATGTTAGAATGTATATTAGAATATTATAATGTATGTTAGAATGTTAGAATGGATGTTAGAATGTATATTAGAATATTATAATGGATGTTAGAATATTATAATGGATGTTATAATGAATATTAGAATGTTAGAATGGATGTTAGAATGTTATAATGGATGTTATAATGTATACTAGAATGTTATAATGTATTTTAGATTGTAATAATGTATGTTCGAATGTTATAATAGATGTTATAATGTATATTAGAATGTTATAATGTATGTTACAATGTTATAATGTATGTTAGAATGTTATAATGGATGTTAGAATGTATATTAGAATGTTATAATGTATGTTAGATTGTTACAATGGATGATAGAATGTTATAATGGATGTTATAATGAATATTAGAATGTTAGAATGGATGTTAGAATGTTATAATGGATGTTATAATGTATATTAGAATGTTATAATGTATGTTAGAATGCACGTTAGAATGTATATTAGAATATTATAATGTATGTTAGAATGTTATAATGGATGTTAGAATGTATATTAGAATATTATAATGGATGTTAGAATATTATAATGGATGTTATAATGTATATTAGAATGTTAAAATGGATGTTAGAATGTTATAATTGAATTTAGAATGTATATCAGAATGTTAAAAAGTAAGTTAGAATGTTATAATGGATGTTAGAATGTATATTAGTATGTTAGAATGTATGTTAGAATGTTATAATGGATGTTAGAATGTATATTAGAATGTTAGAATGTATGTTAGAATTTTATTATGGATGTTAGAATGTTAAAATTGATGTTAGAATGTATATTAGAATGTTATAATGTATGTTAGAATGTTATAATTGATGTTAGAATGTATATTAGATTGTTATAATGTATGTTAGAATGTTATAATGGATGTTAAAATGTATATTAGAATGTTATAATGTATGTTAGGATGTTATAATGTATGTTAGAATGTTATAATGGATGTTAGAATGTATATTAGATTGTTATAATGTATGTTAGAATGTTATAATGGATGTTAGAATGTATAATAGAATGTTATAATGTATGTTAGAATGTTATAATGGATATTAGAATGTTAAAATGGATGTTAGAATGTATATTAGATTGTTATAAGGTATGTTAGAATGTTATATTGGATGTTAGAATGTATATTAGAATGTTATAATGTATGTTAGAATGTTATAAAGGATGTTAGAATGTTATAATGGATGTTAGAATGTATATTATAATGTTAGAATGTATGTTAGAATGTTATTATGGATGTTAGAATGTTATAATGGATGTTAGAATGTATATTAGAAAGTTATAATGTATGTTAGAATGTTATTTTGGATGTTAAAATGTATTTTAGATTGTTATAATGTATGTTAGAATGTTATAATAGATGTTAGAATGTATATTAGAATGTTATAATGTATGTTACAATGTTATAATCTATGTTAGAATGTTATAATGGATGTTATAATGTATACTAGAATGTTATAATGTATTTTAGATTGTAGTAATGTATGTTCGAATGTTATAATGGATGTTAGAATGTATATTAGAATTTTATAATGTATGTTACAATGTTATAATGTATGTTAGAATGTTATAATGGATGTTAGAATGTATATTAGAATGTTATAATGTATGTTAGAATGTTACAATGGATGATAGAATGTTATAATGGATGTTATAATGAATATTAGAATGTTAGAATGGATGTTAGAATGTTATAATGGATGTTATAATGTATAATAGAATGTTATAATGTATGTTAGAATGCATGTTAGAATGTATATTAGAATATTATAATGTATGTTAGAATGTTAGAATGGATGATAGAATGTATATTAGAATATTATAATGGATGTTAGAATATTATAATGGATGTTAGATTATTATAATGGATGTTATAATGTATATTAGAATGTTAAAATGGATGTTAGAATGTTATAATTGATTTTAGAATGTATATCAGAATGTTAAAAAGTATGTTAGAATGTTATAATGGATGTTAGAATGTATATTAGAATGTTAGAATGTATGTTAGAATGTTATAATGGATGTTAGAATGTATATTAGAATGTTAGAATGTATGTTAGAATGTTATTATGGATGTTAGAATGTTATAATTGATGTTAGAATGTATATTAGAATGTTATAATGTATGTTAGAATGTTATAATTGATGTTAGAATGTATATTAGATTGTTATAATGTATGTTAGAATGTTATAATGGATGTTAAAATGTATATTAGAATGTTATAATGTATGTTAGGATGTTATAATGTATGTTAGAATGTTATAATGGATGTTAGAATGTATATTAGATTGTTATAATGTATGTTAGATTGTTAGAATGGATGTTAGAATGTATATTAGAATGTTATAATGTTTGTTAGAATGTTATAATGGATATTAGAATGTTATATTGGATGTTAGAATGTATATTAGATTGTTATAATGTATGTTAGAATGTTATATTGGATGTTAGAATGTATATTAGAATGTTATAATGTATGTTAGAATGTTATAAAGCATGTTACAATGTTATAATGGATGTTAGAATGTATATTATAATGTTAGAATGTATGTTAGAATGTTATTATGGATGTTAGAATGTTATAATGGATGTTAGAATGTATATTAGAAAGTTATAATGTATGTTAGAATGTTTTTTTGGATGTTAAAATGTATTTTAGATTGTTATAATGTATGTTAGAATGTTATAATAGATGTTAGAATGTATATTAGAATGTTATAATGTATGTTACAATGTTATAATGTATGAAAGAAAGTTATAATGGATGTTATAATGTATACTAGAATGTTATAATGTATTTTAGATTGTAATAATGTATGTTTGAATGTTATAATGGATGTTAGAATGTATATTAGAATGTTATAATGTATGTTACAATCCTATAATGTATGTTAGAATGTTATAATGGATGTTAGAATGTATATTAGAATGTTATAATGTATGTTAGAATGTTACAATGGATGATAGAATGTTATAATGGATGTTATAATGAATATTAGAATGTTAGAATGGATGTTAGAATGTTATAATGGATGTTATAATGTATATTAGAATGTTATAATGTATGTTAGAATGCATGTTAGAATGTATATTAGAATATTATAATGTATGTTAGAATGTTATAATAGATGTTAGAATGTATATTAGAATGTTATAATGTATGTTACAATGTTATAATCTATGTTAGAATGTTATAATGGATGTTATAATGTATACTAGAATGTTATAATGTATTTTAGATTGTAATAATGTATGTTCGAATGTTATAATGGATGTTAGAATGTATATTAGAATGTTATAATGTATGTTACAATGTTATAATGTATGTTAGAATGTTATAATGGATGTTAGAATGTTTATTAGAATGTTATAATGTATGTTAGAATGTTACAATGGATGATAGAATGTTATAATGGATGTTATAATGAATATTAGAATGTTAGAATGGATGTTAGAATGTTATAATGGATGTTATAATGTATATTAGAATGTTATAATGTATGTTAGAATGCATGTTAGAATGTATATTAGAATATTATAATGTATGTTAGAATGTTAGAATGGATGTTAGAATGTATATTAGAATATTATAATGGATGTTAGAATATTATAATGGATGTTAGATTATTATAATGGATGTTATAATGTATATTAGAATGTTAAAGTGGATGTTAGAATGTTATAATTGATTTTAGAATGTATATCAGAATGTTAAAAAGTATGTTAGAATGTTATAATGGATGTTAGAATGTATATTAGAATGTTAGAATGTATGTTAGAATGTTATAATGGATGTTAGAATGTATATTAGAATGTTAGAATGTATGTTAGAATGTTATTATGGATGTTAGAATGTTATAATTGATGTTAGAATGTATATTAGAATGTTATAATGTATGTTAGAATGTTATAATTGATGTTAGAATGTATATTAGAGTGTTATAATGTATTTTAGAATGTTATAATGGATGTTAAAATGTATATTAGAATGTTATAATGTATGTTAGGATGTTATAATGTATGTTAGAATGTTATAATGGATGTTAGAATGTATATTAGATTGTTATAATGTATGTTAGATTGTTATAATGGATGTTAGAATGTATATTAGAATGTTATAATGTATGTTAGAATGTTATAATGGATATTAGAATGTTATATTGGATGTTAGAATGTATATTAGATTGTTATAATGTATGTTAGAATGTTATATTGGATGTTAGAATGTATATTAGAATGTTATAATGTATGTTAGAATGTTATAAAGGATGTTAGAATGTTATAATGGATGTTAGAATGTATATTATAATGTTAGAATGTATGTTAGAATGTTATTATGGATGTTAGAATGTTATAATGGATGTTAGAATGTATATTAGAAAGTTATAATGTATGTTAGAATGTTTTTTTGGATGTTAAAATGTATTTTAGATTGTTATAATGTATGTTAGAATGTTATAATAGATGTTAGAATGTATATTAGAATGTTATAATGTATGTTACAATGTTATAATGTATGAAAGAATGTTATAAAGGATGTTATAATGTATACTAGAATGTTATAATGTATTTTAGATTGTAATAATGTATGTTCAAATGTTATAATGGATGTTAGAATGTATATTAGAATGTTATAATGTATGTTACAATCCTATAATGTATGTTAGAATGTTATAATGGATGTTAGAATGTATATTAGAGTGTTATAATGTATGTTAGAATGTATGTTAGAATGTATATTAGAATATTATAATGTATGTTAGAATGTTATAATGGATGTTATAATGAATATTAGAATGTTAGAATGGATGTTAGAATGTTATAATGGATGTTAGAATGTATATTAGAATGTTATAATGTATGTTAGAATGCATGTTAGAATGTATATTAGAATATTATAATGTATGTTAGAATGTTATAATGGATGTTAGAATGTATATTAGAATATTATAATGGATGTTAGAATATTATAATGGATGTTAGATTATTATAATGGATGTTATAATGTATATTAGAATGTTAAAATGGATGTTAGAATGTTATAATTGATTTTAGAATGTATATCAGAATGTTAAAAAGTATGTTAGAATGTTATAATGTATTTTAGAATGTATATTAGAATGTTAGAATGTATGTTAGAATGTTATAATGGATGTTAGAATGTATATTAGAATGTTAGAATGTATGTTAGAATGTTATTATGGATGTTAGAATGTTATAATTGATGTTAGAATGTATATTAGAATGTTATAATGTATGTTAGAATGTTATAATTGATGTTAGAATGTATATTAGATTGTTATAATGTATGTTAGAATGTTATAATGGATGTTAAAATGTATATTAGAATGTTATAATGTATGTTAGGATGTTATAATGTATGTTAGAATGTTAGAATGGATGTTAGAATGTATATTAGATTGTTATAATGTATGTTAGAATGTTATAATGGATGTTAGAATGTATGTTAGAATGTTATTATGGATGTTAGAATGTTATAATTGATGTTAGAATGTATATTAGAATGTTATAATGTATGTTACAAAGTTATAATGGATGTTAGAATGTTTTAATGGATGTTAGAATGTATATTAGAATGTTATAATGTATGTTAGAATGTTATAATGGATGTTAGAATGTTATAATGGATGTTAGAATGTATATTAGAATGTTATAATGTATGTTAGAATGTTATAATGGATGTTAGAATGTTATAATGGATGTTATAATGAATATTAGAATGTTATATTGTATGTTAGAATGCATGTTAGAATGTATATTAGAATATTATAATGGATGTTAGAATGTTATAATGGATGTTAGTACATTATAATGGATGTTATAATATATATTAGAATGTTATAATGTATGTTAGAATGTTATAATGGATGTTACAATGTATATTAGATTGTTATAATGTATGTTAGAATGTTATAATGGATGTTAGAATGTTATTAGAATGTTATAATGTATGTTACAATGTTATAATGGATGTTAGAATGTATATTAGAATGTTATAATGTATGTTAGAATGTTATAATGGATGTTAGAATGTTATAATGGATGTTAGAATGTATATTAGAATGTTGTAATGTATGTTAGAATGTTATAATGGATGGTAGAATGTTATAATGGATGTTAGAATGAATATTAGAATGTTAGAATGGATGTTAGAATGTTATAATGGATGTTATAATGTATATTAGAATGTTATAATGTATGTTAGAATGCATGTTAGAATGTATATTAGAATATTATAGTGTATGTTAGAATGTTATAATGGATGTTAGAATGTATATTAGAATGTTATAATGGATGTTAGAATATTATAATGGATGTTATAATGTATATTAGAATATTAAAAAGTATGTTAGAATGTTATAATGGATGTTAGAATGTATATTAGAATGTTAGAATGTATGTTAGAATGTTATAATGGATGTTAGAATGTATATTAGAATGTTAGAATGTATGTTAGAATGTTATTATGGATGTTAGAATGTTATAATTGATGTTAGAATGTATATTAGATTGTTATAATGTATGTTAGAATGTTATTATGGATGTTAGAATGTTATAATGGAAGTTAGAATGTTATAATGGATGTTAAAATATTATAATGGATGTTATAATGTATATTAGAATGTTAAAATGGATGATTGAATGTTATAATTGATGTTAGAATGTATATTAGAATGTTAGAATGTATGTTAGAATGTTATAATGGATGTTAGAATGTATATTACAAAGTTATAATGTATGTTAGAATGTTATAATGGATGTTTGAATGTATTTTAGATTGTGATAATGTATGATAGAATGTTATAATGGATATTAGAATGTATATTAGAATGTTATAATGTATGTTACAATGCTATAATGTATGTTAGAATGTTATAATGGATGTTAAAATGTATACTAGAATGTTATAATGTATGTTAGAATGTATATTAGAATGTTATAATGTATGTTAGAATGTTATAATGGATGTTAGAATGTATATTAGATTGTTATAATGTATGTTAGAATGTTATAATGGATGTTAGAATGTATATTAGAATGTTATAATGTATGATAGAATGTTTTAATGGATATTAGAATGTATATTAGAATGTTATAATGTATGTTAGAATGTTATAATGGATGTTAGAATGTTAGAATGGATGCTAGAATGTATATTAGAATGTTATATTGTATGTTAGAATGTTATAATGGATGTTATAATGTTATAATGTATGTTAGAATGTTATAATGCATGTTAGAATGTATATTAGAATGTTAGAATGTATGTTAGAATGTTATTATGGATGTTAGAATGTTATAATGGATGTTACAATGTATATTACAAAGTTATAATGTATGTTAGAATGTTATAATGGATGTTTGAATGTATTTTAGATTGTTATAATGTATGATAGAATGTTATAATGGATGTTAGAATGTATATTAGAATGTTATAATGTATGTTAGAATGTTATAATGGATGTTAGAATGTATATTAGAATGTTATAATGTATGTTAGAATGTTATAATGGATGTTATAATGGATGTTATAATGTATACTAGAATGTTATAATGTATGTTAGAATGTTATAATGGATGTTAGAATGTATATTAGAATGGTATAATGAATGTTAGAATGTTATAATGTATGTTAGAATGTATATTAGAATGTTATAATGTATGTTAGAATGTTATAATGGATGTTAGAATGTATATTAGATTGTTATAATGTATGTTAGAATGTTATAATGGATATTAGAATGTATATTAGAATGTTAAATGTATGTTAGAATGTTATAATGGATGTTAGAATTTATATTATAATGTTATAATGTATGTTAGAATGTTAAAATGGATATTAGAATGTATATTAGAATGTTATAATGTATGTTAGAATGTTAGAATGGATGTTAGAATGTATATTAGATTGTTATAATGTATGTTAGAATGTTATAATGGATGTTAGAATGTATATTAGAATGTTATAATGTATGTTAGAATGATAGAATGTATGTTATAATGTTATAATGGATGTTATAATGTATATAGAATGTTAGAATGGATGTTAGAATGCATGTTAGAATGTATATTAGAATGTTAGAATGTATGTTATAATGTTATAATGTATGTTAGAATGTTATTATGGATGTTAGAATGTATATTAGAATATTAGAATGTATGTTAGAATGTTATTTTGTATGTTAGAATGTTAGAATGGATGTTAGAATGTATTTTAGATTGTTATAATGTATGTTAGAATGTTATAATGGATGTTAGAATGTATATTAGAATGTTATAATGTATGTTACAATGTTATAATGTATGTTAGAATGTTATAATGGATGTTAGAATGTATATTAGATTGTTATAATGTATGTTAGAATGTTATGATGGATGTTAGAATGTATATTAGAATGTTATAATGTATGTTAGAATGTTATAATGGATATTAGAATGTATATTAGAATGTTATAATGTATGTTAGAATGTATATTAGAATTTTAGAATGTATATTAGAATGTTATAATGTATGTTAGAATGTTATAATGATTGTTATAATGTATATTAGAATGTTATATTGTATGTTAGAATGCATGTTAGAATGTATATTAGAATTTTATAATGTATGTTAGAATGTTATAATGGATGTTAGAATGTATATTAGAATGTTATAATGGATGTTATAATGTTATAATGGATGTTAGAATATTATAATGGATGTTATAATGTATATTAGAATGTTAGAATGTATGTTAGAATGTTATAATGGATGTTAGAATGTATATTAGAATGTTATTATGGATGTTAGAATGTTATAATGGATGTTAGAATGTATATTAGAATGTTAGAATGTATGTTAGAATGTTATTGTGTATATTAGAAAGTTATAATGTATGTTAGAATGTTATAATGGATGTTTGAATGTATATTAGATTGTTATAATGGATGTTAGAATGTTATAATGGATATTAGAATGTATATTAGAATGTTATAATGTATAATAGAATGTTATAATGGATGTTAGAATTTATATTATAATGTTATAATGTATGTTAAAATGCTAAAATGGATATTAGAATGTATATTAGAATGTTATTATGTATGTTAGAATGTTATAATGGATGTTAGAATGTATATTAGATTGTTATAATGTATGTTAGAATGTTATAATGGATGTTAGAATGTATATTAGAATGTTATAATGTTTGTTAGAATGTTAGAATGTATGTTTTAATGTTATAATGGATGTAATAATGTATATTAGAATGTTAAAATGGATGTTAGAATGTTATAATGGATGTTATCATGTATATTAGAATGTTAGAATGGATGTTAGAATGCATGTTAGAATGTATATTAGAATGAGATAATGTATGTTAGAATGTTATAATGGATGTTATACTGTATATTTGAATGTTAAAATGGATTATTGAATGTTATAATTGATGTTAGAATGTATATTAGAATGTTAGAATGTATGTTAGAATGTTATTATGGATGTTAGAATGTTATAATGGAAGTTAGAATGCTATAATGGATGTTAGAATATTATAATAGATGTTATAATGTATATTAGAATGTTAGAATGGATGTTAGAATGCATGTTAGAATGTATATTGGAATGTTATAATGTATGTTAGAATGTTATAATGGATGTTATACTGTATATTAGAATGTTAAAATGGATGATTGAATGTTATAATTGATGTTAGAATGTATATTAGAATGTTAGAATGTATGTTAGAATGTTATAATGGATGTTAAAATGTATATTAGAATGTTAGAATGTATGTTAGAATGTTATTATGGATGTTAGAATGTTATAATGGATGTTAGAATGTATATTACAAAGTTATAATGTATGTTAGAATGTTATAATGGATGTTTGAATGTATTTTAGATTGTTATAATGTATGATAGAATGTTATAATGGATATTAGAATGTATATTAGAATGTTATAATGTATGTTACAATGTTATAATGTATGTTAGAATGTTATAATGGATGTTAAAATGTATACTAGAATGTTATAATGTATGTTAGAATGTATATTAGAATGTTATAATGTATGGTAGAATGTTTTAATGGATGTTAGAATGTATATTAGATTGTTATAATGTATGTTAGAATGTTATAATGGATGTTAGAATGTATATTAGAATGTTATAATATATGATAGAATGTTATAATGGATATTAGAATGTATATTAGAATGTTATAATGTATGTTAGAATGTTATAATGGATGTTATAATGTCTATTAGAATGTTATAATGTATATTAGAATGTTATAATGAATGTTAGAATGTTAGAATGGATGCTAGAATGTATATTAGAATGTTATATTGTATGTTAGAATGTTATAATGGATGTTATAATGTTATAATGTATGTTAGAATGTTATAATGCATGTTAGAATGTATATTAAAATGTTAGAATGTATGTTAGAATGTTATTATGGATGTTAGAATGTATATTACAAAGTTATAATGTATGTTAGAATGTTATAATGGATGTTTGAATGTATTTTAGATTGTTATAATGTATGATAGAATGTTATAATGGATATTAGAATGTATATTAGAATGTTATAATGTATGTTACAATGTTATAATGTATGTTAGAATGCATGTTAGAATGTATATTAGAATTTTTATAATGTATGTTAGAATGTTATAATGGATGTTAGAATGTATATTAGAATGTTATAATGGATGTTATAATGTTATAATGGATGTTAGAATATTAAAATGGATGTTAGAATGTATATTAGAATGTTAAAATGGATGATTGAATGTTATAATTGATGTTAGAATGTATATTAGAATGTTAGAATGTATGTTAGAATGTTATTATGGATGTTAGAATGTTAAAATGGATGTTAGAATGTATATTAGAAAGTTATAATGTATGTTAGAATGTTATAATGGATGTTTGAATGTATATTAGATTGTTATAATGTATGTTAGAATGTTATAATGGATATTAGAATGTATATTAGAATGTTATAATGTATAATAGAATGTTATAATGTATAATAGAATGTTATAATGGATGTTAGAATTTATATTACAATGTAAGTTAGAATGTTAAAATGGATATTAGAATGTATATTAGAATGTTATTATGTATGTTAGAATGTTATAATGGATGTTAGAATGTATATTAGAATGTTAGAATGTATGTTAGAATGTTATAATGGATGTTAGAATGTATATTAGAATGTTAGAATGTATGTTAGAATGTTATTATGGATGTTAGAATGTTATAATTGATGTTAGAATGTATATTAGAATGTTATAATGTATGTTAGAATGTTATAATTGATGCTAGAATGTATATTAGATTGTTATAATGTATGTTAGAATGTTATAATGTATGTTAAAATGTATATTAGAATGTTATAATGTATGTTAGAATGTTATAATGGATGTTATAATTGGATGTTATAATGTATACTAGAATGTTATAATGTATGTTAGAATGTTATAATGGATGTTAGAATGTAAATTAGAATGGTATAATGAATGTTAGAATGTATATTAGAATGTTATAATGTATGATAGAATGTTATTATGGATGTTAGAATGTTAGAATGGATGTTAGAATTGATGATAGAATGTTAGAATGGATGTTTTAATGTATATTAGAATGATAGAATGGATGTTAGAATGTTAGAATGGATGTTATAATGTATATTAGAATGTTATAATGTATGTTAGAATGTTATAATGGATATTAGAATGTATAATAGAATGTTATAATTGATGTTAGAATATTATAATGGATGTTATAATGTATATTAGAATGTTAAAATGGATGTTAGAATGTTATAATTGATTATAGAATGTATATTAGAATGTTAAAAAGTATGTTAGAATGTTATAATGTATGTTAGAATGTTATCTTGGATGTTACAATGTATTTTAGATTGTTATAATGTATGTTAGAATGTTATAATAGATGTTAGAATGTTCATTAGAATGTTATAATGTATGTTACAATGTTATAATGTATGTTAGAATGTTATAATGGATGTTATAATGTATGTTAGAATGTTACTATGTATGTTAGAATGTTATAATGGATGTTAGAATATATTTTAGATTGTAATAATGTATGTTCGAATGTTATAATGGATGTTAGAATGTATATTAGAATGTTATAATGTATGTTAGAATGTTACAATGGATGATAGAATGTTATAATGGATGTTATAATGAATATTAGAATGTTAGAATGGATGTTAGAATGTTATAATGGATGTTATAATGTATATTAGAATGTTATAATGTATGTTTGAATGCATGTTAGAATGTATAGAATGTATATTAGAATATTATAATGGATGTTAGAATGTTATAATGGATGTTAGAACATTATAATGGATGTTATAATATATATAAGAATGTTATAATGTATGTAAGAATGTTATAATGGATGTTAGAATGTATATTAGATTGATATAATGTATGTCACAATGTTATAATGGATGTTAGAATGTTATAATGGATGTTACAATGTTATAATGGATGTTAGAATGTATATTAGAATGTTATAATGTATGTTACAATGTTATAATGGATGTTAGAATGTTATAATGGATGTTAGAATGTATATTAGAATGTTATAATGTTTGTTAGAATGTTATAATGGATGTTAGAATGTTATAATGGATGTTATAATGAATATTAGAATGTAAGAATGGATGTAAAAATGTTATAATGGATGTTATAATGTATATTAGAATGTTATAATATATGTTAGAAAGCATGATAGAATGTATATTAGAATATTATAATTGTATGTTAGAATGTTATAACGGATGTTAGAATGTATATTAGAATGTTATAATGGTTGTTAGAATATTATAATGGATGTTACAATATAATAATGGATGTTATAATGTATATTAGAATGTTAAAATGGTTGTTAGAATGTTATAATTGATTTTAGAATGTATATTAGAATGTTAAAAAGTATGTTAGAATGTTATAATTGATGTTAGAAGGTATATTAGAATGTTAGAATGTATGTTAGAATGTTATAATGGATGTTAGAATGTATATTAGAATGTTATAATGTATGTTAGAATGTTATTATGGATGTTAGAATGTTATAATTGTTGTTAGAATGTATATTATAATGTTATAATGTATGTTAGAATGTTATAATGGATGTTAGAATGTATATTAGATTGTTATAATGTATGTTAGAATGTTATATTGGATGTTAGAATGTATATTAGAATGTTATAATGTATGTTAGAATGTTATAATGGATGTTATAATGTCTATTAGAATGTTATAATGTATATTAGAATGTTATAATGGATGTTAGAATGTTATAATGGATGTTAGAATGTATATTAGAATGTTATAATGTATGTTAGAATGTTATTATGGATGTTAGAATGTTAGAATGGATGTTAGAATTGATGATAGAATGTTAGAATGGATGTTTTAATGTATATTAGAATGATAGAATGGATGTTAGAATGTTATAATGGATATTAGAATGTATATTAGAATGTTATAATGGATTTTAGAATATTATAATGTATGTTATAATGTATATTAGAATGTTAAAATGGATGTTAGAATGTTATAATTGATTTTAGAATGTATATTAGAATGTTAAAAAGTATGTTAGAATGTTATAATGGATGTTAGAATGTATATTAGAATGTTAGAATGTATGTTAGAATGTTATAATGTATGTTAGAATGTATATTAGAATGTTAGAATGTATGTTAGAATGTTATTATGGATGTTAGAATGTTATAATTGATGTTAGAATGTATATTAGAATGTTATAATGTATGTTATAATGTTATATTGGATATTAGAATGTATATTAGATTGTTATAATGTATGTTAGAATGTTATATTGGATGTTAGAATGTATATTAGAATGTTATAATGTATGTTACAATGTATGTTAGAATGTTATAATGGATGTTAGAATGAATATTAGAATGTTATTATGTATGTTAGAATGTTACAATGGATGATAGAATGTTATAAAGGATTTTATAATGAATATTAGAATGTTAGAATGGATGTTAGAATGTTATAATGGATGTTATAATGTATATTAGAATGTTATAATGTATGTTAGAATGCATGTTAGAATGCATATTAGAATATTATAATGTATGTTAGAATGTTATAATGGATGTTAGAATGTATATTAGAATGTTAAAATGGATGTTAGAAAATTTTAATGGATGTTAGATTATTATAATGGATGTTATCATGTATATTAGAATGTTAAAATGGATGTTAGAATGTTATAAATTATTTTAGAATGTATATCAGAATGTTAAAAAGTATGTTAGAATGTTATAATGGATGTTAGAATGTATATTAGAATGTTAGAATGTATGTTAGAATGTTATAATGGATGTTAGAATGTATATTAGAATGTTAGAATGTATGTTAGAATGTTATGGATGTTAGAATGTAATAATTAATGTTAGAATGTATATTAGAATGTTATAATGTATGTTAGAATGTTATAATTTATGTTAGAATGTATATTAGATTGTTATAATGTATGTTAGAATGTTATAATGGATGTTAAAATGTATATTAGAATGTTATAATGTATGTTAGGATGTTATAATGGATGTTAGAATGTTAAAATGGATGTTAGAATGAATATTAGAATGTTAGAATGTATGTTAGAATGTTATTATGGATGTTAGAATGTTATAATGGATGTTAGAATGTATATTAGAAAGTTATAATGTATGTTAGAATGTTATTTTGGATGTTAGAATGTATTTTAGATTGTTATAATGTATGTTAGAATGTTATAATAGATGTTAGAATGCATGTTAGAATGTATATTAGAATATTATAGTGTATGTTAGAATGTTATAATGGAAGTTAGAATGTATATTAGAATATTATAATGGATGTTAGAATATTATAATGGATGTTATAATGTATTTAGAATGTTAAAATGGATGTTAGAATGTTATAATTGATTTTAGAATGTATATTAGAATGTTGAAAAGTATGTTAGAATGTTATAATGTATGTTAGAATGTATATTAGAATGTTAGAATGTATGTTAGAATGTTATAATGGTTGTTAGAATGTATATTAGAATGTAAGAATGTATGTTAGAATGTTATTATGGATGTTAGAATGTTATAATTGATGTTAGAATGTATATTAGAATGTTATAATGTATGTTAGAATGTTATATTGGATGTTAGAATGTATATTAGATTGTTATAATGTATGTTAGAATGTTATATTGGATGTTAGAATGTATATTAGAATGTTATAATGTATGTTAGAATGTTATAAATAATGTTAGAATGTTATAATGGATGTTAGAATGTACATTATATTGTTAGAATGTATGTTAGAATGTTATTATGGATGTTAGAATGTTATAATGGATGTTAGAATGTATATTAGAAAGTTATAATGTATGTTAGAATGTTATCTTGGATGTTACAATGTATTTTAGATTGTTATAATGTATGTTAGAATGTTATAATAGATGTTAGAATGTTCATTAGAATGTTATAATGTATGTTACAATGTTATAATGTATGTTAGAATGTTATAATGGATGTTATAATGTATACTAGAATGTTATAATGTATGTTAGAATGTTACTATGTATGTTAGAATGTTATAATGGATGTTAGAATATATTTTAGATTGTAATAATGTATGTTCGAATGTTATAATGGATGTTAGAATGTATATTAGAATGTTATAATGTATGTTAGAATGTTACAATGGATGATAGAATGTTATAATGGATGTTATAATGAATATTAGAATGTTAGAATGGATGTTAGAATGTTATAATGGATGTTATAATGTATATTAGAATGTTATAATGTATGTTAGAATGCATGTTAGAATGTATATTAGAATATTATAATGGATGTTAGAATGTTATAATGGATGTTAGATCATTATAATGGATGTTATAATATATATAAGAATGTTATAATGGATGTTAGAATGTATATTAGATTGTTATAATGTATGTTACAATGTTATAATGGATGTTAGAATGTTATAATGGATGTTAGAATGTATATTAGAATGTTATAATGTATGTTACAATGTTATAATGGATGTTAGAATGTATATTAGAATGTTATAATGTATGTTACAATGTTATAATGGATGTTAGAATGTTATAATGGATGTTAGAATGTATATTAGAATGTTATAATGTATGTTAGAATGTTACAATGGATGATAGAATGTTATAATGGATGTTATAATGAATATTAGAATGTTAGAATGGATGTTAGAATGTTATAATGGATGTTATAATGTATATTAGAATGTTATAATGTATGTTAGAATGCATGTTAGAATGTATATTAGAATATTATAATGGATGTTAGAATGTTATAATGGATGTTAGAACATTATAATGGATGTTATAATATATATAAGAATGTTATAATGTATGTTAGAATGTTATAATGGATGTTAGAATGTATATTAGATTGTTATAATGTATGTTACAATGTTATAATGGATGTTAGAATGTTATAATGGATGTTAGAATGTATATTAGAATGTTATAATGTATGTTACAATGTTATAATGGATGTTAGAATGTTATAATGGATGTTAGAATGTATATTAGAATGTTATAATGTATGTTAGAATGTTATAATGGATGTTAGAATGTTATAATGGATGTTATAATGAATATTAGAATGTAAGAATGGATGTTAGAATGTTATAATGGATGTTATAATGTATATTAGAATGTTATAATGTATGTTAGAAAGCATGACAGAATGTATATTAGAATATTATAATGTATGTTAGAATGTTATAATGGATGTTAGAATGTATATTAGAATGTTATAATGGATGTTAGAATATTATAATGGATGTTATAATGTATATTAGAATGTTAAAATGGATGTTAGAATGTTATAATTGATTTTAGAATGTATATTAGAATGTTAAAAAGTATGTTATAATGTTATAATTGATGTTAGAATGTATATTAGAATGTTAGAATGTATGTTAGAATGTTATAATGGATGTTAGAATGTATATTAGAATGTTAGAATGTATGTTAGAATGTTATTATGGATGTTAGAATGTATATTAGATTGTTATAATGTATGTTAGAATGTTATATTGGATGTTAGAATGTATATTAGAATGTTATAATGTATGTTAGAATGTTATAATGGATGTTATAATGTCTATTAGAATGTTATAATGTATATTAGAATGTTATAATGGATGTTAGAATGTTAGAATGGATGTTAGAATGTATATTAAAATGTTATAAAGTATGTTAGAATGTTACTATGGATGTTAGAATGTTAGAATGGATGTTAGAATTGATGTTAGAATGTTAGAATGGATGTTTTAATGTATATTATAATGATAGAATGGATGTTAGAATGTTATAATGGATGTTATAATGTATATTAGAATGTTATAATGTATGTTAGAATGTTATAATGGATATTAGAATGTATATTAGAATGTTAGAATGTATGTTAGAATGTATATTAGAATGTTATAATGTATATAAGAATGTTACAATGGATGTTAGAATGTTATAATGGATGTTATAATGAATATTAGAATGTTAGAATGGATGTTAGAATGTATATTAGAATGTTATAATGTATGTTAGAATGTTATAATGGATATTAGAATGTATATTAGAATGTTATAATGGAAGTTAGAATATTATAATGGATGTTATAATGTATATTAGAATGTTAAAATGGATGTTAGAATGTTATAATTGATTTTAGAATGTATATTAGAATGTTAAAAAGTATGTTAGAATGTTATAATTGATGTTAGAATGTATATTAGAATGTTAGAATGTATGTTAGAATGTTATAATGGATGTTAGAATGTATATTAAAATGTTAGAATGTATGTTAGAATGTAATTATGGATGTTAGAATGTTATAATTGATGTTAGAATGTATATTAGAATGTTGTAATGTATGTTAGAATGTTATAATGGATGTTAGAATGTATATTAGATTGTTATAATGTATGTTAGAATGTTATATTGGATGTTAGAATGTATATTAGAATGTTATAATGTATGTTAGAATGTTAGAATGGATGTTATAATGTCTATTAGAATTTAATAATGTATATTAGAATGTTATAATAGATGTTAGAATGTATATTAGAATGTTATAATGTATGTTAGAATGTTATTATGGATGTTAGAATGTTAGAATGGATGTTAGAATTGATGATAGAATGTTAGAATGGATGTTTTAATGTATATTAGAATGATAGAATGGATGTTAGAATGTTAGAATGGATGTTATAATGTATATTAGAATGTTATAATGTATGTTAGAATGTTATAATGGATATTAGAATGTATAATAGAATGTTATAATGGATGTTAGAATATTAAAATGGATGTTATAATGTATATTAGAATGTTAAAATGGATGTTAGAATGTTATAATTGATTATAGAATGTATATTAGAATGTTAAAAAGTATGTTAGAATGTTATAATGTATGTTAGAATGTTATCTTGGATGTTACAATGTATTTTAGATTGTTATAATGTATGTTAGAATGTTATAATAGATGTTAGAATGTTCATTAGAATGTTATAATGTATGTTACAATGTTATAATGTATGTTAGAATGTTATAATGGATGTTATAATGTATGTTATAATGTTACTATGTATGTTAGAATGTTATAATGGATGTTAGAATATATTTTAGATTGTAATAATGTATGTTCGAATGTTATAATGGATGTTAGAATGTATATTAGAATGTTATAATGTATGTTAGAATGTTACAATGGATGATAGAATGTTATAATGGATGTTATAATGAATATTAGAATGTTAGAATGGATGTTAGAATATTAGAATGGATGTTATAATGTATATTAGAATGTTAAAATGGATGTTAGAATGTTATAATTGATTTTAGAATGTATATTAGAATGTTAAAAAGTATGTTATAATGTTATAATTGATGTTAGAATGTATATTAGAATGTTAGAATGTATGTTAGAATGTTATAATGGATGTTAGAATGTATATTAGAATGTTAGAATGTATGTTAGAATGTTATTATGGATGTTAGAATGTATATTAGATTGTTATAATGTATGTTAGAATGTTATATTGGATGTTAGAATGTATATTAGAATGTTATAATGTATGTTAGAATGTTATAATGGATGTTATAATGTCTATTAGAATGTTATAATGTATATTAGAATGTTATAATGGATGTTAGAATGTTAGAATGGATGTTAGAATGTATATTAAAATGTTATAAAGTATGTTAGAATGTTACTATGGATGTTAGAATGTTAGAATGGATGTTAGAATTGATGTTAGAATGTTAGAATGGATGTTTTAATGTATATTATAATGATAGAATGGATGTTAGAATGTTATAATGGATGTTATAATGTATATTAGAATGTTATAATGTATGTTAGAATGTTATAATGGATATTAGAATGTATATTAGAATGTTAGAATGTATGTTAGGATGTATATTAGAATGTTATAATGTATATAAGAATGTTACAATGGATGTTAGAATGTTATAATGGATGTTATAATGAATATTAGAATGTTAGAATGGATGTTAGAATGTATATTAGAATGTTATAATGTATGTTAGAATGTTATAATGGATATTAGAATGTATATTAGAATGTTATAATGGAAGTTAGAATATTATAATGGATGTTATAATGTATATTAGAATGTTAAAATGGATGTTAGAATGTTATAATTGATTTTAGAATGTATATTAGAATGTTAAAAAGTATGTTAGAATGTTATAATTGATGTTAGAATGTATATTAGAATGTTAGAATGTATGTTAGAATGTTATAATGGATGTTAGAATGTATATTAAAATGTTAGAATGTATGTTAGAATGTAATTATGGATGTTAGAATGTTATAATTGATGTTAGAATGTATATTAGAATGTTGTAATGTATGTTAGAATGTTATAATGGATGTTAGAATGTATATTAGATTGTTATAATGTATGTTAGAATGTTATATTGGATGTTAGAATGTATATTAGAATGTTATAATGTATGTTAGAATGTTATAATGGATATTAGAATGTATATTAGAATGTTATAATGGAAGTTAGAATATTATAATGGATGTTATAATGTATATTAGAATGTTAAAATGGATGTTAGAATGTTATAATTGATTTTAGAATGTATATTAGAATGTTAAAAAGTATGTTAGAATGTTATAATTGATGTTAGAATGTATATTAGAATGTTAGAATGTATGTTAGAATGTTATAATGGATGTTAGAATGTATATTAAAATGTTAGAATGTATGTTAGAATGTAATTATGGATGTTAGAATGTTATAATTGATGTTAGAATGTATATTAGAATGTTGTAATGTATGTTAGAATGTTATAATGGATGTTAGAATGTATATTAGATTGTTATAATGTATGTTAGAATGTTATATTGGATGTTAGAATGTATATTAGAATGTTATAATGTATGTTAGAATGTTAGAATGGATGTTATAATGTCTATTAGAATTTAATAATGTATATTAGAATGTTATAATAGATGTTAGAATGTATATTAGAATGTTATAATGTATGTTAGAATGTTATTATGGATGTTAGAATGTTAGAATGGATGTTAGAATTGATGATAGAATGTTAGAATGGATGTTTTAATGTATATTAGAATGATAGAATGGATGTTAGAATGTTAGAATGGATGTTATAATGTATATTAGAATGTTATAATGTATGTTAGAATGTTATAATGGATATTAGAATGTATAATAGAATGTTATAATGGATGTTAGAATATTAAAATGGATGTTATAATGTATATTAGAATGTTAAAATGGATGTTAGAATGTTATAATTGATTATAGAATGTATATTAGAATGTTAAAAAGTATGTTAGAATGTTATAATGTATGTTAGAATGTTATCTTGGATGTTACAATGTATTTTAGATTGTTATAATGTATGTTAGAATGTTATAATAGATGTTAGAATGTTCATTAGAATGTTATAATGTATGTTACAATGTTATAATGTATGTTAGAATGTTATAATGGATGTTATAATGTATGTTATAATGTTACTATGTATGTTAGAATGTTATAATGGATGTTAGAATATATTTTAGATTGTAATAATGTATGTTCGAATGTTATAATGGATGTTAGAATGTATATTAGAATGTTATAATGTATGTTAGAATGTTACAATGGATGATAGAATGTTATAATGGATGTTATAATGAATATTAGAATGTTAGAATGGATGTTAGAATATTAGAATGGATGTTATAATGTATATTAGAATGTTAAAATGGATGTTAGAATGTTATAATTGATTTTAGAATGTATATTAGAATGTTAAAAAGTATGTTATAATGTTATAATTGATGTTAGAATGTATATTAGAATGTTAGAATGTATGTTAGAATGTTATAATGGATGTTAGAATGTATATTAGAATGTTAGAATGTATGTTAGAATGTTATTATGGATGTTAGAATGTATATTAGATTGTTATAATGTATGTTAGAATGTTATATTGGATGTTAGAATGTATATTAGATTGTTATAATGTATGTTAGAATGTTATAATGGATGTTATAATGTCTATTAGAATGTTATAATGTATATTAGAATGTTATAATGGATGTTAGAATGTTAGAATGGATGTTAGAATGTATATTAAAATGTTATAAAGTATGTTAGAATGTTACTATGGATGTTAGAATGTTAGAATGGATGTTAGAATTGATGTTAGAATGTTAGAATGGATGTTTTAATGTATATTATAATGATAGAATGGATGTTAGAATGTTATAATGGATGTTATAATGTATATTAGAATGTTATAATGTATGTTAGA
The DNA here is from genome assembly GCA_031769625.1 of Taudactylus pleione. Classification (NCBI taxonomy): domain Eukaryota; kingdom Metazoa; phylum Chordata; class Amphibia; order Anura; family Myobatrachidae; genus Taudactylus; species Taudactylus pleione. The sequence continues at coordinate 304,188 of JAUIMM010001216.1, forward strand.
ATGTTATAATGGATATTAGAATGTATATTAGAATGTTAGAATGTATGTTAGGATGTATATTAGAATGTTATAATGTATATAAGAATGTTACAATGGATGTTAGAATGTTATAATGGATGTTATAATGAATATTAGAATGTTAGAATGGATGTTAGAATGTATATTAGAATGTTATAATGTATGTTAGAATGTTATAATGGATATTAGAATGTATATTAGAATGTTATAATGGAAGTTAGAATATTATAATGGATGTTATAATGTATATTAGAATGTTAAAATGGATGTTAGAATGTTATAATTGATTTTAGAATGTATATTAGAATGTTAAAAAGTATGTTAGAATGTTATAATTGATGTTAGAATGTATATTAGAATGTTAGAATGTATGTTAGAATGTTATAATGGATGTTAGAATGTATATTAAAATGTTAGAATGTATGTTAGAATGTAATTATGGATGTTAGAATGTTATAATTGATGTTAGAATGTATATTAGAATGTTGTAATGTATGTTAGAATGTTATAATGGATGTTAGAATGTATATTAGATTGTTATAATGTATGTTAGAATGTTATATTGGATGTTAGAATGTATATTAGAATGTTATAATGTATGTTAGAATGTTATAATGGATGTTATAATGTCTATTAGAATTTAATAATGTATATTAGAATGTTATAATAGATGTTAGAATGTATATTAGAATGTTATAATGTATGTTAGAATGTTATTATGGATGTTAGAATGTTAGAATGGATGTTAGAATTGATGATAGAATGTTAGAATGGATGTTTTAATGTATATTAGAATGATAGAATGGATGTTAGAATGTTAGAATGGATGTTATAATGTATATTAGAATGTTATAATGTATGTTAGAATGTTATAATGGATATTAGAATGTATAATAGAATGTTATAATGGATGTTAGAATATTAAAATGGATGTTATAATGTATATTAGAATGTTAAAATGGATGTTAGAATGTTATAATTGATTATAGAATGTATATTAGAATGTTAAAAAGTATGTTAGAATGTTATAATGTATGTTAGAATGTTATCTTGGATGTTACAATGTATTTTAGATTGTTATAATGTATGTTAGAATGTTATAATAGATGTTAGAATGTTCATTAGAATGTTATAATGTATGTTACAATGTTATAATGTATGTTAGAATGTTATAATGGATGTTATAATGTATGTTAGAATGTTACTATGTATGTTAGAATGTTATAATGGATGTTAGAATATATTTTAGATTGTAATAATGTATGTTCGAATGTTATAATGGATGTTAGAATGTATATTAGAATGTTATAATGTATGTTAGAATGTTACAATGGATGATAGAATGTTATAATGGATGTTATAATGAATATTAGAATGTTAGAATGGATGTTAGAATATTAGAATGGATGTTATAATGTATATTAGAATGTTATAATGTATGTTAGAATGCATGTTAGAATGTATATTAGAATATTGTAATGGATGTTAGAATGTTATAATGGATGTTAGAACATTATAATGGATGTTATAATATATATAAGAATGTTATAATGTATGTTAGAATGTTATAATGGATGTTAGAATGTATATTAGATTGATATAATGTATGTCACAATGTTATAATGGATGTTAGAATGTTATAATGGATGTTACAATGTTATAATGGATGTTAGAATGTATATTAGAATGTTATAATGTATGTTACAATGTTATAATGGATGTTAGAATGTTATAATGGATGTTAGAATGTATATTAGAATGTTATAATGTATGTTAGAATGTTATAATGGATGTTAGAATGTTATAATGGATGTTATAATGAATATTAGAATGTAAGAATGGATGTAAGAATGTTATAATGGATGTTATAATGTATGTTAGAAAGCATGATAGAATGTATATTAGAATATTATAATTGTATGTTAGAATGTTATAACGGATGTTAGAATGTATATTAGAATGTTATAATGGATGTTAGAAAATTATAATGGATGTTAGAATATTATAATGGATGTTATAATGTATATTAGAATGTTAAAATGGATGTTAGAATGTTATAATTGATTTTAGAATGTATATTAGAATGTTAAAAAGTATGTTATAATGTTATAATTGATGTTAGAATGTATATTAGAATGTTAGAATGTATGTTAGAATGTTATAATGGATGTTAGAATGTATATTAGAATGTTAGAATGTATGTTAGAATGTTATTATGGATGTTAGAATGTTATAATTGATGTTAGAATGTATATTAGAATGTTGTAATGTATGTTAGAATGTTATAATGGATGTTAGAATGTATATTAGATTGTTATAATGTATGTTAGAATGTTATATTGGATGTTAGAATGTATATTAGATTGTTATAATGTATGTTAGAATGTTATATTGGATGTTATAATGTCTATTAGAATGTTATAATGTATATTAGAATGTTATAATGGATGTTAGAATGTTAAAATGGATGTTAGAATGTATATTAAAATGTTATAATGTATGTTAGAATGTTACTATGGATGTTAGAATGTTAGAATGGATGTTAGAATTGATGTTAGAATGTTAGAATGGATGTTTTAATGTATATTATAATGATAGAATGGATGTTAGAATGTATGTTATAATGTATATTAGAATGTTAGAATGTATGTTAGAATGTTATAATGGATATTAGAATGTATATTAGAATGTTAGAATGTATGTTAGAATGTATATTAGAATGTTATAATGTATATAAGAATGTTACAATGGATGTTAGAATGTTATAATGGATGTTATAATATATATTAGAATGTTAGAATGGATGTTAGAATGTATATTAGAATGTTATAATGTATGTTAGAATGTTATAATGGATATTAGAATGTATATTAGATTGTTATAATGTATGTTAGAATGTTATAATGGATGTTAGAATGTATATTAAAATGTTAGAATGTATGTTAGAATGTAATTATGGATGTTAGAATGTTATAATTGATGTTAGAATGTATATTAGAATGTTGTAATGTATGTTAGAATGTTATAATGGATGTTAGAATGTATATTAGATTGTTATAATGTATGTTAGAATGTTATATTGGATGTTAGAATGTATATTAGAATGTTATAATGTATGTTAGAATGTTATAATGGATGTTATAATGTCTATTACAATGTTATAATGTATATTAGAATGTTATAATGGATGTTAGAATGTATATTAGAATGTTATAATGTATGTTAGAATGTTATTATGGATGTTAGAATGTTAGAATGGATGTTAGAATTGATGATAGAATGTTAGAATGGATGTTTTATTGTATATTAGAATGATAGAATGGATGTTAGAATGTTAGAATGGATGTTATAATGTATATTAGAATGTTATAATGTATGTTAGAATGTTATAATGGATATTAGAATGTATAATAGAATGTTATAATGGATGTTAGAATATTATAATGGATGTTATAATGTATATTAGAATGTTAAAATGGATGTTAGAATGTTATAATTTATTATAGAATGTTTATTAGAATGTTAAAAAGTATGTTAGAATGCTATCTTGGATGTTACAATGTATTTTAGATTGTTATAATGTATGTTAGAATGTTAAAATAGATGTTAGAATGTTCATTAGCATGTTATAATGTATGTTACAATGTTATAATGTATGTTAGAATGTTATAATGGATGTTATAATGTATGTTAGAATGTTACTATGTATGTTAGAATGTTATAATGGATGTTAGAATATATTTTAGATTGTAATAATGTATGTTCGAATGTTATAATGGATGTTAGAATGTATATTAGAATGTTATAATGTATGTTAGAATGTTACAATGGATGATAGAATGTTATAATGGATGTTATAATGAATATTAGAATGTTAGAATGGATGTTAGAATGTTATAATGGATGTTAGAATGCATGTTAGAATGTATATTAGAATATTATAATGGATGTTAGAATGTTATAATGGATGTTAGAACATTATAATGGATGTTATAATATATATAAGAATGTTAGAATGTATGTTAGAATGTTATAATAGATGTTAGAATGTATATTTGATTGATATAATGTATGTCACAATGTTATAATGGATGTTAGAATGTTATAATGGATGTTACAATGTTATAATGGATGTTAGAATGTATATTAGAATGTTATAATGTATGTTACAATGTTATAATGGATGTTAGAATGTTATAATGGATGTTAGAATGTATATTAGAATGTTATAATGTATGTTAGGATGTTATAATGGATGTTAGAATGTTATAATGGATGTTATAATGAATATTAGAATGTAAGAATGGATGTAAGAATGTTATAATGGACGTTATAATGTATATTAGAATGTTATAATGTATGTTAGAAAGCATGATAGAATGTATATTAGAATATTATAATTGTATGTTAGAATGTTATAACGGATGTTAGAATGTATATTAGAATGTTATAATGGATGTTAGAAGATTATAATGGATGTTAGAATATTATAATGGATGTTATAATGTATATTAGAATGTTAAAATGGATGTTAGAATGTTATAATTGATTTTAGAATGTATATTAGAATGTTAAAAAGTATGTTAGAATGTTATAATTGATGTTAGAAGGTATATCAGAATGTTAGAATGTATGTTAGAATGTTATAATGGATGTTAGAATGTATATTAGAATGTTAGAATGTATGTTAGAATGTTATAATGGATGTTAGAATGTATATTAGATTGTTATAATGTATGTTAGAATGTTATATTGTATGTTAGAATGTATATTAGAATGTTATAATGTATGTTAGAATGTTATAATGGATGTTATAATGTCTATTAGAATGTTATAATGTATATTAGAATGTTATAATGTATGTTAGAATGTTAGAATGGATGTTAGAATGTATATTAGAATGTTATAATGTATGTTAGAATGTTACTATGGATGTTAGAATGTTAGAATGCATGTTAGAATTGATGTTAGAATGTTAGAATGGATGTTTTAATGTATATTAGATTGATCGAATGGATGTTAGAATGTTATAATGGATGTTATAATGTATATTAGAATGTTATAATGTATGTTAGAATGTTATAATGGATATTAGAATGTATATTAGAATGTTAGAATGTATATAAGAATGTTACAATGGATGTTAGAATGTTATAATGGATGTTATAATGAATATTAGAATGTTAGAATGGATGTTAGAATGTTATAATGGATATTAGAATGTATATTAGATTGTTATAATGTATGTTAGAATGTTATAATGGATGTTAGAATGTATATTAAAATGTTAGAATGTATGTTAGAATGTAATTATGGATGTTAGAATGTTATAATTGATATTAGAATGTATATTAGAATGTTGTAATGTATGTTAGAATGTTATAATGGATGTTAGAATGTATATTTGATTGTTATAATGTATGTTAGAATGTTATATTGGATGTTAGAATGTATATTAGAATGTTATAATGTATGTTAGAATGTTATAATGGATGTTATAATGTATGTTATAATGTATATTAGAATGTTAGAATGTATGTTAGAATGTTATAATGGATATTAGAATGTATATTAGAATGTTAGAATGTATGTTAGAATGTATATTAGAATGTTATAATGTATATAAGAATGTTACAATGGATGTTAGAATGTTATAATGGATGTTATAATATATATTAGAATGTTAGAATGGATGTTAGAATGTATATTAGAATGTTATAATGTATGTTAGAATGTTATAATGGATATTAGAATGTATATTAGATTGTTATAATGTATGTTAGAATGTTATAATGGATGTTAGAATGTATATTAAAATGTTAGAATGTATGTTAGAATGTAATTATGGATGTTAGAATGTTATAATTGATGTTAGAATGTATATTAGAATGTTGTAATGTATGTTAGAATGTTATAATGGATGTTAGAATGTATATTAGATTGTTATAATGTATGTTAGAATGTTATATTGGATGTTAGAATGTATATTAGAATGTTATAATGTATGTTAGAATGTTATAATGGATGTTATAATGTCTATTACAATGTTATAATGTATATTAGAATGTTATAATGGATGTTAGAATGTATATTAGAATGTTATAATGTATGTTAGAATGTTATTATGGATGTTAGAATGTTAGAATGGATGTTAGAATTGATGATAGAATGTTAGAATGGATGTTTTAATGTATATTAGAATGATAGAATGGATGTTAGAATGTTAGAATGGATGTTATAATGTATATTAGAATGTTATAATGTATGTTAGAATGTTATAATGGATATTAGAATGTATAATAGAATGTTATAATGGATGTTAGAATATTATAATGGATGTTATAATGTATATTAGAATGTTAAAATGGATGTTAGAATGTTATAATTTATTATAGAATGTTTATTAGAATGTTAAAAAGTATGTTAGAATGTTATTTTGGATGTTACAATGTATTTTAGATTGTTATAATGTATGTTAGAATGTTAAAATAGATGTTAGAATGTTCATTAGAATGTTATAATGTATGTTACAATGTTATAATGTATGTTAGAATGTTATAATGGATGTTATAATGTATGTTAGAATGTTACTATGTATGTTAGAATGTTATAATGGATGTTAGAATATATTTTAGATTGTAATAATGTATGTTCGAATGTTATAATGGATGTAAGAATTTATATTAGAATGTTATAATGTATGTTAGAATGTTACAATGGATGATAGAAAGTTATAATGGATGTTATAATGAATATTAGAATGTTAGAATGGATGTTAGAATGTTATAATGGATGTTAGAATGCATGTTAGAATGTATATTAGAATATTATAATGGATGTTAGAATGTTATAATGGATGTTAGAACATTATAATGGATGTTATAATATATATAAGAATGTTATAATGTATGTTAGAATGTTATAATAGATGTTAGAATGTATATTTGATTGATATAATGTATGTCACAATGTTATAATGGATGTTAGAATGTTATAATGGATGTTACAATGTTATAATGGATGTTAGAATGTATATTAGAATGTTAGAATGTATGTTACAATGTTATAATGGATGTTAGAATGTTATATTGGATGTTAGAATGTATATTAGAATGTTATAATGTATGTTAGAATGTTATAATGGATGTTAGAATGTTATAATGGATGTTATAATGAATATTAGAATGTAAGAATGGATGTAAGAATGTTATAATGGACGTTATAATGTATATTAGAATGTTATAATGTATGTTAGAAAGCATGATAGAATGTATATTAGAATATTATAATTGTATGTTAGAATGTTATAACGGATGTTAGAATGTATATTAGAATGTTATAATGGATGTTAGAAGATTATAATGGATGTTAGAATATTATAATGGATGTTATAATGTATATTAGATTGTTAAAATGGATGTTAGAATGTTATAATTGATTTTAGAATGTATATTAGAATGTTAAAAAGTATGTTAGAATGTTATAATTGATGTTAGAAAGTATATCAGAATGTTAGAATGTATGTTAGAATGTTATAATTGATGTTAGAATGTATATTATAATGTTATAATGTATGTTAGAATGTTATAATGGATGTTAGAATGTATATTAGATTGTTATAATGTATGTTAGAATGTTATATTGTATGTTAGAATGTATATTAGAATGTTATAATGTATGTTAGAATGTTATAATGGATGTTATAATGTCTATTAGAATGTTATAATGTATATTAGAATGTTATAATGGATGTTAGAATGTTAGAATGGATGTTAGAATGTATATTAGAATGTTATAATGTATGTTAGAATGTTACTACGGATGTTAGAATGTTAGAATGCATGTTAGAATTGATGTTAGAATGTTAGAATGGATGTTTTAATGTATATTAGATTGATCGAATGGATGTTAGAATGTTATAATGGATGTTATAATGTATATTAGAATGTTATAATGTATGTTAGAATGTTATAATGGATATTAGAATGTATATTAGAATGTTAGAATGTATATAAGAATGTTACAATGGATGTTAGAATGTTATAATGGATGTTATAATGAATATTAGAATGTTAGAATGGATGTTAGAATATATATTAGAATGTTATAATGTATGTTAGAATGTTAGAATGGATATTAGAATGTATATTAGAATGTTATAATGGATGTTAGAATATTATAATGGATGTTATAATGTATATTAGAATGTTAAAATGGATGTTAGAATGTTATAATTGATTTTAGAATGTATATTAGAATGTTAAAAAGTATGTTAGAATGTTATAATGGATGTTAGAATGTATATTAGAATGATAGAATGTATAATAGAATGTTATAATGGATGTTAGAATGTATATTAGAATGTTAGAATGTATGTTAGAATGTTATTATGGATGTTAGAATGTTATAATTGATGTTAGAATGTATATTAGAATGTTATAATGTATGTTAGAATGTTATATTGGATATTAGAATGTATATTAGATTGTTATAATGTATGTTAGAATGTTATATTGGATGTTAGAATGTATATTAGAATGTTATAATGTATGTTAGAATGTTATAAAGGATGTTAGAATGTTATAATGGATGTTAGAATGTATATTATAATGTTAGAATGTATGTTAGAATGTTATTATGGATGTTAGAATGTTATAATGGATGTTAGACTGTATATTAGAAAGTTATAATGTATGTTAGAATGTTAATATAGATGTTAGAATGTACATTAGAATGTTATAATGTATGTTACAATGTTATAATGTATGTTAGAATGTTATATTGGATGTTATAATGTATACTAGAATGTTATAATGTATTTTAGATTGTAGTAATGTATGTTCGAATGTTATAATGGATGTTAGAATGTATATTAGATTGTTATAATGTATGTTACAATGTTATAATGCATGTTAGAATGTTATAATGGATGTTAGAATGTATATTAGAATGTTAAAATGTATTTTACAATGTTATAATGGATGTTAGAATGTATATTAGAATGTTATAATGTATGTTACAATGTTATAATGGATGTTAGAATGTTATAATGGATGTTAGAATGTATATTAGAATGTTATAATGTATGTTAGAATGTTATAATGGATGTTAGAATGTTATAATGGATGTTATAATGAATATTAGAATGTAAGAATGGATGTTAGAATGTTATAATGGATGTTATAATGTATATTAGAATGTTATAATGTATGTTAAAAAGCATGATAGAATGTATATTAGAATATTATAATGTATGATAGAATGTTATAATGGATGTTAGAATGTATATTAGAATGTTATAATGGATGTTAGAATATTATAATGGATGTTAGAATATTATAATGGAAGTTATAATGTATATTAGAATGTTAAAATGGATGTTAGAATGTTCTAATTGATTTTAGAATGTATATTAGAATGTTAAAAAGTATGTTAGAATGTTATAATTGATGTTAGAATGTATATTAGAATGTTAGAATGTATGTTAGAATGTTATAATGGATGTTAGAATGTATATTAGAATGTTAAAATGTATGTTAGAATGTTATTATGGATGTTAGAATGTTATAATTGATGTTAGAATGTATATTAGAATGTTGTAATGTATGTTAGAATGTTATAATGGATGTTAGAATGTATATTAGATTGTTATAATGTATGTTAGAATGTTATATTGGATGTTAGAATGTATATTAGAATGTTATAATGTATGTTAGAATGTTATAATGGATGTTATAATGTCTATTAGAATGTTATAATGTATATTAGAATGTTATAATGGATGTTAGAATGTTATAATGGATGTTAGAATGTATATTAGAATGTTATAATGTATGTTAGAATGTTATTATGGATGTTAGGATGTTATATTGGATGTTATAATGTATACTAGAATGTTATAATGTATTTTAGATTGTAATAATGTATGTTCGAATGTAATAATGGATGTTAGAATGTATATTAGATTGTTATAATGTATTTTACAATGTTATAATGGATGTTAGAATGTTATAATGGATGTTAGAATGTATATTAGAATGTTATAATGTATGTTCGAATGTAATAATGGATGTTAGAATGTATATTAGATTGTTATAATGTATTTTACAATGTTATAATGGATGTTAGAATGTTATAATGGATGTTAGAATGTATATTAGAATGTTATAATGTATATTAGAATGTTATAATGGATGTTAGAATGTTATAATGGATGTTAGAATGTATATTAGAATGTTATAATGTATGTTAGAATGTTATTATGGATGTTAGGATGTTAGAATGGATGTTAGAATTGATGATAGAATGTTAGAATGGATGTTTTAATGTATATTAGAATGATAGAATGGATGTTAGAATGTTAGAATGGATGTTAGAATGTATATTAGAATGTTATAATGTATGTTAGAATGTTATAATGGATATTAGAATGTATATTAGAATGTTATAATGGATGATAGAATATTATAATTGATGTTATAATGTATATTAGAATGTTAAAATGGATGTTAGAATGTTATAATTGATTTTAGAATGTATGATAGAATGTTAAAAAGTATGTTAGAATTTTATAATGGATGTTAGAATGTATATTAGAATGTTAGAATGTATGTTAGAATGTTATAATGGATGTTAGAATGTATATTAGAATGTTAGAATGTATGTTAGAATGTTATATTGGATATTAGAATGTATATTAGATTGTTATAATGTATGTTAGAATGTTATATTGGATGTTAGAATGTATATTAGAATGTTATAATGTATGTTAGAATGTTATAAAGGATGTTAGAATGTTATAATGGATGTTAGAATGTATATAATAATGTTAGAATGTATGTTAGAATGTTATTATGGATGTTAGAATTTTATAATGGATGTTAGAATGTATATTAGAACGTTATAATGTATGTTAGAATGTTATTTTGGATGTTAAAATGTTTTTTAGATTGTTATAATGTATGTTAGAATGTTATAATAGATGTTAGAATGTATATTAGAATGTTATAATGTATGTTACAATGTTATAATGTATGTTAGAATGTTATATTGGATGTTATAATGTATACTAGAATGTTATAATGTATTTTAGATTGTAATAATGTATGTTCGAATGTAATAATGGATGTTAGAATGTATATTAGATTGTTATAATGTATTTTACAATGTTATAATGGATGTTAGAATGTTATAATGGATGTTAGAATGTATATTAGAATGTTATAATGTATGTTACAATGTTATAATGGATGTTAGAATGTCTATTAGAATGATATAATGTATGTTACAATGTTATAATGGATGTTAGAATGTTATAATGGATGTTAGAATGTATATTAGAATGTTATAATGTATGTTAGAATGTTATAATGGATGTTAGAATGTTATAATGGATGTTATAATGAATATTAGAATGTAAGAATGGATGTTAGAATGTTATAATGGATGTTATAATGTATATTAGAATGTTATAATGTATGTTAGAAAGCATGATAGAATGTATATTAAAATATTATAATGTATGTTAGAATTGTATAATGGATGTTAGAATGTATATTAGAATGTTATAATGGATGTTAGAATATTATAATGGATGTTAGAATATTATAATGGATGTTATAATGTATATTAGAATGTTAAAATGGATGTTTGAATGTTATAATTGATTTTAGAATGTATATTAGAATGTTAAAAAGTATGTTAGAATGTTATAATTGATGTTAGAATGTATATTAGAATGTTAGAATGTATGTTTGAATGTTATAATGGATGTTAGAATGTATATTAGAATGTTAGAATGTATGTTAGAATGTTATAAAGGATGTTAGAATGTTATAATGGATGTTAGAATGTATATTATAATGTTAGAATGTATGTTAGAATGTTATTATGGATGTTAGAATGTTATAATGGATGTTAGAATGTATATTAGAAAGTTCTAATGTATGTTAGAATGTTATTTTGGATGTTAAAATGTATTTTAGATTGTTATAATGTATGTTAGAATGTTATAATAGATGTTAGAATGTACATTAGAATGTTATAATGTATGTTACAATGTTATAATGTATGTTAGAATGTTATATTGGATGTTATAATGTATACTAGAATGTTATAATGTATTTTAGATTGTAGTAATGTATGTTCGAATGTTATAATGGATGTTAGAATGTATATTAGATTGTTATAATGTATGTTACAATGTTATAATGGATGTTAGAATGTTATAATGGATGTTAGAATGTATATTAGAATGTTAAAATGTATGTTACAATGTTATAATGGATGTTAGAATGTATATTAGAATGTTATAATGTATGTTACAATGTTATAATGGATGTTAGAATGTTATAATGGATGTTAGAATGTATATTAGAATGTTATAATGTATGTTAGAATGTTATAATGGATGTTAGAATGTTATAATGGATGTTATAATGAATATTAGAATGTAAGAATGGATGTTAGAATGTTATAATGGATGTTATAATGTATATTAGAATGTTATAATGTATGTTAGAAAGCATGATAGAATGTATATTAGAATATTATAATGTATGTTAGAATGTTATAATGGATGTTAGAATGTATATTAGAATGTTATAATGGATGTTAGAATATTATAATGGATGTTAGAATATTATAATGGAAGTTATAATGTATATTAGAATGTTAAAATGGATGTTAGAATGTTATAATTGATTTGAGAATGTATATTAGAATGTTAAAAAGTATGTTAGAATGTTATAATTGATGTTAGAATGTATATTAGAATGTTAGAATGTATGTTAGAATGTTAGAATGGATGTTAGAATGTATATTAGAATGTTAGAATGTATGTTAGAATGTTATTATGGATGTTAGAATGTTATAATTGATGTTAGAATGTATATTAGAATGTTGTAATGTATGTTAGAATGTTATAATGGATGTTAGAATGTATATTAGATTGTTATAATGTATGTTAGAATGTTATATTGGATGTTAGAATGTATATTAGAATGTTATAATGTATGTTAGAATGTTATAATGGATGTTATAATGTCTATTAGAATGTTATAATGTATATTAGAATGTTATAATGGACGTTAGAATGTTATAATGGATGTTAGAATGTATATTAGAATGTTATAATGTATGTTAGAATGTTATTATGGATGTTAGAATGTTAGAATGGATGTTAGAATTGATGATAGAATGTTAGAATGGATGTTTTAATGTATATTAGAATGATAGAATGGATGTTAGAATGTTAGAATGGATGTTATAATGTATATTAGAATGTTATAATGTATGTTAGAATGTTATAATGGATATTAGAATATATATTAGAATGTTATAATGGATGTTAGAATATTATAATTGATGTTATAATGTATATTAGAATGTTAAAATGGTTGTTAGAATGTTATAATTGATTTTAGAATGTATATTAGAATGTTAAAAAGTATGTTAGAATGTTATAATGGATGTTAGAATGTATATTAGAATGTTAGAATGTATGTTAGAATGTTATAATGGATGTCAGAATGTATATTAGAATGTTAGAATGTATGTTAGAATGTTATATTGGATATTAGAATGTATATTAGATTGTTATAATGTATATTAGAATGTTATATTGGATGTTAGAATGTATATTAGAATGTTATAATGTATGTTAGAATGTTATAAAGGATGTTAGAATGTTATATTGGATGTTAGAATGTATATTATAATGTTAGAATGTATGTTAGAATGTTATTATGGATGTTAGAATTTTATAATGGATGTTAGAATGTATATTAGAATGTTATAATGTATGTTAGAATGTTATTTTGGATGTTAAAATGTATTTTAGATTGTTATAATGTATGTTAGAATGTTATAATAGATGTTAGAATGTATATTAGAATGTTATAATGTATGTTACAATGTTATAATGTATGTTAGAATGTTATATTGGAAGTTATAATGTATACTAGAATGTTATAATGTATTTTAGATTGTAATAATGTATGTTCGAATGTAATATTGGATGTTAGAATGTATATTAGATTGTTATAATGTATGTTACAATGTTAAAATGGATGTTAGAATGTTATAATGGATGTTAGAATGTATATTAGAATGTTATAATGTATGTTACAATGTTATAATGGATGTTAGAATGTCTATTAGAATGATATAATGTATGTTACAATGTTATAATGGATGTTAGAATGTTATAATGGATGTTAGAATGTATATTAGAATGTTATAATGAATATTAGAATGTAAGAATGGATGTTAGAATGTTATAATGGATGTTATAATGTATATTAGAATGTTATAATGTATGTTAGAAAGCATGATAGAATGTATATTAGAATATTATAATGTATGTTAGAATGTTATAATGGATGTTAGAATGTATATTAGAATGTTATAATGGATGTTAGAATATTATAATGGATGTTAGAATATTATAATGTATGTTATAATGTATATTAGAATGTAAAAATGGATGTTTGAATGTTATAATTGATTTTAGAATGTATATTAGAATGTTAAAAAGTATGTTACAATGTTATAATTGATGTTAGAATGTATATTAGAATGTTAGAATGTATGTTTGAATGTTATAATGGATGTTAGAATGTATATTAGAATGTTAGAATGTATGTTAGAATGTTATTATGGATGTTAGAATGTTATAATTGATGTTAGAATGTATATTAGAATGTTGTAATGTATGTTAGAATGTTATAATGTATGTTAGAATGTATATCAGATTGTTATAATGTATGTTAGAATGTTATATTGGATGTTAGAATGTATATTAGAATGTTATAATGTATGTTAGAATGTTATAATGGATGTTATAATGTCTATTAGAATGTTATAATGTATATTAGAATGTTATAATGGATGTTAGAATGTTATAATGGATGTTAGAATGTATATTAGAATGTTATAATGTATGTTAGAATGTTATTATGGATGTTAGAATGTTAGAATGGATGTTAGAATTGATGATAGAATGTTAGAATGGATGTTTTAATGTATATTAGAATGATAGAATGGATGTTAGAATGTTAGAATGGATGTTATAATGTATATTAGAATGTTATAATGTATGTTAGAATGTTATAATGGATATTAGAATGTATATTAGAATGTTATAATGGATGTTAGAATGTTATTTTGGATGTTAAAATGTATTTTAGATTGTTATAATGTATGTTAGAATGTTATAAAAGATGTTAGAATGTATATTAGAATGTTATAATGTATATTAGAATGTTGTAATGTATGTTAGAATGTTATAATGTATGTTAGAATGTATATCAGATTGTTATAATGTATGTTAGAATGTTATATTGGATGTTAGAATGTATATTAGAATGTTATAATGTATGTTAGAATGTTATAATGGATGTTATAATGTCTATTAGAATGTTATAATGTATATTAGAATGTTATAATGGATGTTAGAATGTTATAATGGATGTTAGAATGTATATTAGAATGTTATAATGTATGTTAGAATGTTATTATGGATGTTAGGATGTTAGAATGGATGTTAGAATTGATGATAGAATGTTAGAATGGATGTTTTAATGTATATTAGAATGATAGAATGGATGTTAGAATGTTAGAATGGATGTTATAATGTATATTAGAATGTTATAATGTATGTTAGAATGTTATAATGGATATTAGAATGTATATTAGAATGTTATAATGGATGATAGAATATTATAATTGATGTTATAATGTATATTAGAATGTTAAAATGGATGTTAGAATGTTATATTGGATGTTAGAATGTATATTAGAATGTTATAATGTATGTTAGAATGTTATAAAGGATGTTAGAATGTTATAATGGATGTTAGAATGTATATTATAATGTTAGAATGTATGTCAGAATGTTATTATGGATGTTAGAATTTTATAATGGATGTTAGAATGTATATTAGAACGTTATAATGTATGTTAGAATGTTATTTTGGATGTTAAAATGTATTTTAGATTGTTATAATGTATGTTAGAATGTTATAATAGATGTTAGAATGTATATTAGAATGTTATAATGTATGTTACAATGTTATAATGTATGTTAGAATGTTATATTGGATGTTATAATGTATACTAGAATGTTATAATGTATTTTAGATTGTAATAATGTATGTTCGAATGTAATAATGGATGTTAGAATGTATATTAGATTGTTATAATGTATTTTACAATGTTATAATGGATGTTAGAATGTTATAATGGATGTTAGAATGTTATAATGGATGTTAGAATGTATATTAGAAAGTTATAATGAATGTTAGAATGTTATTTTGGATGTTAGAATGTATTTTAGATTGTTATAATGTATGTTAGAATGTTATAATAGATGTTAGAATGTATATTAGAATGTTATAATGTATGTTACAATGTTATAATGTATGTTAGAATGTTATAATGGATGTTATAATGTATACTAGAATGTTATAATGTATATTAGAATGTATATTAGAATGTTGTAATGTATGTTAGAATGTATATTAAATTGTTATAATGTATGTTAGAATGTTATAATGGATGTTAGAATGTATATTAGAATGTTATAATGTATGTTAGAATGTTATAATGGATATTAGAACGTATACTAGAATGTTATAATGTATGTTATAATGTTATAATGGATGTTATAATGTCTATTAGAATGTTATAATGTGTATTAGAATGTTATAATGGATGTTAGAAGGTATATCAGAATGTTATAATGTATGTTAGAATGCATGTTAGAATGTATATTAGAATGTTTTATTGTATTTTAGAATGTTATAATGGATGTTAGAATGTATATTAGAATATTATAATGGATGTTAGAATGTTATAATGGATGTTAGAACATTATAATGGATGTTATAATATATATTAGAATGTTATAATGTATGTTAGAATGTTATAATGGATGTTAGAATGTTATAATGGATGTTAGAATGTATATTAGAATGTTATAATGTATGTTAGAATGTTATAATGGATGTTAGAATGTTATAATGGATGTTAGAATGTATATTAGAATGTTGTAATGTATGTTAGAATGTTATAATGGATGTTAGAATGTATATTAGAATGTTATAATGTATGTTACAATGTTATAAAGGATGTTAGAATGTTATAATGGATGTTAGAATGTATATTAGAATGTTATAATGTATGTTAGAATGTTAGAATGGATGTTAAAATGTTACAATGGATGTTATAATGAATATTAGAATGTAAGAATGGATGAAAGAATGATATAAAGGATGTTATAATGTATATTAGAATGTTATAATGTATGTTAGAAAGCATGATAGAATGTATACTAGAATATTATAATGTATGTTAGAATGTTATAATGGATGTTAGAATGTATATTAGAATGTTATAATGGATGTTAGAATATTAGAATGGATGTTAGAATATTATAATGGATGTTGTAATGTATATTAACATGTTAAAATGGATGTTAGAATGTTATAATTGATTTTAGAATGTATATTAGAATGTTAAAAAGTATGTTAGAATGTTATAATTGATGTTAGAATGTGTATTAGAATGTTAGAATGTATGTTAGAATGTTATAATGGATGTTAGAATGTATATTAGAATGTTAGAATGTATGTTAGAATGTTATTATGGATGTTAGAATGTTATAATTGATGTTAGAATGTATATTAGAATGTTATAATGTATGTTAGAATGTTATAATGGATGTTAGAATGTATATTAGATTGTTATAATGTATGTTAGAATGTTATATTGGATGTTAGAATGTATATTAGAATGTTATAATGTATGTTAGAATGTTATAATGGATGTTATAATGTCTATTAGAATGTTATAATGTCTATTAGAATGTTATAATGTATATTAGAATGTTATAATGGATGTTAGAATGTTAGAATGGATGTTAGAATGTATATTAGAATGTTATAATGTATGTTAGAATGTTATTATGGATGTTAGAATGTTAGAATGGATGTTAGAATTGATGTTAGAATGTTAGAATGGATGTTTTAATGTATATTAGAATGATAGAATGGATGTTAGAATGTTATAATGGATGTTATAATGTATATTAGAATGTTATAATGTATGTTAGAATGTTATAATGGATATTAGAATGTATATTAGAATGTTATAATGGATGTTAGAATATTATAATGGATGTTATAATGTTTATTAGAATGGTAAAATGGATGTTAGAATGTTATAATTGATTTTAGAATGTATACTAGAATGTTAAAAAGTATGTTAGAATGTTATAATGGATGTTAGAATGTATATTAGAATGTTTGAATGTATGTTAGAATGTTATAATGGATGTTAGAATGTATATTAGAATGTTAGAATGTATGTTAGAATGTTATTATGGATGTTAGAATGTTATAATTGATGTTAGAATGTATATTAGAATGTTATAATGTATGTTAGAATGTTATATTGGATGTTAGAATGTATATTAGATTGTTATAATGTATGTTAGAAATGTTTTATTGGATGTTAGAATGTATATTAGAATGTTATAATGTATGCTAGAATGTTATAAATGATGTTAGAATGTATATTATAATGTTAGAATGTATGTTAGAATGTTATTATGGATGTTGGAATGTTATAATGGATGTTAGAATGTATATTAGAAAGTTATAATGTATGTTAGAATGTTTTTTTGGATGTTAAAATGTATTTTAGATTGTTATAATGTATGTTAGAATGTTATAATAGATTTTAGAATGTATATTAGAATGTTATAATGTATTTTACAATGTTATAATGTATGTTAGAATGTTATAATGGATGTTATAATGTATACTAGAATGTTATAATGTATTTTAGATTGTAATAATGTATGTTCGAATGTTATAATGGATGTTAGAATGTATATTATAATGTTAGAATGTATGTTAGAATGTTATTATGGATGTTAGAATGTTATAATGGATGTTAGACTGTATATTAGAAAGTTATAATGTATGTTAGAATGTTAATATAGATGTTAGAATGTACATTAGAATGTTATAATGTATGTTACAATGTTATAATGTATGTTAGAATGTTATATTGGATGTTATAATGTATACTAGAATGTTATAATGTATTTTAGATTGTAGTAATGTATGTTCGAATGTTATAATGGATGTTAGAATGTATATTAGATTGTTATAATGTATGTTACAATGTTATAATGCATGTTAGAATGTTATAATGGATGTTAGAATGTATATTAGAATGTTAAAATGTATTTTACAATGTTATAATGGATGTTAGAATGTATATTAGAATGTTATAATGTATGTTACAATGTTATAATGGATGTTAGAATGTTATAATGGATGTTAGAATGTATATTAGAATGTTATAATGTATGTTAGAATGTTATAATGGATGTTAGAATGTTATAATGGATGTTATAATGAATATTAGAATGTAAGAATGGATGTTAGAATGTTATAATGGATGTTATAATGTATATTAGAATGTTATAATGTATGTTAAAAAGCATGATAGAATGTATATTAGAATATTATAATGTATGATAGAATGTTATAATGGATGTTAGAATGTATATTAGAATGTTATAATGGATGTTAGAATATTATAATGGATGTTAGAATATTATAATGGAAGTTATAATGTATATTAGAATGTTAAAATGGATGTTAGAATGTTCTAATTGATTTTAGAATGTATATTAGAATGTTAAAAAGTATGTTAGAATGTTATAATTGATGTTAGAATGTATATTAGAATGTTAGAATGTATGTTAGAATGTTATAATGGATGTTAGAATGTATATTAGAATGTTAGAATGTATGTTAGAATGTTATTATGGATGTTAGAATGTTATAATTGATGTTAGAATGTATATTAGAATGTTGTAATGTATGTTAGAATGTTATAATGGATGTTAGAATGTATATTAGATTGTTATAATGTATGTTAGAATGTTATATTGGATGTTAGAATGTATATTAGAATGTTATAATGTATGTTAGAATGTTATAATGGATGTTATAATGTCTATTAGAATGTTATAATGTATATTAGAATGTTATAATGGATGTTAGAATGTTATAATGGATGTTAGAATGTATATTAGAATGTTATAATGTATGTTAGAATGTTATTATGGATGTTAGGATGTTAGAATGGATGTTAGAATTGATGATAGAATGTTAGAATGGATGTTTTAATGTATATTAGAATGATAGAATGGATGTTAGAATGTTAGAATGGATGTTATAATGTATATTAGAATGTTATAATGTATGTTAGAATGTTATAATGGATATTAGAATGTATATTAGAATGTTATAATGGATGATAGAATATTATAATTGATGTTATAATGTATATTAGAATGTTAAAATGGATGTTAGAATGTTATAATTGATTTTAGAATGTATGATAGAATGTTAAAAAGTATGTTAGAATTTTATAATGGATGTTAGAATGTATATTAGAATGTTAGAATGTATGTTAGAATGTTATAATGGATGTTAGAATGTATATTAGAATGTTAGAATGTATGTTAGAATGTTATATTGGATATTAGAATGTATATTAGATTGTTATAATGTATGTTAGAATGTTATATTGGATGTTAGAATGTATATTAGAATGTTATAATGTATGTTAGAATGTTATAAAGGATGTTAGAATGTTATAATGGATGTTAGAATGTATATTATAATGTTAGAATGTATGTTAGAATGTTATTATGGATGTTAGAATTTTATAATGGATGTTAGAATGTATATTAGAACGTTATAATGTATGTTAGAATGTTATTTTGGATGTTAAAATGTATTTTAGATTGTTATAATGTATGTTAGAATGTTATAATAGATGTTAGAATGTATATTAGAATGTTATAATGTATGTTACAATGTTATAATGTATGTTAGAATGTTATATTGGATGTTATAATGTATACTAGAATGTTATAATGTATTTTAGATTGTAATAATGTATGTTCGAATGTAATAATGGATGTTAGAATGTATATTAGATTGTTATAATGTATTTTACAATGTTATAATGGATGTTAGAATGTTATAATGGATGTTAGAATGTATATTAGAATGTTATAATGTATGTTACAATGTTATAATGGATGTTAGAATGTCTATTAGAATGATATAATGTATGTTACAATGTTATAATGGATGTTAGAATGTTATAATGGATGTTAGAATGTATATTAGAATGTTATAATGTATGTTAGAATGTTATAATGGATGTTAGAATGTTATAATGGATGTTATAATGTATACTAGAATGTTATAATGTATATTAGAATGTATATTAGAATGTTGTAATGTATGTTAGAATGTATATTAAATTGTTATAATGTATGTTAGAATGTTATAATGGATGTTAGAATGTATATTAGAATGTTATAATGTATGTTAGAATGTTATAATGGATATTAGAACGTATACTAGAATGTTATAATGTATGTTATAATGTTATAATGGATGTTATAATGTCTATTAGAATGTTATAATGTGTATTAGAATGTTATAATGGATGTTAGAAGGTATATCAGAATGTTATAATGTATGTTAGAATGCATGTTAGAATGTATATTAGAATGTTTTATTGTATTTTAGAATGTTATAATGGATGTTAGAATGTATATTAGAATATTATAATGGATGTTAGAATGTTATAATGGATGTTAGAACATTATAATGGATGTTATAATATATATTAGAATGTTATAATGTATGTTAGAATGTTATAATGGATGTTAGAATGTTATAATGGATGTTAGAATGTATATTAGAATGTTATAATGTATGTTAGAATGTTATAATGGATGTTAGAATGTTATAATGGATGTTAGAATGTATATTAGAATGTTGTAATGTATGTTAGAATGTTATAATGGATGTTAGAATGTATATTAGAATGTTATAATGTATGTTACAATGTTATAAAGGATGTTAGAATGTTATAATGGATGTTAGAATGTATATTAGAATGTTATAATGTATGTTAGAATGTTAGAATGGATGTTAAAATGTTACAATGGATGTTATAATGAATATTAGAATGTAAGAATGGATGAAAGAATGATATAAAGGATGTTATAATGTATATTAGAATGTTATAATGTATGTTAGAAAGCATGATAGAATGTATACTAGAATATTATAATGTATGTTAGAATGTTATAATGGATGTTAGAATGTATATTAGAATGTTATAATGGATGTTAGAATATTAGAATGGATGTTAGAATATTATAATGGATGTTGTAATGTATATTAACATGTTAAAATGGATGTTAGAATGTTATAATTGATTTTAGAATGTATATTAGAATGTTAAAAAGTATGTTAGAATGTTATAATTGATGTTAGAATGTGTATTAGAATGTTAGAATGTATGTTAGAATGTTATAATGGATGTTAGAATGTATATTAGAATGTTAGAATGTATGTTAGAATGTTATTATGGATGTTAGAATGTTATAATTGATGTTAGAATGTATATTAGAATGTTATAATGTATGTTAGAATGTTATAATGGATGTTAGAATGTATATTAGATTGTTATAATGTATGTTAGAATGTTATATTGGATGTTAGAATGTATATTAGAATGTTATAATGTATGTTAGAATGTTATAATGGATGTTATAATGTCTATTAGAATGTTATAATGTCTATTAGAATGTTATAATGTATATTAGAATGTTATAATGGATGTTAGAATGTTAGAATGGATGTTAGAATGTATATTAGAATGTTATAATGTATGTTAGAATGTTATTATGGATGTTAGAATGTTAGAATGGATGTTAGAATTGATGTTAGAATGTTAGAATGGATGTTTTAATGTATATTAGAATGATAGAATGGATGTTAGAATGTTATAATGGATGTTATAATGTATATTAGAATGTTATAATGTATGTTAGAATGTTATAATGGATATTAGAATGTATATTAGAATGTTATAATGGATGTTAGAATATTATAATGGATGTTATAATGTTTATTAGAATGGTAAAATGGATGTTAGAATGTTATAATTGATTTTAGAATGTATACTAGAATGTTAAAAAGTATGTTAGAATGTTATAATGGATGTTAGAATGTATATTAGAATGTTTGAATGTATGTTAGAATGTTATAATGGATGTTAGAATGTATATTAGAATGTTAGAATGTATGTTAGAATGTTATTATGGATGTTAGAATGTTATAATTGATGTTAGAATGTATATTAGAATGTTATAATGTATGTTAGAATGTTATATTGGATGTTAGAATGTATATTAGATTGTTATAATGTATGTTAGAAATGTTTTATTGGATGTTAGAATGTATATTAGAATGTTATAATGTATGCTAGAATGTTATAAATGATGTTAGAATGTATATTATAATGTTAGAATGTATGTTAGAATGTTATTATGGATGTTGGAATGTTATAATGGATGTTAGAATGTATATTAGAAAGTTATAATGTATGTTAGAATGTTTTTTTGGATGTTAAAATGTATTTTAGATTGTTATAATGTATGTTAGAATGTTATAATAGATTTTAGAATGTATATTAGAATGTTATAATGTATTTTACAATGTTATAATGTATGTTAGAATGTTATAATGGATGTTATAATGTATACTAGAATGTTATAATGTATTTTAGATTGTAATAATGTATGTTCGAATGTTATAATGGATGTTAGAATGTATATTATAATGTTAGAATGTATGTTAGAATGTTATTATGGATGTTAGAATGTTATAATGGATGTTAGACTGTATATTAGAAAGTTATAATGTATGTTAGAATGTTAATATAGATGTTAGAATGTACATTAGAATGTTATAATGTATGTTACAATGTTATAATGTATGTTAGAATGTTATATTGGATGTTATAATGTATACTAGAATGTTATAATGTATTTTAGATTGTAGTAATGTATGTTCGAATGTTATAATGGATGTTAGAATGTTATATTAGATTGTTATAATGTATGTTACAATGTTATAATGCATGTTAGAATGTTATAATGGATGTTAGAATGTATATTAGAATGTTAAAATGTATTTTACAATGTTATAATGGATGTTAGAATGTATATTAGAATGTTATAATGTATGTTACAATGTTATAATGGATGTTAGAATGTTATAATGGATGTTAGAATGTATATTAGAATGTTATAATGTATGTTAGAATGTTATAATGGATGTTAGAATGTTATAATGGATGTTATAATGAATATTAGAATGTAAGAATGGATGTTAGAATGTTATAATGGATGTTATAATGTATATTAGAATGTTATAATGTATGTTAAAAAGCATGATAGAATGTATATTAGAATATTATAATGTATGATAGAATGTTATAATGGATGTTAGAATGTATATTAGAATGTTATAATGGATGTTAGAATATTATAATGGATGTTAGAATATTATAATGGAAGTTATAATGTATATTAGAATGTTAAAATGGATGTTAGAATGTTCTAATTGATTTTAGAATGTATATTAGAATGTTAAAAAGTATGTTAGAATGTTATAATTGATGTTAGAATGTATATTAGAATGTTAGAATGTATGTTAGAATGTTATAATGGATGTTAGAATGTATATTAGAATGTTAGAATGTATGTTAGAATGTTATTATGGATGTTAGAATGTTATAATTGATGTTAGAATGTATATTAGAATGTTGTAATGTATGTTAGAATGTTATAATGGATGTTAGAATGTATATTAGATTGTTATAATGTATGTTAGAATGTTATATTGGATGTTAGAATGTATATTAGAATGTTATAATGTATGTTAGAATGTTATAATGGATGTTATAATGTCTATTAGAATGTTATAATGTATATTAGAATGTTATAATGGATGTTAGAATGTTATAATGGATGTTAGAATGTATATTAGAATGTTATAATGTATGTTAGAATGTTATTATGGATGTTAGGATGTTAGAATGGATGTTAGAATTGATGATAGAATGTTAGAATGGATGTTTTAATGTATATTAGAATGATAGAATGGATGTTAGAATGTTAGAATGGATGTTATAATGTATATTAGAATGTTATAATGTATGTTAGAATGTTATAATGGATATTAGAATGTATATTAGAATGTTATAATGGATGATAGAATATTATAATTGATGTTATAATGTATATTAGAATGTTAAAATGGATGTTAGAATGTTATAATTGATTTTAGAATGTATGATAGAATGTTAAAAAGTATGTTAGAATTTTATAATGGATGTTAGAATGTATATTAGAATGTTAGAATGTATGTTAGAATGTTATAATGGATGTTAGAATGTATATTAGAATGTTAGAATGTATGTTAGAATGTTATATTGGATATTAGAATGTATATTAGATTGTTATAATGTATGTTAGAATGTTATATTGGATGTTAGAATGTATATTAGAATGTTATAATGTATGTTAGAATGTTATAAAGGATGTTAGAATGTTATAATGGATGTTAGAATGTATATTATAATGTTAGAATGTATGTTAGAATGTTATTATGGATGTTAGAATTTTATAATGGATGTTAGAATGTATATTAGAACGTTATAATGTATGTTAGAATGGTTATTTTGGATGTTAAATGTATTTTAGATTGTTATAATGTATGTTAGAATGTTATAATAGATGTTAGAATGTATATTAGAATGTTATAATGTATGTTACAATGTTATAATGTATGTTAGAATGTTATATTGGATGTTATAATGTATACTAGAATGTTATAATGTATTTTAGATTGTAATAATGTATGTTCGAATGTAATAATGGATGTTAGAATGTATATTAGATTGTTATAATGTATTTTACAATGTTATAATGGATGTTAGAATGTTATAATGGATGTTAGAATGTATATTAGAATGTTATAATGTATGTTACAATGTTATAATGGATGTTAGAATGTCTATTAGAATGATATAATGTATGTTACAATGTTATAATGGATGTTAGAATGTTATAATGGATGTTAGAATGTATATTAGAATGTTATAATGTATGTTAGAATGTTATAATGGATGTTAGAATGTTATAATGGATGTTATAATGAATATTAGAATGTAAGAATGGATG